>JARFIY010000045.1:0-600000 GCA_036346155.1 Sinelater perroti | reverse complement strand
GTCCCTATAGGATGGGGCAAGATTCGGTGAGCGGGTTGACCAAGCGACATTTCACGTAGCACTTGAACCGAAGCTCTTATTGGAACCAAATATATTCTAGATAGAGTGCTTCGAGATTTGGGCGAAGAATTGTTAAATCATTTCCAGTAACAGATTGCCTTCCTCTTAAAAAAGTGAGAATAAATAACCCCAATTTTACTCACAAACACCAAACAGTGACATCTTCGCTATAGAAAGGCCTTTGATGGATATCTCGTAGATTGTGACCACTCCAACAATGAAAGCTTAGTTTATTAACGCTTCCTAACAAGTAGAAATGCGTTGGTAAAGAAAACAACGGTGTCATGTGGCGATTTTGCCAATTATGTTCGGAAAGTTTCTGTACAACCATCTTGAGGGTTTTGGTGGTACAGGATGTCCGCGTGTATGTTTCCTCGAAAATTGCAAAATTAGACGTCTTACTGCATCGATCTTTTATGGTGTTAGCGAACTATGATGTTTTCCTCCTCCTCCCCATCCTCACTATAAAACTAGTACGCCTGAGGTTTCCTACTCACAACAAAATCGATTTTTGATCTGGAACCGAGGTTCGAGCTGCAAGTTGAAAGTGCGACTGAAGAGCACGTTGTGTGACCACAACAGAATAATTGTTTCGAATATGCGCTTCGATAGCAAATGCTTTGTTCATTCGCGACATATTGACTACTAAGGGGCGTTTTAGGCAAAACTTCTGGGTTTAATGAAATCACTTTCCCCACTCTCGGATCACCCTTCGCTTCATAACCTTCCTGTAGGTAAAGCACAACATTGCGAATTGTTGTCTATGCAATTTTTTTAACTTTGACGTTTTTGCTCGACCAATTAGTCCGTTAGTTGAAATATGTTTACAATCTTTGATAGACGTTTTAGCATTTTTCAAATTCTGGCACTGTTCTCATTATCGAATTTTTTTTGTGTAACTTCGATGCTAACCTTTTGGTTTAAAAAAAATGTATAACAAAATTCCCCTACTATACTTTTTTCTTTCTCTAATGCATTTTGCGTTTCATTTACTACATGTTTGTCATCCCTACAGTATTTTTTCCAATAATTTAAGTGCATGGTACTAGAAAACTATTTGTATACATTTTTTGCTAGCACTCAGCCTTTCAGCAGTAATGGTTTGCTCCGGTGAAAGCATGAAATGGGAGATAGAAGCGAGGAACAGTTTTTAATTCGGTTCGCTGATTATTTCCGACTAAATTGGTTATTTGGTAAAATTCCTGTTAGCCATGATTTTAATGACATCTTTAAGTGGTTCGTATTCCGGGTTTTATGTGAAACTTTTAAAATGTACAACATCTCGCACAATGCTGTGGCATCGCGCTCTTGTTACACACGCACTCATGACCTTTATCCGTAGTTTTGTTCATGGACTGTGTTCCTGTTTAATTAAAATTGTTAAAAAGTTGTTGCGTCATGTAAGTGAATTCTACTCGTTTGTGAACATTTAATTCTGTACACGAATTGCTTAACGTTTTATTAGTTAATGCCCAGCAGAAAGTATTTGTTATACAATGGTTTTACCGCAAATGTCTGATAAGGTTGTCAATCATCTCTGATTGCTGGACTGTAAGAGCAGATTTTAACTCCACATGATAGTTTTTCAGCATTACAGCTCTTAATTTAATTTTTTTATGTGTATGGGGGTCTGACCGGAAAGTAAGGATAATCTTTATTTTCTTTTGACGCCAGTAAGTTGAGATTAGGTTCTGCCCGAATTTATATCGCAACATGTTAACTGTAATTTTCCACAGTCAAATTGAATTATAGCACTATTAGAAGTTGAAGGGTGAAAGAATGTGTTCTGTTAAAAAATTTTCACCTTTTCTGATATTTTCACGAAGGGTGGCATTTTGATGCAAAATATTTGGCATTTTGGCTGTTTGGGGCTATTCAGAGCGGCACGTAAGTTTCCAAAAAGTTTTTGTAGATTTTTGAATGATAATTCACTGTCCGTTTGTTAGGATATTTCCAGGATAGCAGCATATTGCTATAGCATATATCAATTTCATGTTAAGTAAATTCAAGGAAGACAATTTTGATAAAAACATATCTTAGTAATGAGATTTAGACATTCACTTGTAGGTACAAGTCTGATAATGACTGGATTTTGATGATTTTGTTCAAACTTCAATAATTTCAACTCTCATAAAATATTAGATTTATTCTCTCCTGGTTAGATATTTTCGAATTAACATCATTTTTGTAAAGGTTGTTTAGTCTTTTAAATATCACGTAAAAAATGAGAAGTAAAATACAATTGCACTATCAGTTAGTCTTTTGTATGTTTCTGTTTAGTAATATAGGGTAAGGCAAAACTCTCTTTCTCTTTCAGGTTGAATCAAGAAACGATAGAAGGTACATAAAATTTATTTGTGTAAGATAAAACAGAACAGGAATTTTATTTCAATTTGTTTTAAAGAGGATATTGACCTAGTGGTGTTCCTCATGTTCGATAGACTGTTGAAGTTTTTCATTGCATTGTCCAATGTGTATTGAGAAATATGTCTGGTTTTTTACGTATTGAATTGCACAGGGTTTGAAGGGTTCTAGCGCGATATTTGTAAACCTTAGTCTTCAGATATCCCCATCGGAATAAGAACTCCATCCCGTTGAAACCAAACTTTTTCCAGTTAGAATACATCGACATTTGCAAGAAAAATTGGTGAATAATTCCCACCAATACAATAGCCTTTCTCCTTAAAAAAGTAAGGGCCAATAACCCCAATTTTACTCACCGCACACAAAAGTGACAAGTTCGCCGTTGAAAAGCATATCTCGTGAGTTGTGATCACTCCAATAACGAAAGTTTTGTTTATTAACCCATCACGACTCGTTGCAATGCGTCGTGTGGTATGCTTTTCAAGATGTTTCTACATATTTTTAGGTTAGTTTGGCAATTACCTTTTGAAAGTTTCTGTACAACAACTATTTTGTATCTACCGCTCTTGTCTTGGTGCAAAATTGGCTGTATTGTATGCCTAGACAAGCGAAAAGTAACGGCATGTTTGCGCGCAGATCGCTTCAGAGACTACAAAATAGAACGTTCTTGCACTCCGAGGTCTACCTTCTCTTCTTCTCATTACAGAACTAGTACTTCATAACAAAAACGATTCTTGATCGGGAACGGAGATGTAAGTTGAAAGCGCGTTTGAAGAGCACGTTGTACGGCAACAATAGACTCATTGATATGAAAGTACGCTTCGGTAGCCGATATTTGTTTATTCGCCCACTACATATAGGAGGACTCCTCAAGGGAAAACTTCCCTCTCATTTGCGTCTAATGAAATCACTTTCCGTACCTTTAGACCACTATTCGTTATAACATTTCTTTGATATTAGGGAGGAAGCTTTACTCCACTCTGTACTACCATTTCAATGGATAGCGTTCTGTCTTTCTCCAACTTCTTCATTTTCCAAATTTCCTAACTGTAAGTGATGATGTTTGCTAGGATGGTAGTATAGGTGGTTATTTTCATTTTTTTTTGAGATCGTTTTGCTCCAGAGTGGGTAGTTGAGTTGCCCAATCTCGTGTTTATTTTGTCTAATTTTATTTAGAATTACTTCAAGGTATATACAACTCCCTATGCCTAGATCGGGTTTTATGTCACCTTCCACTACTATGTACTCGGTATTTTTTGTATTTATCGTTAATCCTCACTTGTCATATTCTTCTAAGAGTTTCTATAGCATATGGTTGGAATCTTCATTATCGCCAAATACCAGACTATAGAGAATGTCATCTCCGATTATTATACCCATTTTGCTGCATTTTCATTCCCGAGATCTAAGTACATTTTGAATAGAAAAGGGGCAAGCGAACAGCCTTATCTCAGTTATTCATCCGTTCACTTAGCTGGTACAACTGCAATATAGAGCTTTTAGATCATTGACATAAGCTAAACTGACTCGCGGTTCTCATATTATATCATAGCTTACTCAGTGGTACTGTATCGTAAGTTTTTTCTGAGTCTACAAAAGTAAAGTTTAATTGTGAATGTCCGTCCATATTTGGTACTGAATTCAGTTTGAGGACCCGCCCATAAAGTTTTACGACTGGCAGTATTATGCTGATGCTTCTATAGTTTTTGCAATTTGTCTTTCTGCTATTCTTAGATATTGATGAAATTATTGTTTTACTCCATTTCCAAAGGGAATGTTATTTTTTTCATCTAGGTATTTATTAAATATTGTGAATAGCAACTTTATCAAGATAACTGGAGCTGCCTTAATGAGCTGTACATTGATATTGCCTGTTTCTGAAGCTTTACCACTTTTTATTTTTAAGGCGCATTCCCTTTACCTACTGATGCGTATTATCTCAGGTTGGTATCTTATATATCTTCTTTTTGAAATTGGGGGCTGTCTTTGCGTAAAAGTCTCTGATAGTAGTACTACTACTCTTTTCTAGGCTTATAGAGATTAATCCGGTTGAATTCTTGTTTTGTTTTACTTTTCCCTATGTTTGCTTTCATGTTGCCAATACATGTATTTATTTCTTTACGTCTTTTCTACTGAGTATTCTTCGTAATCTTTATTTCTCTGGTTAGTTCTGTTCTCTTTTTATGGTATTCTTTTTTAGAGCCACCTTATATACAATATCTTTTTTCTTCAATTAGAGCATATAGGTTTTTATTCCACTAGGTAGGATATTTTTTGAGTGTTTTTTTTTGTTTAACTTTTTCACCTAAATTTTGTTTTGGTACTTTATGCTAACATTTTAAGTTGCGTCGTTGCTTAATAACAATATAATCTATTATGGACTTTAACTGTATCTACGTATATTTATATATTGATGTTTGGACCACTCGTTTGATTTGTTATTTTTAAAAAATTTATTTGATATACCTTTATAAGTCTTCCTCCATAATTATTCACAGTAGTTTCTTTGTATTGTTCTACTATGTGGTCTCTAATAAAATGATGTTTTTCGATTGCTTACTTTCTCTAGTCACTTTATTGAAAAAAGCTTGATTTTTGTCAGCCGAAGCAGTATCATTAGGAGGCATATTCGGCTACGATAACTAGTGCGGCCTTTGAGTTCTAATTCAGCTTAAAGGTTATGATCATTTATTTGGTCTATTAGACGTTTGGTCCTTTTTGGCACACCACTGTAAATGTGAATGTATTTAATGTTTTTCCTCCGTATAATTTTTTTAGTTTCTTTGAGTACTTCATCTGACTTGATTGTTATCCTTCGTATGTTTTATGTTCCCATTTTCATCGTCCTTATTTGCCAATTTTCGTTGTTGATTAGATAAGTTTGGTTGTGTGGTTGTTTGTTGATAATTTGTGTTTTCAAAAGGATTGAGTTATTATCCAAAGTTTTAGTCTTTGTATACTTCTTTGATTTTATTCATATTACTTGTGTATACACTTTAAATATTTCCGAGGTAAGTATTCATGTAGCTTTATAATTCTTTAATCGTATATTTTTTTGTATTCTAAATTTCTGCGTATCTTTTTATAGACATTATTTTTCTTCCATTTTCAACTGTTATCAATTGTAGCCTTGGGTTAGTGTTCCATTTACTTTTCCCATTTTATTTTTATTTTATCTTTTTAATATGTTTGGCTTATTGAAACTTTTACCATATTGAGGGCCAAGTATGCGCTAAACGAATCATGAATTTGTCTTTCATAAAGTAGTATTTTGATACCTAACGTGGTGGCGTTATGGAACGCCCGTATGCAACCTCCATAATTCCAGTGTTAGTTACATCAGGCTTTCAGGGAATCTATCATTTAGTGATCGCAATGGATGTTCCTTTAGAGTGTTCTTGTGTGGATGAAGAAAGATATAAGCAAATAAAAGATCAGAAAGTTTAAAAATAAAACATTGGAGGATGAGTGTGATCGATGAGGAGTCCTGAAACGTAAATATGAATTATTTAAGCGAGGCTGTACAAATCTAAGTGTTCCGGGCGATTAATAGAAGATGATGGCGATCCTATACTGGACATAGAATGGAAGAAAAATACCTAGAAGAAATATGTGGAAGGGACGTTTGCAGAGGATAGAGAAGTCGAAACTCTAGATGGAATTTTTAACAGGGGGCCTCAAATTATAAGTAATGAAGTGAAATCTACTGCCAAGAAATTTTAAAAATCCTGGATGACGAGAGATAAAATGGCTTACATCGATATTCATCATCATTGACAGAAATAATTTCAAAAAGTTGGCTGAAGTCCATTTTCATAATCCTACCCAAGAAAAATGTCGAAAAAATGGAAGATCAGCCTCATAAATCACTTGTTGAAGATTTTCTTGAAAATAATACAAAAATGCAAACTCATCTTGGTTTTGGAGATACTGTGGGAATTAAAGGGGCGTCTTTTGCGACCTTAGATAACAAAGATCTTAAAATTACCCGTAAGATCTACTTCAATCAAATGGCTGCAGTTAAAGTAGAGTACTAGTTAACTGAAGAGGCTGTAACAAAGAACTATATGAAGTAGGGTTTACTTAGATGAAATTATGAAAGGAACGCTGTAAAATATAGAAGAGGGGAATGGTTTAGCAATATCTGATACTTTTGCTTTTATGAACACTCAAATGTAGTGGAAGTCAGTTAACACTGCTGGTTAGAATTCAGCATCGTGAAAACTAAATACATGGTCATTAGCAAATGGAAGCAGACTGAATTTTCCCAATTCTTAAAAAGGACTTATTGCAATCAATATATGCGAAAACTTTCGCAGACAAACTTATTGAATAAAAGTTGAGTCGAGTCGCACATATTCATGACGTGGCAGTGATACGTCAGTTCAATACCGTTAAGTATCGGCGAAGCCTACTGTACTTCCGTACAGATTGTCTCAGTTTGAGCAAGCGGTGCAGAATAAAATTAATGACGGTGCTTTAATTAGCCAAAGTTATATTTATTGCAGTAGCCAATGAGAAGCAAACAACAATATGATTGGCTAATAGCACTTGTTGCCCCTCATGTAATTGTGTTGGAATGTAGGATGCCTTTTATTTGTTTTACGTATTATTTTTAATTCCAATGGAATTTTGTTACATTAAAGCTTCGTTAAGATAATGAGATGACCTAATTTTCCATTTCCAGGGATTTAATTATATTTATTTCAGAAGTTGTAAAGTAGCGAAAATGAAAGTCTTATAAAGTTAAAGCGTGGGTTTTAATTGCCATGATTACAAGATTCTCATTTAGGAGAATATTTACGGGAGGATCAGTCAATAAGAAAGCTGATATAATTTTTTCGAAATAGGGATAATTAGATTGATTAATTTTTTTATCCATAACCGTCATTTTTAAGAACCTTTGTTGAATCTCACGTCGAACGCCCGGAATATTTTTAGCTGCGTCATTGGCCATATGGACAAGAGTTTCCTCACTTTGTGGCGGTTTACATTACCTTATATTCTGATGGAAACGGTTGAGTGCGATATATTCATGCTGGCAATTTTATCATTTAAAATGACACTTTGATCTTGTTATTAAGATCAATTATTCTTCTATCTTTTAGTCCATCTTGGGGTCGCTTAATGGCCACGATGCAATTTATTACAAAGGCCGCATTTAATTGAATTGGATAAATGTAAATAAATTCTGAAGGACAAATGTCTCATACGAGAACTTATCAAAAGTTAATGCTTTTGACACACATATTAATATGAAATCAATTAACATATGCAAACATGGTTCAGAACGAATTTGTCTTCTATTGTTCTATTGGTTATTGATGTAAATCTAGAGATAGTTCTAATTTTAATGATAGAAGACAATACATTCGTAACATTGGTCTAGGAAAACATGTCTTATTCTTAAGAGTTAATTTTTGTGGATGTCAGTATTCTATACTACTTTCTCTACTGAATTTTTACTTAGTTTGCATACAAACAAACAAATTTGAAAATTATAAAGAATCTTGATAAAGAACATTAGGACAATACAGTTCACACATGCTATGGTAGTCTTATAAGATATGGAAGTTACTTAGTTATCCACAACCTCTTTTACCCAGGTATAGAGGTTATTTGCGTGAGTTCAGTTCATACCTCTTTTTTTTAAATGCTTGAACTATTTCTGGGTTCCACTTTCTTCTTGGTCTTCTTCTCTTTTTCGTGTTTGCATTTTCCATATAGTTTTCATCACTTTATTATCACCCACTTTCACTAGGCACGCGAACCATCTGAGCTGATGCTTTTCAAGCTTTGCTATTATACTTTTTATTTTTAAATTTCCCCGTATTACGCTCTTTATTTTGTCGATTTTTTTACTCCCTTATTTTACGTAAGATTTTTATTTCACATGTAGTAATTTTATTTTTTAGATAATTGGTCACTATCCACGCCTCGCTTCCATAATGAGCATAGGCGCCAGAATCGACTTAGATTTTAATATTTGTTTTCTATAATACTTTCTTTTTATTGAAGAGTGGGTTATATAATATTCTGTATAGTGTCATTACCTTATTTATTCTGTTTATTATTTCTTAATTTAGTCTGCCCTGCGGTTTGGTGATTGTTCCGGGGTACTTTAATTTTTTCTTCTTTTTTTGCCCCTTTCTTGTGCCCTTTCGAATGTCTAATTTGGGTTAGGTTTTTTATGCATCCACCCAATTTTTCAAGAGCTTTCTGCTTAATGCTATTTTCCTAACCTCTTCTATTGTTTTGTCCTTTTCGCCTTCTACATCTATTACTTGTTGTAACCATGTTTTTCTTAGCCGATCTCTTTTCCATTTTTTGTGATATTTCGTTCCCCAAACCCCCCTGGTTAATCTGCTTGAGTTCATCCTCGCTATGTGGCGAACCAGCTTAGTTCTCATCATTCGTTATTTCTCACTAGCTATTTTCATGATTTCTGCCTTTTCTATATTTATTTTAAGATCGTACTTCTTCATTTCTTCTGGCCATTTTTCTATCGTCTTTATTAGGTCTTTTTTTTATTGTTGATGAATATTATAAATTTATCTGCTTGCAGTAGTTCTTTTATTTTGATTTGTCTAAAATGTTTGTACTCTAAAATCATCAATTTTATTTCTTTGTTTACTCATTGGGCTATCTTATGGATAGTAATAGGCTAAAAATACTCTCTTGCCTTATTCATCTGTATGTGCAGAAACTGCTCGTATTTTTCGTATTTTTTATACATATCTCTTAAAGCCTCAATTATTTTTGTACTTATATTTCTGTTTTTCAAGCTTTTACACAGCTCATTTCTGTTTGTAGTATCGAAAGTCAATGGCTTCTGCTAATATTTTCTTTTTAGTTTTTATTATTTTTCGTCGATTTGTTTTGTTAAAAATATTTTATCATTTGTTGATTTCTGTGTTCTAAAAGCTGCTTAGTTATCGCTTAGAGTACTTTTTATTTTTCTTCTCGTTTCAATTATTCTTTTGTAGATTTTAAAATTAGTACATAGCAAGAATATCCCTCTGTAATTATTCTCTTAACTCGTCTATTCCTGGGTCTTTCCAATTTTCAATTTCTCTACTGCATCATTTACTTCCTTTATTTCTATTTCTTTTTTCCATTTCTTGGTTTTTCATACTGTTTGTGATCTCTACTAGAGCTCCCTTTCTTCATTATCTAACAGTTCCTTATAGTATTCCTTCCATCGTTTCATTATCTCATCATCCTCTGTTAGTATTTGCCTTTCTTTATTTTTGGGATTATCTTTTAGGTGTTTTAGGGTACGGTGTAATAGCTTTGTGTTCCCTTTTTTCCATCTGTGTTCCAAAATCTGCTCACGCTTTTCTCTTTGACTTCTCTATCAGTGTTTTTACTTTTTTTTCTATATGGTACTTTTTGTAGTATATTTTATTTTTATTTTTCCCTAAATATTTTCTCCACAATTTCTGCTTCTTCTTATCTTCTTCCTTTATTTCACTGTTTTACCATGGGAGTATGTTTCTTCCTATTAGTATTTTAACGTTTTTCCTCTGTTGTAGTTTTAATTGTTTTTAAATGTTTTCCATAATTTCTCAATAATTGATTTTTTTGAAGTCCAATTTATTCTGCTACTTTCTCCTGATTTTTAACCTTTAGCTTTTAATCTTGCAATTCAAATGACTTTATGTTTAAATATTCTATCTTTTCTTTTGTTTTATATTATCTTTTTTGACGCTTTTTTCCTGTGATTGCCTTTACTAAATGGTGGTCACTGCTTACATTAAACCCCTCCCTCCTACTTTAACATCTGTAAGTAGGAAGTTTATTATTGACTTTTCTCCTCTACTCGCCGTCTTTCGCGTATATTTATGAATGTCTTTGTGTTGGGAGTGCGTCGTTCCTACCAACATATCATTTAATATACAGAAGTCTCTAATTCTTTGCCCATTTGCGTTTCTCATTTTCTCACCGTATATTTCAACGCAGCTTTTTGTGCTTTGAGGGCAGTTCCCATTATTCCAGTCTTCTATAAGCATTAAAGTAGTTTTATTTTCTTCAACTTCTGTTTGTAATGTGTTCCAACATTTTTCTCTTTCCTTCTTTGCTGATCCCTAGTTTGGTCGGTATTTTATCAGAATTTCTAGTCTTATTCTTTCCGATATAAATTTCCATTCTCTTACACTGATAATTTTTGTTATATATAATACATCCTACTCCAGCTTATGCACGCCGAATTCTTTCTTTTCCTTTGCATATTAATAAATGTCGTTCCTTTAGTTATTGCAAGTAGATGTATAGTACTCTCTTCCATGATGTCAGCTAGCTCTAGTTCTTTTCTTTTCTCTTTATTCCTTGGAAATTTAGAGTTGCTAGTTTCCATGATTATATCCTAATTTTTTTTTCTTTTTGCCCTTTATGCTCATTTCTTTTTTTATCGCCTGTTCGTTTTCAGGCTTGGCCATCCTTTTCTTTTGTTAGTTATTTGATTTTTTTGTTTGGTTTGATTCTATCAGAGCTTGTCCTTGATTTTTTCATTGTCATATTATTCCATTTATCGTTATTTTTTATAGCCAATTTTTATATTATTTTCTTTTATTTTTTCTTCTTTTCTGCGTTTTTTGTTTGTATTCCATTCCTTTTTATGTGAGGTTATTATTAATATATATTTTCTCTTTCAAATTTCTTAATCTATTTTTTGTTATGAGTATTTTGATCTTTTTTTCCTAGTTTTTCATTTTGATCACGCAAGTTTTTTCTTCTACTGTTTTGGCGTTTCTTATCATTATTTTTGTGTTTATTGCTAGTTGAATATAATTCTTCATTTCGTATTTTAACTCCAAATTCTCCTTAGCAACCGGTTTGACTTCTGCCATTATTTAGTTATTCTTTTTATCATTTTCCAGCATTTTTCTTGTAATTCTCTTATCACTTTTTCTGTTTTATATTCTCATCAAAGATCATTTCCATTCTATTCTTTTGTTCTTCCTGATTATTCTTTATTTGTTTAATATCTTTTCTAATGTCCCGGATTTCTGAATTTTATGATCTAATTTCTTACATACGATCGCTCATATCAATTTTTATAGACTTTTAAACCAACTGATATTAGAAATGTTTGCCTGCACCGTTAAACTTGAATACGGGACTGCTTATATTTTTCCTTTATCACTATTATAGTTTGTTAAATATGACCCCCTCGTGTCTGTGTTATTTTTAAACTTCTAAAATTTATAAATTACCTCTCATTACTTATTCCACAAAGATTTTTATGCACTTTTTCTTTATTAACATTCTTTTCACTTTAATCCGCATAGTATTAACTCGCAATTGCCCAAATATTGAGTTAAATCGCGGAGCCAACATGAACACAACTTTCTCTATTGTTCTCCAGGGCCAGATTACAGATATGGGACTTACCGAGAGTTATTTTAGCAAATCCTTGTAATTGACATGGCTTGAATCTTTATTTGCCTTCCCCTATCTCCCAAGATATTAACAAGTGCTTTGACTCTTTGAGGAGAACTAGTGTAACTAAGCATTTGTAAACATTTTAAACTTCATTTTATTATCATTCATAACGAACTGTTAGTCAAAGAAGGTTTTGTGGCCGCTACGGAAGTGTAATCCTTGAAAATTTTGATTACAATTAACTCGGCGCATTGAGTCGTGTTGATCTAGCATTTGTTTCTGAATTTGGTGGATCAATGAATATAGAAGATGATACTGCTGCTTAAATTTACTTTATAGAATTGTTTTGTAATTGCCCAATAAGTAGGGAAAAGGTTTAAAAAAGCATTCAAATTATGCACAATGAATTTGTATTTGAAATAAAATTCCATTTGATGCCATCGCCACTTTAGCTATAGTGAGTAGTCTACTCTGCTGTTGGCATCATCTAGATGTAGGTAGGCTGCTTTATATTCCACACTCTTTTCTTAGTTGAGTAATATTTAATTGTCTTGACATGTAAATTTATTATTAAAACTACTTTTTCTTAGAAAACGGTTGTTCGGCTGTTATATAAGAGGAGAATGGAGCTACAGAAGAGAAATTTTGACTTTGATCGACCTCCACGTTACATTTAATCTCTTTTGGACTTCTGGACACTTACGCTTTGTTTATTTCTATAATTTTTAGTTCTTGGGACCCCTTATATTTTTTTCAGTGGTTTTAAATCGAATCAGTTTTTAAATTAAATTTGATTGTTCAAAATCAAAATTATTTACTAACGATCTGATAAAGATCTTTTTAGAGGATGAAGTATGTAAGGCAATTAACAATGTTATCTTTAATCAAACATCAAACCTCTTTGCTTTATAAAGTTTTTTGTTATGGAAGTTACTTCAAATATGAAGTTTCACTAAGATAGACCAAGGCAAATCTTTTGTGAAGGGAGACTTTTGACATATCATTCTTCAACCCCAAGCAATAAATGAATAAAAACTATCTTGGAAGAAATGAGCAGAATGAAATAACTTGATGAGTTTCTCTTATGCGTAGATATATAAGTATATTATAAAAACTTTTGTGCCGTGGTCTGAAATATATATATGCCAAATATGAAATTGGATAACTCAGTACTATGGAGATACAAGCTCGCATTTTGATGGTACTGAACTTAGAACATAATTTTGGACCATCATATAGCTCGCTGTATTTCAGGAAGGAATATCTTAAAATAATTTTATCTTGTGATTTTCAAAGACGTAACCTTTGATCTACTTTATCAATTAGATGTTTTGGTAGTTTAACTGATGTATGGATTTTTGTAATAAATGGAAAAATATAAACTTTCATGTATCTTTGAGTTAATACTTGATACTTAATATTGTACTTCTTAGTGGTAGGTGTATTACGCCTGGGTCGCTCGTTCAGAATTTCAGTGTCATTTAATCTCTGCGTGGCACGATATATGAACACTGGACGTTTTAGGATTTTAGAGGATCTTTATTGCTTACTTTCTCATCTTATGAAGATCTACAAATTTATAAAAGTTAACTACAAGTTATTTTTTTTTTAGGAAAGTTGTTAATTTTGAGCATCTAGCGTACACGATGTTGTAAGGTATTGTGGGAGTGACAAAATTTTTAAATTGCTAGTTTCAAAGCTTTTTAGGAAAGTTTGATAAATGGAGGGTGAATTATTTTGGTTATAGAGGGCATTTTATTTGAATTGTACAAATTTTGCTTTTATTGGGTTCGGTATATTCTTTTAATCATCCAATCCATTGATGCACGTAGATTCTCTATTGTATCATTTGTTTACTGTTTTGTAGAAGTATACAGTACGTTCTGACTAAATAATTTTTTATATAGAAGAACTATAGCATTTTTGGTATAATAAACATTTCTATTGACCAATTTACTAAAATTGGTTTATCTTCTTCCAGGTTAACCATGGTGCGTATATAGAACCGGAACATATCATGCGAAAACGAAGCATCGACCAGCCTTTGCGAATATTGCTTTGGTACGATGAAAGTGTTTACAGGTAAATAATAAGTATTTTATATATGTAGTGAAAATAATATTTGTTGTCTTTCCAGACTGGATCCGGAACGATTTGAATTAATAAATGTGAGTAGACTTTACTAGTTGAAAGAAAATTTGGTTGTTGGCTTTATCTTCCTTAATTTATTGTTACTTTTTCAAGTTTTGTTTATTTTTTAAATTTGTATATCTATATTTGTAATTCAATATATTAGATAATTTTAGTAGAATCAAAGCAAACTATTTTTCTGAAACAGTTAAATAATATCGTGTTGCCCTTGGGTGGATGACAAAAGGGATTGGTGTAATAAATATTATATAGTCTATGCTTTAACGCAGGTTTCTGATTTTTGTAATTTAAATTTTGAAAGCTTAAACAGTGCTGTAATGAGTGGCACTACAATCGGGATCTCTTTGTCAATCTTTTATCTTTGTCACATTTTATTAGAGGTATTCCCTTTTAATGTCTATACACTTTTGTCATCACTCTGACAAAGTTGATGCAAACCATTCTTTTGAAGTAGAAAGTTGACTAAGCCTTATTGTTGCTGCTCTTTTTATTACATCAAACAGAGCGTAGTTGTTCAGTGCAACGTGAGACAGCATAGTGTACACAAGCGTCTACAAGATGGCAATAATGTGGCGACGAATATGTGACTGCACCTTGTAATGTTGAAGCAACGTAGTGTTGCTGAATACGTCGCTTTAGTGACTGGTAATATTTTTCACTGGAAATGGTTTCATAAGGGGATAGCCAATCCATCAGCAGAATCCTTTCACCGTTTGTTTTGGAATAAAAAATTCTAACCGTGACTTTTTGGGGTAAGGGCTTCTACTGTACTGGCATTTCTTTACTGACGTCGTGTGTTGAAACCACTATTCGTCAGCTATAACCAGACATTGATAGATTATTTTTAGATATACGGTGTACTGCAGCAGCTGTTGCGCTTCTGGCTTTGCTAAGAGATGAGAGTATAGGAAACTCATTGTGCAAGATCTCAATTTGAAATGATTATGGATATGCAAAGTTCCGTGATATAGACATGTCGCATCAGCTAATATTTGTCTGTTTGCCATTATCAAGTCTAACACACACTGAATTTTTTGGCACTAACTTCGCAAAATTGTTTTTACAGTTACTCCCTCATTTCAAATAATTCGCGTTATCTTTCACGGTTCTTTACTTTATCTACAACTTCACTCGGGTACTCTTTTGTTGTAACTGTTGTTAACGCCAGATTAATACGTTGTTGATAGAAATAAATTTTAAAGTGTGCATCTGAAAAACATGTATGAAAGATAATACTACAGATTATCAAGAAACTTGTTTTGGTTTATAATTTATTTTTAATATTGACAACCGTTTCTTATATTATTTTTGTATAGTAGTTTTTCTTCAATTTTTTATTGATTTGGATGTACATCTAAGGTTTGTGACTATTGATTTTTTTTGTATTGCCATTTTTTCATTGAAAATGGTAAAGTTGGTGTTAAATGATGAAAAGGTTATAAGGAAAAATATACTACATAACAGTCAAAAACGCGATATAAATGCGGAATGGGCATACGAGGGTAAGGTTGAAAGTTCTCGGCCTGACAATGAAAGACTGCGACTTTCAGTTAAAAAATGATTTTATTTTTCTACATAATCTCCCTTTACTTCAACACACTTGATCCAGCGCCTCTGCAACATCAGTATTCCTTCTTGGAAGTGAGAATCTGGAAGATTGTGAAAATATTCATCAACTTCTTCATTGGATGCGAAGCGCTTCCCAGAAACAAATTTTTTTAAGTTTGGGAACAGATGGAAGTCTGAGGGTGCCAAATCAGGAGAATATGGGGGACGGCCGAGCAAATCATACCCCAAATCCCGCAGTTTTCTCATCGCCAACGCAGGTGCGTTGTCCTGGTGTTGTTCTTTTCTTCTTCAAGCCAGGCCTCTTCCCGCGAATTTTGGCACCTAGCTGGTCAAGAAGGTTGGCGTAATATTCGCCTGTAATTGTTCTGCCCTTTGCAAGATAATCCATTAACAGGATCCTTTTCGCATCCCAAAACACTCTGGCCACCTTTCCGGCAGATGTGATCTACTTCGCTTTCTTTGGCCCTGAACCACCGGCTTCCACCCACTGCTTGGACTGCTGTTTTGTTTCTGGCGTGTAGTTGTGGATCCATGTCTCATCCATGGTGACAAATCGCCGCACAAAATCGGTCAGATCCCTGTTGAATCGGTCCAAAGATTACTGCGAAAATCGTTTGCGCATTTGCTTTTGATCGGCATTCAGCAAATGCGGCACCCATCTTGCGCAGAGCTTTCGTATCCCAAATTCTTCGTGCAAGATGTTTCACACCCTTTCTTCCGATATACCCTCAGCTATCTCACTCACCTTCACTCGCCTATCGTCCAACACGATATCATGCACTTTTTCGATGATTTCCGGTGTGGTTGCGGGTTTTGGCCGTCCTTCACGTGGGTCATCTTCGAGGAATGTGCGACCACGTTTAAATTCAGCTGCCCACTTTTTAACAGTTGACATGGAAGGAGCAGAGTCCCCGTAAACTTTTGTCAACTTCGGATGAATTTCCTTAGGGGTTAATCCATCCAAAACGAAGAATTTTATACCCGCACGATATTCAAGTTTATCCATTTTAACAAAAAACATGCAACATGTCTACTGAAAAAATTCGTGTAAACAAACTACTTGAGCGAACAAGTTGAAACTAGTCATACGAACTAATGACACATGCACCCAAGCAGGAAACATAATTGCTTGCCGATTGCAGCACCATCTCTGTATCAGGCCGAGAACTTTTCACCTTACCCTCGTATTTAAGAACTGCTAGTTAGTACAAGAAGTGATTCCTAATAAAGACAGGAAAAGCAAAAGGGTTGTCGAATAAAGGTCGTAAAAATAAAATATGGTAAGAGCAAAAAAGAAAGTCAACTAGGTGTGCAAAATAAAGATGAGAAAATGAAAAAATTATGTTGACGTGAAGTTATCATAAGTCTAAAAAGAATACAAGAAAATTGATAAATAAATGACGCCCAAGATAAACTTTTAAGTGGCAATTATGGATACAGTATATGATTTACAATGGTAAAGAAAGGCTAAAATAATGGAGGTCGTTAAGATGCACCGTTAAATGGTAAATTCGAAGGTAAATCCAAAGAAACATAGACGTAAACTATGTTAGTCAAGATATTGCGCTAATTTTAGACATAAACATCAAAGAATAAAGAAATAATAAAAAATTTAAAGGATAAGAAACATGAACTAGCATTAAAATACAGAAGGTTGACTTTAACCATTACTTATAAAGTACTCAGCTGCGTGTTAGCTAAAGGAAGTGGCTGGAGTGCAGATAGGTGAGCACCTACACGGGTTTAAAGGAGGACAATAGTCGCAATCCATATCATGCGACAGTTAACAGAAAAAATTTTTGAATACAATTTCCACTTTTATAATCCTTTTATGGACTTTAAATATGCGTTGGAAGATCTGGTTAAACGGGCCATCAAATGAAGTGTTTTAAAAATAAAGTTGCGACAAGGGGGTATGATTGATTCGTTATTATTTAATATCATACTAGAGGTGATTATTAAACAGGTGAAGATACGTGCATGGTTAAATTCCAAAAATGTACAAGTGGTTACGTATGCAGACGATGTAATGTTAAGTTGCAGAACAAGACAAGCATAATGTATTTAGGGATGTAGAAAGTATAGCTAAAAAGTTTGTTCTGAAGATAAATTAGATGAAGACTACTATATGAAATGTTTTAACAATGCAGATAGGGAAGTACGAAAACTAGGCATTAACAAATGTAGGTCAGAACAAGTTTAACGTACCTGGGGTCTATAATAGGCTCAAATAATGGCATATTAAATTATGGAAATTAAAAAAAAATGAATTAATGCTAGTTACTTATGTTACCACGCATATAAAAAATTAAAAAATTGCTTAATCATGCAGTAAATATTAGGCTATATACGATATACATATGCTTCGGAGGCGTGAACTTTGACATAAGTGAGGAAATGATAAGGGTAATTGAAAGAAAAGCATCAAGATAGATATTAGGACCATTATAAGATGACAAAGGATGATGACCAGGGATGAAAATATTAAATTTATCAAAAGGCAAAAAATAAAATACAGGGATATATTCAAATTCAAATTCAAAGATGTTAGAGCGGTTAAAATTATTACCAAATAGAATCCCGAAGTCCAACGATCCTGAGGCAGACCTCGTTTAAGGCGTGAACAGGAAGCGAAAAAAATAACAAAACAATTGGTACTATTAATTCAGGCATGATGGTCAAAAACATAATCAGATGACGCGAACTGGTGAGGACAGCCTTTACATATCCTACACTATAGAAAGTAAACTACAAGTATATCTTTGATGAGGTTCAATAACCCATCAAAGATAAATAGATTCTACCGGATTAAGAAAGCTTGGCAAGCAATCACACTTAATTTGTAATAATGCCATATTTATTCATCTTGTGTGAAGAGTATGATGTTACCAGATTTGAAATTATATAGAGCCATGCGAGAATAACAGACGAATAGATAACAATCGGAAGGAATTTACATTAAAAGTGAGAAATGAAAACTTGGAAAATGGAGCTACGAGCTTTCTGCAAAAAACAAAAAAAATAATTTCCAAATAGGGATTGTAACAGAATTTAATTTTTTTTGCTTAAAACATTTTAATTTATTAATAATGAATTATGCTGGATTAAACGAAAAGATAAGTTATTTGAGAATAAGAGAAAATGTGATAAATGTAAGTCTCATGAATTGTTCAACTAATGATACAGATGAGGAAACGGAGCAAAAGGTAGGATAATTTTTTGAGTTTTACAAAATATGACATAAAGGTAGTATTCGGTGATTATGACAGAGCAAAAGAAATATTTTCCAGTGATAAGAAAGTATAGTTTTTATAAAATTAAATTGAGAATAAGAAATTTGATTGACTTATGGTAAAAACTTGAAGAAACATGAAAATATATATATATAAACAAACACATATACCCTTAAATGGGCAACGAAGACCATACACTCACAGACGATAAGCATGTTTGTATATTAAAAGAGGAATTTAAAACAAGAAGTATATATAGAGAAACAACAAGTTTCAATAACTAAATGTAGAAAAATTATAGAAAGATAAACAAGGCTGGAATATGTTAGTGGAAGATGAACAGAAAAATATAACCAAATTAAATAATGGAAGGTATTTGGGAGTTTAAGACAACAGCAAAACAAGAATTGGAAAATTTAAATAGGAAGTAAGAAATCATTGGTTTTATGAGGAATGCAAAGAGAAAATTGCTAAAAAATGAATTGTTAAGAAATGGAAATGAACAATTAAAGCGGCACCTAAAAATTAAAAACAAAAAAATTAAGACTATGTTAATGTTTGAAGAAATCAAAGTAAAGGTTACAAGCATAGAATGCAATTGATGAAAAATGAACAGAGGAAAGTAATGGGAAATAATGAAGGTGTGTATAGAGTATAATAAAAAGGTTATGTATGAGAATATACACATTGAGAAACCCCAGGTTTGGTGATTCTCTTCTACTTCTTTCTATTTCTTGTCATATGTCCCAGATTCTCTTTCCTAAGCTTTTTATATCCTTTTCTGTCATAAAACCACCTTCTTTTTGGTCTTCCTTTTGGTTCTTCTTCCCGAATCTTTGTTCACTCTTCACTATGGATAGCTCGCAGTATTCTTCTTTCTTATGTTATAAATTTTTGTTGCAACTTACGTTTCGCTCGTATAAATTTTCAGACATTATCGTTGTCATCGCTATTAAAGATAGTTTACGCACTATACATATTAAATTTATAATCTTTACAGGTTTGTTTTTCATTATTAATTGGCCCTCTTGTCCTTCCCTCCCAAATACGACCTATTGACTTTTTTGTACATTCACTGTTAAGCCGACTCTTCTTGCAGCTTCTTGCAATCTTCCTACACTTTCACCGCGTTTTCCTTTTGTTCAGGCAATAATGGTGATAAAACTTGCGTAAATAAAGCGTTGGTGCATTTAGTTAAAAATAATTTTTGTTTTATTTATCTGTGTATTTCTTATCGCCTTTTCTAATAATAAATAATTAGATAAGATTCTCGTATCTTTTAATGTTATTTTGTTTGCCAGTTTTGTAGCTATGCTCAGTTCTAACATTGCTTTATACAGCTGTTTTTTATTACATTATCTAAATTTTTCTAAAATCTATACACAAAATAAATAGGTCAGTGTTATATTTTTCTTGTAATTCTCTCAGTGAGAATGTATGGTCAATTATTGATTTAGCCTTTTTGAATCCATCTTTGGAATTCGCCTACTACTTTTTCTACCTTCATTCGATTCGCAATAATTCTTACCAAAACCTTATAGCCGATACTTAGTAGTACTATTCCTCTATAACTTGAATACCATGTCTTATCCCCTCTTCTAATGTTAGTATAAATTATTGCTTCGGATTAGTCTTATGGCATTTGATCTCTTGGCCATATTTCTTTTGACAGTGATTGTATCTTTTTATGTAGCTGTTCTCCTCCATATATGACTGATTCTAATGATATTTCATTTCTATAACCTCTTGTACTTCTTTTAATTCTAATGGATCTATTTGCTCTTCTGCCTGTCCTACTTTTACCTGGTGTGAATCATCTCTGATGTTTAGCTCTTCCATAAAATATCCTTTCTATTTTTCTATTACTTTTTTCTCTCTCAATTAGGTTTCTCTATTTATTTTTTTTAGGTCTTACTCCTCCATTTTTTATAGTATTCTTTTTTCTCCGTCTACATGCCCGTTCTACTATTCTTTCACAGATCTTACGATAATGAGTCTCACTTTTGCTTTACCTTGCTATTGCTTCGCCACATCCTTGGCCAAATCATTCAGTTTGGTCTTACTTCTTCTTCCTCCCCACACTTCTACTGACCAATTAATAACACCCCCGAGTGTAAGACATTGTCGTTCTACATTTGAACTCTCCTCTTCAGTAATTGTTTCCTTCAGTTTATGAATAAAGCTTTATTTTATTTCTTCTTGTTGTGTAACACCTATTTCTTACATACATAAATAGTGTAGTGTATGCTTTTTTAATTTTTCTTTCGACATCTACCTCTTCTTTTAAGAACTGCTCTAGTTCTTTTTTGACATTTTCTTCTTCAAGGTGGATGTTTTATCACTTTATTTTTGTTCCTATCTACTTTTAATTTTCCCTCGATCTTGTCTTCTAGGTTAACTATTCGTTGTTTTAACTCTGTGTTTTATTACTTTACTTTATTTATTTATTCTCTGTATTCATCATGCTCCTGTCTTATCATTTATATTTTGTTTAGGATTTGTGCAAATAGTTGCTTTTCCTCATCTAATGTTTTATCTAACAAAGCTTCTTCATTTACAGGTTATTTGTCTTTCTTGATTTTTTTGAAATATTTGGCGAGTTACTTACTTGTTCTTCGTTTGAATGGGAGTTTTTGATATTATCTTCATCATAATGATGCTTATGAATTTGGATCTGGACAGTTCTGTTGTATATACAAAATTATTTTATTATTAGAACTTTCTAACCTCTATATTTCTCTTCGCCGTTTCAGGTTACGTACACGTTTTTGATTTTTTCGTGCTGAATTGTAAGTCTTTATTGTATTTTTATGTTTAAATTTGTCCAATTAAGTCTCTTTGAGGTTCTTAAACAGGAACAAATTCTGAACAATCTCTCTCTCTCTCTTCATGGCGCTACAGTCCCATCTGGACCTGGGCCTCCCGTATTTTTTGCCTCCAATCTTCCCTGTTTTGTGCACTAATCCTCCAGTTTTGGATGTCAAGTATTTGATGTGCATCCTCTCCTATGTTATCGGACCATCTTTGTCTTGGACGGCCCCTACCTCTTCTGCCTTCAATTCGCCCTTGGAATATTCTCTTTGGTATTCTTTGTGCTTCCATTCATTCTATATGTCCTGCCCATTTCAGTCTTAGTAGTTTTGCAAATTCTACTATATTTGCCTCCTTATGTAGTTGTCTCAGTTCAAAATTGTACCTTATTCTCCATATGCCATCTTCTTGTACTGGGCCGAAAATTCTTCTTAATATTCGCCTTTCAAAACGCAATAGTGTTTCTTCTGCTTCTTTGGTCATTGTCCATGACTGACATCCATATGTGACTACCGGTCTGATCATACTTTTATAAACCTTTAATTTTGCTGCTCTTGTTATGTATGATGCTTTAAAGATTGATGTTAATGAGAAATATGTTCTATTCCCTGCTGTTACGCGTAGTTGAATTTCTTGTGTTATCTTGTTTTCACTATTTATTTGGGTTCCCAGGTATTTGAACTGCTGTACCACTTCAAAATTTTTGTCCTCTATTGTATAGTTTTGACCTAATCTTGACCCGTCTTTCCGATCTTGCTACCAGGTTGATATCGTCCGCATATCCGATCACTTGGTGTGACTTGTTAATGATGGTGCTGTCAGTGTTGCCTGTAGCTTCTCTAATTACTTTTTCCAGTACTAGGTTAAACAGTATTGGTGCAAATCCATCTACTTGTCTTACCCCTTTAGATGTTGTAAACATCGGGGAGATTCTATTCTGTATCCTTACCGCAGCTCTAGAGTTTTCCATTGTCATTCTTGTTAAGCTAATTAATTTATTCGGGATGCCTAATTCTTCCATGATGTTGTACAAGCTGTTTCGATCTATACTATCATATGCCTCCTCAAAGTCAATGAATAGTTGAAATATTGGTATGTTATAGTCCCATGCTTTTTCCAGTATTTGTCTTGTTGTGAAAATTTGGTCCACTGTAGATCTGCCCTGTCGGAAGCCGGCTTGGTATTCTCCAATTATGTCATTTCCATATACCATTATTTTTTGTTGTAATATATTTGTGAAAATTTTGTATGTAACACACAGTAAGGATATACCTCGGTAGTTATTACACTTGTGTTTATCTCCCTTCTTGTATATCGGACAGTTAATTGCTGTGTTCCATTTTTCTGGCATTTCTTTTTTATTCCATATGAGGTTGATTAGCTCTTGAATTTCTTTGATTAGTGCGTCTCCCCCGTACTTTATTAACTCGATTGCTATGCCATCGATTCCCGGTGCTTTGTCATTTTTCATTCTTTGTATCGCGGCCGCTACTTCTTCTATTGTGGGCTCTTTAATTTCCGGTTGTACGGTATCTCTTGTTATCTTTGGTATTCTATCTTTCGTTCCTTTTGTGTTAACAGCTCTGCGAAGTGTTGTCTCCATTGTTCTATTACTTCATTTCCTTGTTATATATTTTCCTTCTTTGTTTTTGCACATTGAGGGTCTGGGGTGGAAATCTTGTTTGGTGTTTCTGATGATATTGTACATTCTTTTAACCTCTTTTGCTTCTCTTGCCTGTTCTATTTCATCTATTTGTTTATCGAGGAAATCTCTTTTCTTTCTTCTCATCAGTTTCTTTACTTCTCCTCTTAGCTTTCCGTATTCTTCGGTTTTCCGCCTGGTGGGCCTCTGTAGCAGTTTCTTTTTTGCTTCATTTCTTTTATCTATTGCCTTTTCACATTCTGTGTCCCACCATGTTGTTCTTGGTTTCTTTTGTATGTATCCTATGTTCTCTTCTGACGTAGCGACAATAATATTTTCTATTTGCTTCCATTTTTCTTCTACTGACTCTATCGGTTCCACGCTTACTTGGTTTCGTTTTTCTTTAATGCTCTCTTCCATTTTCTGTTGGTATTTCGTTCTGTAGCTTTCATCCTTTATTTTATGTACATTGTATTTCTTATTCTTCTGTGTGGGTATAGCTCGAGCGTTATCTATTTTGCCCCTGAACACTGTCTTAACTAGCATGTGATCAAATTCACTCATCGCTCCTCTCATTGTTCTTATGTCTATACAGCTGGATTGATGCCTGTTTGGTATTAAGACATGATCAATTTGGTTGACTGTCCTTCCGTCTGGTGATATCCACGTGCCCTTATGTATCCGTTTATGTGGGAAGGTTGTACTTTTAATTGTCAGTCCCTTGGCCATCGCGAACTCTATAAGTCTTTCCCCATTGTTATTTGATTCCTCGTGTAGGCTATGTTTGCCTATGGTGGGGAAATATACTTCTTCCTTGCCAACCTTGGCATTTAGATCTCCAATAACTATGTGTATATCATTGCTGGGTGTTTTCTGCATTTCTCTATCTAGTGTCGCATAGAATTGCTCCTTTGTGTTATCTTCTTTCTCTTCTGTTGGCGCGTGTACCGAGAACATAGATATGTTGTTAAATTTCATTTTAATTCGTATGTATGATATTCTTTCATTGACTGGTGTGAACTGTAGTATTTTGTTTTGGCTCGTGGCCCTACTATAAATCCTGTTCCTAATTCATGTGTATCCTCTGCCCCGCTGTAATATATTTGGTGTCCTGATTTAGTCAAACTTCCACACCCCAACCACCTTATTTCTTGTAGGGCTGTTATGTCCATTTGATATTTGATTATTTCTTTCATAGTCGTTTCAAGAGCGCCTATTTGATATAACGTTCTTACGGTCCATGTTCCGATAATCATGTCCTTTTCTCACCGTTTTCGTCTTCTTGACATCCGTCCGTAGTTCCGAGGCTCAATATGGGTCTTCACAACATTGCTTTTTTTACAGGATAGGGGTGTTAACCCTACGCCCAACCCTCCTCCTTTATCCGGGCTTGGGACCGGCAACAGTACTTACTGGGCTACTCAATCCATCCAGCAGTTACTGCAGGCGGAGTGAATTCTGAACAATAATTAATGATTAAGCAACCCATCAGATATCTCAATTAGTAAAATGGAAAAATATTTGATAATTGAAGAACATGAACATGAATGATGAAGGTATGGGGCGAATCACTTATTGTACAAAAAGGATGACCCAGTTCTGTTCAGTGTGGTACTAGAAGATATTAGAAAGACTGACATATAAGAAAATCAATCTACCAATTGCAGAATTGATATTCATTAGCTGAATTGAAGGCAATCAGTGAAAAATTATTTATAAAAGCAAATAAAGATGGCTTAGAAATTAACATCCCAAAAACAAACCATGTTCTAAGATTTTCACTTCGTCTGCTATATTGTATTTTTGGGTTTTAAATTAATACGTTGTAAGTCGTTTTAAATAATGGAGAAACATAACAGGTTAATTGCTAATGGAGAAAGCGAGTATCTGTCAGAATCAGCTGCAGTTGACGACTGAAATGGAGCGTGCAGCGTGGCGGAATGCAAATGTTGTCAGCAAAGTTTACATTGTTTTGGGTCAAGGTCGCGACGTGAAAACAAAAATATATTGCAAACCCATTGAATGATTGTGGAAATATCGAAAATGTGCAAAACATCGAATTCTTACAATGTTTTGTGTCTAATTACGTTGATTGCGGCGCCAGTAACGATTTTGCGTTGATTATCAAAGCAATCGGGTATTTTGTTCTTGGAAGACTAATTGACTTATTTTTGGATTGTTTTTTTAATTTACTGGACTGTTGACTCAAAAATTTGTAGATAATTTGTTGTTTCCCTAATAGCAATTGTTTCAGATAACACTTGGTTTTATCAGGATTTATCACTGTTGACTCGTCGCTGTTTTTCTTTTGTAAGATAAGCATAAACCAACAACTGGTATTAGTCAGATTTTTGATCATTTTGACTGCTAGTTTATAGATGGGTAAGTATTCGTCATTTTTCCTGGCTTAAATATCTGCTCTTTTTTCTCTTGTAGAAATGCTCTCAATAGGGCATGTTCGAGTACTTTTTTAATTTAAAAAAAAACAATAAAATCCATCCAATCAAGTATTGGGCCGATACTGCGACGAATAAGTTGTATAATGTTGGTATCAGAATTTTAGAGGAAGGAATTTTGAGATAGAAGAGGAAGCTCTTAGACGACTGACTCTTAGGATTGATGCAGACGAATTGCGGACAAAAGTTGAAGAAATCCATCTGTTCATTGTCTCGTGTATAGTTTCAACATAACCAAAGTGCATGAATTGACATAATTCAATAAGACGCATAGATTTATATGTGGTCTCTTGCTGCTCTGGCATAATAAGCTTTTAAACTGCATTGTGACCTACGACGAGAAGTTTACAACAGTGATTGTAAATGAAACGAATAGTGATTGGATCACTCATTGGATGACCCAAGAAGGTCATAGTGATTGCATGGTGGTCTATTGAAGACATTATCCACTATTCCTTTTTGGAACCTGGTGAAACAATAGTTGAATTTTAAGTTCTGTCCACCAAGCTTATTTACTTGATCACGACTTTTATATTTTCTGGAGTTTAGACGACCAGCACCATGTTAGTTCAGAGACCGTTATTAAATTAAGATTTTTTTCAAAAATGGGAATTTATGTTCCCTTAGCATTGGCAATAGATGGTAGTGGTAATTGTTTTGTAGAATAAATGCTTTTTGGTCGTAAGCACAGACTTTTATTTATAATCTATGAATACAGACATTTTATGTGAATATATGCGTGTTACATTTTGCAACCTGTAGATTGTGACATTAAGAGTTGTATCTGTGTTTTTACTAATTGTGGATCAAATATCAATTTTGGAATTCTCGATAAAGTATATCTGATGGATAATTTTTGTTTTAGAATACAATTTTGCCTCAAGCCGTTCATTTTTGGGAACAAGCTCTTTTTGTTCGGAAAGTGGAAGATGTGATCCGGTTAACCAGGTAAGTGCTTGTATTTGTATTTTTTTATATTAAGTTTACATGTAATCTGTAAACATTTATTAGGAAGTGCACAGAAGCTCAAGTTTTCGTTAAGGATTCTTTAACCCATTGCATCGATACTTGCAAGGAAGTGACATTATGCGGAGAAGTGGAGGTGCCAGAGAATCATCTTGATGTATGTCGGACCTGTAATTCCACGGGCCAAGACTGCGGAATTGCCAAAAACTCTAGTGCGGGGGAAGGAATTAGGAACTTCGATTTTGTGTTTTACGTGTCTGCGATGCAAACTGATAGGTGCAATAAATCTTTGACGGTGGCATATGCTGCGCATTGCCAACAGGAGGCTGCTCTGGACAGGTAAATATTCATTTTAAGGAGTATTCGGTGCAAATTTAATTCGCATGCAGCTGGCGTGTTTTCTCCTTTCTGTCGCCGGCTCTGCAATACATCAATATACATACATGAATATTTGATGTATTTGAAAGTAGAAGGTCTTCTCTTTTACGTTCTAAAACGTATTTAATTATTCTCTATTTGGTATTCAGCGAAAATTGTCTAAAAATTTAAATTTCCTGAACTTTTAAATTTTTAGATGTAGCTGTAATGTCTTAATGCAAATTCATTTAAATGAAACAGACCAAATTTTTTTCAGTTAGAAAGTAACCATTACTACTACTACTACTACTACTACTACTACTACTATTATTACTACTAAAAAGTAAATTTAACATGATTTTGCCTGTAAACAATTTTGTTCGCTCCCCTTTTTGATCAATTTTTATTCGTCTAATTACAAAATAACTCGTGTTTGCGCATTTATTTTCCCAAATGAAAATGCAAATATGCTCGGGGAAAATAATTATTTGCTTCAATGCAATACCAATACTCAAATAATGCAGTCCAATGTGCTGTTTGTATTTCACTGGAGCTGGTGCACGTATTATCGATCGCTCTTCTATATGCTTCCTGGAAGCTTAATTTACAATTTTGTATGAAAACAATTTATACGCTGCGCTTATTTTGTTCTAAAGTTATAATGATTTTGTGACATTTTCAGTAAGCTTAGTGAATGTTTTTTATGCATGTAAGCGATAAAATGTAAGAGAACACTAAACATAGATAAATGTAAACGTTGTATCTATGATTCTATAACGTTTCTTCACATTTTTGACACCTAGTCCCATAGTTCTACCATTTCTCTTTCTATCTCGTTTTCAACTATTCTTCGGACTTCTTCATTTTCTTCTACTAAGTAATTTTTATTTTAAAACTTGTTTTTGTAATGTGTTTTGTCTTTTATTGCATTTTATATTTCTCTTATTGTGTACTGTAGGCTCTAGATTGTAGCAGATCTATCCTGTTACGACCCCAAAGGATCTTGAAGGCCTGTTACGGGGAACTATTATTATTATATTTCTCCTATTGGTTTGTGCTTCTTTAACTGCTACTCCTTGTTGCTGTATTTAATTATGATCCTAACGATTATAGTATTGCATATGCCATGTTTGTTTTTTGATGCATGTAGATCTCATGATATACCAGTGATCAGCGATATCACTCTTTATATCAACTACTCCTATCTTTTAATGGTGTATCGTTCTGTCTTGTGTTATTTTCATTCACAGTTACTTGTACTTTTAGAATTATATAAAGTTAACTCTTATGTTATGTACAGGGTTCGATAGGCAGGTGTTACGTTTTTCAAAACATTCTAACACAGATGTTTTTAAACAAAGATCCAAAGATTACACATATAATGTCATTTAAGAAACATGAAGCACAAACAAAAAGAGTGTAATTCAGAAGTGAAAAAAGTGGCGACCACTCTTGTCCAGGCATTGTTGTAGACGGGTGGAAAAATTGTCCATGCACATTTCAAGCATAGCGCGTGGAAATACTGGAATTTTCCCAGTTATGGCTTTCCAAAGAGCTTCAAGAGTCCGTAGTTTTTCAATGTAAACCTGAGCTTTCAGGTAGCTTTATAAGAAATAATCACACGGTGAAGGATCCGTTGATCGAAGGGGGCACTCCGCATCTCCGAGCAATGAAATGAGGTGCCCTGGAAAATGTTCCCTCAAAGAAGCCATGGACTCTTTTGAGGTATGGCAAGTAGCCCATCCCGTTGCGATGTCTTCTCAATCAAGCATCAAAAATTCTCTAACATCGTAAGGTAACGCTGTGAGTTTTCTCGGAAAAAATAGGGTCCAATTATTCCAAATTGGACTATTCCGCACCACCCAGTTATTCTCTCACCACATAGGGGCCTTTGATGAACCCCCCGTGGATTACAGTCATTATACAGTCATTTTCCAAGATTTCCAGCATCGTTTCGGTAAAGGTCAACCGCCGTACATAGTTATTTTCCTTTAGTTCTTGAACTACCATGATTTTGTACGGATGAAAGTTGATGTCAAAGTTCAAAGTTCGGTGAGGACTGGTCTCCACGTTTTGTCGAACTCTTTCGATGTTTTCTGGTATTCTAACGGACCGATCACCTTTCCGAGCCATTCCAGGTCTCACAGTTCCTTTCGTTCTGAAGTTAAACCATTTCAGTATTGTTAGGCGAGATGGATCGGCACCGCGTCGACCACCATTGAAGTGAGTTCAACATCTTCGCTGTGCCTGCACCACCGAATGACCGGTTGCGACAAAGATGTCGTAAATAATAACGCTACTGAAATACCAACTAACAACGAATGTACATCAACTATTGCGCATCAACTACCACCATCGTTACACCCGTCTCAAAAACGTAACACCTCTCTGACGGACCCTGTAGCTTTTACAACTTGGTGTCCGTAAAACAAAACGTATATAGAGTATTCACATCTTCAGTGCTTGCTTTAGATATATCTTAAACGTTTTTGGTCTACTCTTGGCAAAAAATCCTATTGAGAGGTATTGTCCAATTTTAATCTTTGCAGTAATGTTTTTGTATAGAAATTTTATGGTTTTAATTAAATTTGAATACATACGTCCTCCTAAAACAGATGTATAGTAGTCTTCTCTTTTTTTATGGATCCTGGTACTTTATTCTGGTGTTGGGTCCAATGTTCCTGTTATCCGTCTGTTTTCCATTTATTCCCGTTTCTGGCGCATTCGTTCAGTTTAACGCTTTGCCTTTGTATTATCCTATTTTAGTGATTTAATTTACCCGTCATCTTTGGTTTTTCTATTTTTCTTTTTTTATTTGTTTAGCTTTAATAACTTTTCATGGAAGTTTTTCTGTTGACGTTCTAATGAGGTGTCCGTACCATTCCAGTTGTTTCCTTTCTGTTGATTCTTGTTGTAAAGTTGATCTGAGGTATTTGTTGTTAAGTGTTTTGTTTTATTTGGTGTTCTTAGCGGATATTTGTCTAGTTTTTTAATGTGTGTTTACTTATTCTTATTATTTTCAATAATCTTCCCTTATTCGATTATCTCCTTTTAGAGTTCATTTGCTTATTTCTCGCACTTCCTTTACATCCTGGAATTTGTACTTGATCTAGGTGATCATCTTTTTGTACTTGTGTTTTTCATTTTTCTATTTATATTATATGTTGCTTTATTTTTAATGGCCTTATTGTATATGATTGTTGCCTTACTGCCCTGATTTGCTGCCGTTTGGTCTGTTGTTAACATTTCCTCTCTAAAATATGCTTGTTGTTTTGTTCTCTTTTCTGTATTTACTAACTGAGCTGGTTACTGTGTTTCATCTGAAGTTGTTCACTTTTGCTTTGTTGATATTCAAGATGTTTTTCACTTACTTGATATTTATGCGTTACTGATGTAGTTTTTTGAATTTCTCAGCTTGAGCAGATGGACGGGTATATTTTCGGAGCCGGATGCTTTTTTATTTTTAAATTTCTCAACTGTGGTTTTAACTGAAATATTATACCTATTATTTTGATTTTCTAAGTTTAGTTTTTCTTCTTAAAATTTTGTTTTCTGTCATTAGGATTTTGAAATGTTTGTCCCATTTTTAGGATGCGATACCTTTCGTAGTTTCTTGTCTTTTTTCTTCCAGAGATATATTTATTCCACTACAGTTTTTTTATTATGATTCATTTTTTTTCCTGTACTATCTCTCCGTTCCTCATGCACTCCACTGTAAAAGGGGTTATAGTAGTTTAGATTTTCTGATCCCCGTTTTCTTTCTTCGTCTCTGTGGTAACTGACCGTTCATATTAAATCTTCTGAATTCTAAAAGTACTTGGTGTATTTTTAGTGAGAGGCCTGTATCATCTACATCGTTCAATTTATAGTCCATTTCTTATTTTTGACCATCAACTTTGTATTCGCCCTATTTCGCGGCTTTATACAGGGTTTTGAGGAGTTACGTTTGGTATTTAAACCACTTTTGTTTATCTCGCGTCTTTTTTTACGTGTAATATTTATTTTAAATATTTAGAATTCAAACCGTTGCTCGCTAGTTACCCATAACTCTTAAGACGGAACCCTTTTTGGTTGCTATTTATCATTCTGGTTTGTGACTAACAACAACCGGGTTTCTAAGCACTACTAAGTTTTCAAAAAATGCTACAGAACCACAACTGAGTTGTTATCAAATTGTTACTAATAGAGTTATACAAAAAATTGCAAGTAAAACGAGAAATCAATTATTCCTTACAGACATGATTGGCTGCCACCTATAACTTTGAGAGGGTGAGAATAATCGGGTGCCATTGGCAGAATCACATGAACCCAGGTTATTTAATGAGGTTATTACCCCCTCTCCCCTTCTTTCTCATTTTGGTTTGTGACAGGCAATGCGGGGGTTCTAAGTACCACGAAAATTAAGAAAAAATGTTAGAAATACACAGCTGTAGAACAATAATTAGGTTGTTATCAACTTGTTGCTAATAAAAGAGCAATCGAAAAATCGGAAATTGCAAGAATTCGTGTTGGATAATGAGGAGATTTGCCTCGAAAACAAAAAATGAATGTACAAAGCAAATGGAAACTCCAGTCGTATTTGAGTGTTAAAAGGCTTCTTTTACGAGGAAAACGCTAGAGAAAGTTCTAGAAAACTAGTCGATCGATGTTAAATTTGAAATGATCGTGTCTGTATATAAATAAATAATGCTTAACTTGAAAATTGCATGTCATCTGTAATAAGCAACGTTATTGTGAAACCAATTAAAATGTATGTTATGCAATGTACATAATCCTCAAATATATGCGAAGACTTTCACGACCAGATTCTTAGAACATCGAATTGGTTGTTCGGGAATTACAAGGTTGTGTTTGAAGTTTTGAAACTCTTGATAATGTTCCTATAATTTGAAAAGATAGTATATCCTAAAATTTAAATTATTGTTTTCTAAAAATGTTAGGAGTTTCTAAATTCTAAGCACAGCCGTATGCTCGATACATATTTTTGCCATAAAGACTCTTCCTAGAAAGGTAATAAATTATAATCGATACAAGCTGGATGTTCTGTTAACATCCACAGATTTCTGTCAAAGTAATCATAATCTATAGTCTGTAAAACACATTAGGATGCCTAATCAATACATTCTACTGCTTTATCGCTTCTTTTTGAAATACTCCACACCATGTCATAACTGAATAGCGCTACTGACTTTTTGCACTCTTACTATTTTCTTTGTTCTTTAGATGAGTAAGCACAAATTGTTGTGCAGTATCACGATCTTCTGAAAACTTGTCTTGATCATTATGAAATTATTTTCTTATTTTAAATTTATTTTGAACAAAATTGTGTTTCCATGTGGAGTTGTAACATTAATGGTGGTAGTGTCTCAACTCATAGACCAAATATGATAAAAAAACTAAATGAGAAGTTTATACTGATAATCTAAATAAAAAAAAGCATTATTAGAAATAATCAGAAAATAATGACGACCCTAAAATATTGTTTCGACTGATAATTAGAAAAACTAGTATATTACGATCATTTAATTGTTAGAGGAACGTTCGTGAAACATTTTGGAATATGTAAGATAATTATACATCTTATTAGAATATAAGACACCATGTAATGTTTTTGATAGATAAAAAAAATTGACAAGTTTTTTAATACTAGTCAAATAATTCATTAGATTCTCAGTTTTTCATCTATCTTCTTCTTCCATGCACATTTCAGGTTTTTCAATTGCAATGAAGTCTAGTATTTGCCGTGTTGTTTTCTAAGTGTGTGTTGTTTTAACTTGGTGGTTCAACTTTTTTGTATTTCTACGATGTTCTTGAATTTTCTATATCTTTTTTTAAATTTTATTTGTTCTTATGCGGGGTGTTTGGTGAGTGACTTGGTTTGCGTTCTTATAAAGAATAGCAGCAACAACTACATATGTTAATTTTTTGTTGTCTAAGAGTTGCTTAAACACAAGTCTTTCGGGTGACAATACAAAATGGATAAAACTGAAATTAGTGGTGTAATTAAATATGTTTGAGGGGTGACTCATGCCCTTTTTGTGAAACCGCTAGACTTTGAGTAAGGATATTCAAACGTGACATCGAAGACTTACCCATGGACATTCTTGGAAATATGAAAACAACTGACACTTTAGCAGTCAATATAATAGTGCAAGTTGGTAGAGGTCACAGGAATTGGAACTGAGCGAGGTCAATTAATTTGCACCAATTACACACAAAAAAACTGTAAAATGGCCGTTGCTTCTACTCACTTCACAATAAAAGAGAATGCTCATGTTAACGTCAGCTCACTGTTTGGGAGTTTTCAAGAAAGTTCCAACAGATTTTTTGCGGCGTTTGTGGCCGTATGCGAAAGTTGGATTCAGCACGACATATCGGAAAAGAATAATCCAAATATTGAACTGCACGAAATGAATCAACCTCAAAAAGACAAAAAGAGTAACATCCTACAAGTTATTCAATCAAAATATGTATAAAGTTACGGGTTGATGTTCATAGTTTTGGGTTGATTCTCCGTCTTTGACACTACATCAGTACCACTACGACTATATTAATATTACTTTAAACCTGTACTTTCTCAATGCTCTAATGCTTTAATGTCTACTATGGCTGCAATTGTTCTATTCCGGTATTCACATTAGTACAAGATCACGTAGAACCTGAGTTAGAGCAAGCGACTCGAAACTACTAACAGACTGATCTACCTTAACTACCACTGCAGTCTGAATGTTTAGTCTTTAAGTCTCATATTTTTGCACAACCCCTTGAGGCGCTCTTTACACTTTTGCATTTGCGCCTACGCGTAATCTACCGCACTAGTTCGTAAATTTAGCAAGAGTCGTTTACCATTGGCTCATCTCATAAAGCTTCCTAACCTCTTCACGCATTTATGGCTACCTTTGCCTACTTCTAATAAAGTTTCTCTTCTCTCTGGTTCTTGTCTCCTCCGCTATGCAGCTTAGTAAGACGTGCGTGGCATTGTCAACCTTTATATGTACATCTATCTTGATTTTTTTGAAGTCCTAACCAGATAAGACCGGATGTTACTATGTTATATCCACATATGCTACCCCGCTTCCTGTGCTCATTACGAGTCTTATTGGAGTCGTTGTTTCCGTCGCGACTTTTTTAGCCAGCTGGTCTGCATATTAAGTACCTTGTGTTCCATGGTACGTCTTGGTCTAATAGAATATTAAGTCCATTCTAGTTAGCAGGATTTCAAGTTATAAATCTGTTGGCGCTTTCGTATTGCCGAGAACAAGTAGCGTTGATTTGGTATCGGTTACAATGGCGCTTCTAGGGATATCCAAGTCGCAATGGAATATGATTCTCCAGTGTGAGAGCTTTACTCTTTTGTGGTGGTTCTCTTCATTTTTTCGCATGGTAACGAATGGTTATCTAATCGCAGCCGATCTGTCAAACGGCATAATTATTATGCCTCGGCCTTTTGTATGCTGAGTGGGATGATGTTATTTTGTTCAACGGGGTGTCCCGTTTCCTTTATGTACTGCTGTCACTATTTCTTTTAACTGCAGACTTAGCTATTCCTGAAGTTGGTGCTTCGACCTAATTGTCGGTCGCCTTCGGTCTATCGTCTTCTGCAAAATAAAATTCATTGGTGCCAACAGGCTTTCGCTGACTATAGTGTTATAAGCAACGACCGCCTTAAGCGCAAATGTTTCTTGTACCCCAAACAAATTCTTAACCTTTCTGTCCAAATCACAATCGTGTACATCAATTGTACCGCTCCCTCATGCACGCCTGATGGGTTTACCTTGTTTCAAACCACATTTATGTGGCTTTTACATGAAAATACTTCGAGGTGCTAGATGTGGTGGAATTTGCAGTAGACACGCTAAGTGGGTCATGCTCTAGAAAGGTGTTGGTGTCACTTTTTTGGGGAGTGAATTGAATTCTAATTGGGATGGATTACCTTTTGGTCTCAAAACTCTGGTTTGAGTGTAAAGTAGTATTGTGATGGTTTTTGAGAAACTTACTTTCTCGAAGGAATCATAAAACTGGAAAAATATTGGAGCATGTACTCAAACTGTTATCCTTAATGTCAAACTAAGATACTCATTAACTACACAAATGTGTAAAATTTAATTTTTTCCTGAATTATTTTATTTTTTTCTTTATATTTGTCTTTGTAATGTATGTTGGTTATAGATTTTTTTTATTTCTTTCGTATGTTGTTTTGATATGTCTGTTTTATTTATTATTTGTTTAAATCTAATACTTTCTGTTTGGATGTTGTCTTATATATTTTTTATGCTTGTTGTAGGTTACTTTTTCAAAATTGTTTTTAAATTTTGTGAGAATTCCTTTCTTCTTTAATGCTTTAGATCAACGTCATGTCTTTTTTTACATATGTTATATTTCTGGTTTATTTATAATTTGGTGATAACATGACTTGATTTTACATCTGCACTGCTTATTCCTTTAGAACCTTATAGATAACCTCATTTGTATTCTCAAAAAATATCGTTATCTTGTGATTCAGGAAACTAACAATTGGGTGTGAACTTACGATCGGAATAAACACAAAACTTTATTAAAGTCCATCCAGCTTTTTGTGAAATATAGAAACAATACTAAATTCATCTTAAAGTGTCTCAACAACTTAGCTTAACAAAAATAAAAATACTAGACATATTTGAAAAGTTGGCACCTCCATATATGTGATATTATTTTAGACCAATAGCAGGACACGCCAATCTTTGTCCAAACAGCATTAGCACAAAGCCGCAAGAACTGGAAACATTATTATCAACGGTAAAACATGAGATTCTTCATGCTTTAGGGTTTTCTGTTAGTTTATATGCATTTTATCGAGACAATAATGGCAACCCCTTAACCACAAGAAGGCCAGATACCGGAAAACCTGCTTTAAACGAAAAGTATGTGCTACCAACTAAAGTTGGCGAAGCTTTTTAACCAAAATAGGTAGATTGCAGACGTATCAATGGAGTGATAGAGTCATACGTACGATCAGGAGGAGAAATTGGTACGTCAAATCTGGTATGGTTTCCAGAGATGTACAGATGGTAGTAACTCCTACTGTAGTCGAAGAAGTTAGAAATTTTTTCAATTGCTCACAGCTAGAAGGTGCAGAGTTAGAAGATCAGGGCGAAGAAGGGACTGCTCTTACGCATTGGGAAAAACGTATTTTCGAAGTAAATTGTTATTTTGTTATATGGAAACATATAATTACATTTAATATTTCAGAATGAAGCAATGACAGGCACACATACACAAAACCCCATTATTTCTAGAATTACGCTGGCTTTGATGGAAGATACGGGTTGGTACCGCGCTAATTATAGCATGTCAGAGCCAATGTCCTGGGGCAAAGGCTTAGGCTGTGATTTTGTTATGAAAAGTTGTAAGGAGTGGATATCAACTAAGTCTGCTAGGTATTTAACATATTTTATGCTTAATTACAAATTGTGAACTAATACTCCTTATAGAGGTTTTTCAATTCATCCTTTTTGTAACAAAGTGAAGCGTGATCCTCTGCAAACAGAGTGTACTGACGATAGGACATCAGTTGCTTTGTGTAACTTAGTGCGGCATGATCATGTTTTACCTCAGCTATATCAGGTAATATTTAGACGTTTTTTAAAGTTACTAAATTTACGTCTATTTTGGGTGTATTTGTAGAATTTTGATAGCATACAACATGTCAAAAGCGGAACTGAAGAATACTATGGAGGATCAGTAACGTTAGCAGATTACTGCCCTTACATTCAGGAGTTTACATGGCGCTCAAAGAACGTTATAGTTCGCGGTTCTCATTGCCAGTATGAGCAGAATAACCCAAGTAAGTTCTACTTTTGCCTCAAAGAGACGTTACACAAGCATTTAATTATTTTTTAGAATCTGACAAAAATTTTGCTTTGGAAGAATATGGTAAGAATTCGCGATGTTTTGATCATACAAACCAAATGTGGGAAGAGAGATCGTGTAAACAAATGAGGCAGTGGCTACACTGGGGCTCTGGTTGCTACACCTATAAATGTGAAAACGGACGATTGCATATTATGGTAAATATTACTGGTTAAATGAAATGACTGCATTTAATTATTGCGTGGAGTACCAGTTGGAAAGGTTATGATTGTTCTTTTCTGTTAGAAAGAGTGAAGAAAATTTTATTTAAATATACGTGAACTTTTTAATAGTTGCAATCTTGGAACATTATAGCCAGGGCGGTCCCGCGGTTGAGGGGCGGGCTGCGGTGGGAACAGACCCGGATTTATCTCCCGGAGCTCTCTGATGCCTTGCGGGTGGACTACGCAGTCACTAAAATAATTGAGTATCTGCGTTCACTCGAACAAGGGGTAGTAATGGCGGTCGTCTAAGGCGCGGTGCTTGCTACATCGCCCCACATCAGAGATGGTGCGCGACGACCGGGCAGAGAGAGCAAACATATGAGAGCCTTAACTTTCTCAGTTCACAAGCCATGAACCTTACCATTATTAATCTTAGATTATTGAGTTGGGTGTTCTTTTTATGCTTTTTTGAAAACATTACAATCTGATATTCAATGATACAATGACACAATTTTGTTTTGCACTAATGGTTTTATTCTGCAGGTAGCAAATTATTCATTCACCTGTTACCATGCCTATCAAGAGCTTTCTATAAGGATAATTAGCAATGAGTGGTTACACAAAGGAGCCATTGTTTGCCCGCCTTGTAAAGAAATGTGTGGCGTAAGTATTGAAGGTGTATTTTCTGAATTAGATGGGTGCCTTTATATAGTTTAGTTTAGAACGAAATTTCCGAATTTAAATTATTGATATTCTATCTACCCTCTTTGTGATTTTGGGTGTAAATTTTTTGAATGTATTTTCAGCTATTCAGAAGCTATTATCATTTAAGAAGTGAGCAGATTGTGGAAAGAAATTCATAGGTGAAGCATCTAAACAACAAATTTAATAAGGTAGTGTTCATCAAGTGTTTTTGTGAATCAAAATTAAAATGTTGTGGGTTGATTTGACTGCTGATAATTACCAACAGCTTCTTTGCAGTACTAGATTGCGTCTGTAGACTACCAGATGGTTAATACATTATTTTCAATATGCAAAATTATCTGGGGCAAACTGAAATAAAACACATATAACAAAAAAAAAAATCTTCTGTTTCTGGAAGTACGATAATGTCATTATGCTAGTAATGCTCTATCTTTTGTGTTCTTCATTTTTAATTTTCGTTAAATTTATTAATTGTTTCCCTTTTTTTCAAGTGTATGATCATCGGTCTCAGATTTTTCAGGGCATTTGTTTCTTGAGTATTATAACGATATTGATAATAGAAATAAATTTGTTATATCTTTATTAATGTCAGTTCAATGAATGTTTTCCACTAGCTTTTCTGAAATGAAGAGAATCAGAATTGTTTTCTAATGGTTTAGCAAAATGCCTGAGATGAGTGAACCACATTGCGATCAGCTTGGTGGTGCACATGAAGGATTTGTGGAGTTTTAGTTTAATAATTTAAAATAGAGAAATATTAAAATAAACTCAGTTTCACTTTGAGTGATAATGCTTTTGTTAGTACTACAGAAATTCCAGTTTTATCAACATTGCTCTGAATAGCATTTAATAATGAAATTATTAAAGAAATTTGACGTTTACTGGTTAACTATTGCAGTTTTTGTAGAATCATTATCGTCATGGATATCAAAAATTGGTGATAACCGGTGGGTAACGTGAATTTGCGGTGCTCCAATAAATTAGCTAATAATTTAACACTTGTCGGGCGGAATATTGAGGGGGCGGTAAAACAGGAGAAGGAAACGTCAGGAAGCGAGGTGAACAAAGGAATCACAGTAAAGGAAATGAATCAGAAACTATCTGAAAAACCTGAAGGTAAAGTAAGATTGTATTTATAAAGGCGAAATACCAACAAGGTCGCCCGAGGAAATTTAAGTGACGTTGCCGAATCTCCCGTATCTCAGCAAAAGAAGGGAAGAATAATAAATAAACGAGAAGGTTAATGAACAAAATTCACGCGCGAATAGCGTTTCTCATGGTAAATATAACAAAATATAAAAGGAAAGAGGCAAAAAGAAAATCCAGCGGAGTTCAGGAAATGGGAAACGGAATTGTTAGCATTTAGAAAATTTGCTTTACTAGGAAAAAATTCGTACAAAGGAAAGAACAAAATATCGAACAGCAGAAAGAACAGACATTAGAAACAGAACAAGAGCAAGAAGTCGAACTGGAAGAAATGGAAATGGTCCTGAAGAAAATAGAAAAACAAATAGAAGGCATGAAGCAATAAAACAACAAGAAAATGGAGGAACTAAAAGAAGACCTGAAGCAAGAATACACCAAGCAAGAAGAAATGAAAAGCGAATTCCAAAAATTAAAGGAGGATTTGGAGAAGAAGGCGGAAGAATGGAGCAGAGAAAAAGTCCAACTCGAAGATAGAATTCAAAAACTTGAAGAACAGATGGAAAAGCAAAAAAATAATTAAAAATAGTAATAAAAAGAGAGTAATGCCAGGACGAGAAGGTAAATTAGGCAGTGAAGGAACAGCAGAAACAAAAACTGCAAGTTAAATCAGCATTCCAGGAATCGTATAAAATAGGAAGAAACAAAGATAAGCAAGTAATAATAGTCAAAATGGAAAACTGGGATTCCAAGAAAAAAGGATGACGAAATAAAAAAATAAATTGAAAGGAACAAAAATAGTGACTGAATGATATGTCTGTGGAAAAAAAGAAATTCAGAGGAAAATAAGAGAGGATGCGAGGAAGAAAAGAAAAGTGAATTTTATGACACTAAGACATAGCCTTCCGAATTTTTGTAAAAAAATGATCTTAGGGAATTTAAATGCAAAGATAGGACAAGAGGAGCAGAATGGAGCAATAGTAGGGAAAGAAAGTTTACATGAAACAACGAATGAGAGCGGCCAGAAGTTAATTAACTTGACAGCAATGAAAAATATGAGTATAAAGACCGCAACTCTATCCCAAAAAGATGTTAACAAAGCAACCTGGAAAAGGCTTGATAAAAATAATTATGAACGAAATAGATTATTAATAATAGAACGGAGGCATAGTAGATGTGTGGAGAAGGTGATGACATACAAAGGATTGAATATAAATTCCGACAATGTTTTGGTTAAAGCAAGTATTATATAGTAAGTTCCAAAAATGGAAAATAATCAAAATAATAGGAGAAAAAGATGGGAATAGGGGTTTTAGGAAGCAAAGAAAAAGGGAGTAATACAAAGAAGCTATAAAAGAACAACTTGCGGTATCAACTAAAAGCGAGAGAATACAAGAAGAACGGAATTTCATGAAAGAAATATTTACAAAAAGGACAGAATAGCTAGTAGCAAAGGTTATAAAAAGAAATAAAAACTGATATGATGAGGAATGAAAGAGAGCAGTGGAGGAAAGAAGACGAGAAAGGCCGAGGCTGCTTCAGGGCAACAGAATAGAACAAGAACACAGATATAAAGAAGCAAAAAATAGAGCACATGATAGATAGGGGAAAAAAGAGAAAATTGCAACAGAATAAAGTGGTCGAAATAGAAGATTTTTATAACAAAAACAACATAAAGACATTTTACAAAGACTTGAAGTCAAGCAGGATCTCAAGCACAAACAATCGCAATTAAAAAGAAGAATAGAGATTTGTGTGTAGCGGAGAATAAAAGATTTAGTGACAATGACATTGATGAATACAAAAAACCAAGTAAGAAGCAATGGAAGAGAGTCAAGAATCTTCAATATGAATTTAGGCTTAAAACATTGGCTTGTAGTGATGGCTAGAATTCGAGAAGAATTAAGGAGCTTAGTAAGAGACATGGTAAATAAAGCAAAGGAGGCAGGTTTAATTATAAACGAAAAGAAGTCGAACTACATGATTCTAAAAAAAAGACCAGATAAAAATAAAGACCTTGTGATCAAAAACACAGGAGAAGACATTTTTAGAAGACAGTTTTACATATACAAACAATGCAGTGTATTTAGACGTGGAAATCAACGAAGAAGGAGATTTAACATCAGAAATAGAGAAATATATAGTGACTGGCTGAACATGTTAAACAATGAAAATGTGTCGAGGAAGCTAAAAATGAAGATGTACAAGACAATAGTTAGAACAATAATGCTGTACGCGAGTGAGACGTGGGTATTAATGAGAGAAAATTGTGGGAAACTGGAAGTGTGGGAGAGGAAGATCCTGTGAAGAATCATTGGCGGAATAAATAACAAGGAGAATAGAGAAGAAAAACCAACAGAATTAGAAAAAAATTATGAAGAACCAGGGATAAGAACTATAATACAACAAAACAAACTCAAATGGCTAGGACACATATCTAGAATAAAGAAAGAAAATTAGGCTCTAGTGATTTTATTTTTTTTAATTATTTTTTGTTAATAAAAGTATTGTCCAAAGTTAACTCTGATTATCTTTCTGACAATTTATGGATTCCGCTCTTTTGTGGCGTTTCATTAAGAGATGTAATTTGGGACATTTTTATATGGACTATAGTACCATTGATCTAAACACATGGTAGTCAGAAGAACCAATGTCTGGTCAACACACAGTTGGGGTAAGATATCCCAGCCAAACGCTACGAACGTGTTTTTGACCTGTTTCCCAACATGTGGCCAAGCGTTGTCCTATTGAAAGACCACTCAATTTGTAATACCTTTTGGACGTTTGGATTATCAAAATGTATCATTTTTTATCCCCAGTAACAATACAATTCAAAAACTTTTTTTATATTTCAATGTCCCTTTTCTTCAATTCGTATGGTACCCATTCCTTCCTTTTAAACTTCTTCCGTGGTTTTCAGATTTTTGAAAATCTCAGAATGAGTAACATTTAATACTTCTGCAAGTTGTTTTTGCGTCTGATATGAATCTTTATCCAATAATTCTTCTTATCTTGCGTTATGAACGTTTTCAACTCTTTGTATGTTGGTTCTTAGAGAATACGTCCACCATAAGTTTATACAAGCATTAAATGATATTTAGCAGTCTTATTTTTTATAGTAAAAAAGTTTTTTTTTTTGTTACAAACAAATCTTTTTGTACTGAATATCAGTGGTAGACGTCAAAACTAAAAAAATTATGACCGGCATAGCCATTAAAATTTACTTCTGTTTAGGCTACAGTTGTTTTGTCATTACATGACAAAAACTTTTGAATACAATTATATACTGTATAGAAAAAAATTAATTTCACTTTGCCTTGGAGTTTAATGAAAAAAGTATGCATGAATACAATTTAAAACGATTAATGTTGTGTCATAATGAAGCTGATTTAATACTTTTGTAGATATATAGAAGTAATTTTATCTGAAACTACTAATCGCTTTTATATCAGAAACAATAATGATTTTATTTTGACATTACCATTTTGTCGTCTAAATAGAGTTGGCACAGCCCAGTTGTCTTTGTTTGATTTCTTTTCTACGCTTATTTAATGGACAAAGTTTGAATATAACTGAAGGCGTATAAGTTTCATCGTCTTTTGGTTATAATTTTATTAAAACACAGTGGAATTTTTGTAACACTACTAGTAGTCTGTAAAAAAAATTCACTTGGTTTTGCCATTTGGTTTTATACGTTTTCTGTCATTTAATTTATATTGTTGATCACTAAAGTTTTGAGGATGTCCATTTGCCATGGTCACTACAAATTTTCTTCTTCATTATAAAATTGTCTACCAGTTGTTTTTGGACTTACTATTTTGTTGTGGATGTTCATGAAATGTCTAATGTAGAATAAGCAGCAGAACATTTAAGAGCAATTTCACATCCTTTTTTAGGCGACAAATACAAGTTTGTATCTAAAACTTCATAAGTTTTTCAAGTATTATATATATATTTTTTTATAGTTTTTAAGTTTTTAAATCTTATTTTCTTTAGAGGCCTCATGTCTTTGGGAAGCTTGTATTTTATCCTTTTTTCAAATACAATAGTTTGTTTTTACTACAGGTTCATTTAGTTTTAATATTCTCTACTCTACCTCTTTGTATTTACCAACATAATTTTTTTTTGGCGCACCCACTGACACTGCAACCTCAAGGGCTTATTGTCCCCACTAACATGCACTTAATAATAGGACAATCACATACAATAGCCATGGGTTGAGCGAGGCATGAATAGGTTGTATTGTACAGGATCCCTAAAGATAGTATGATAAAAATAAGTCAGAAGAAATACTTGGCTTCTATAATCCAAGAGTTTTTGTCAAAGATAGTAGTTAAGGATGTGCTTCATTGGATAACTCTTAACAAAAGAAAAAGTTAACTAATTTAAGTTTGACTATATACTGAAATGAAAGTTGAAGACGATATATGCGAACACAATATTAAAGAAATAATGGCTTTTGGTACCAACACAGACTATATGAATTGTTTTCTTTTTTGAAAAAATTAATTTACAAAAGTAAGTACAAGTAACTCCAATGGATTCATGGAAATGAGAGCGATTTTCCAATCATGAAAGAGAAAAAAATGATACATGACGTAGATATGTTAAACAAACCATGAGTAAAGAGAAAGGGGCCAAAAATAAGTAAGAACTACACACCTTAAAAATAAAAAAATGGTGTCTTTTACAATACCCTTTTTGCATTGGTGTATTATTTTTCTAAAATTTATGTGGTATCTACTCTCTGTGTTTCTGAAGTTTTTGTATTGAAGTTGCCCAAATAAGATTTATTTGAATTTTTATAATCTATTGATTATTTATTTTTTATAATTTAAAACGAACTATTGTTACTGTAACTATTAATAGTTTATAAACGAGAAAATGAACATAAAAATACAAAAAGTTATCTACTAAATTATGAAAATTGTTTTACGCACATTTAGTTCTTCAAGAGCGTCTATTCGATTAAAAAAATAAAACCAAATTTAATTATAAAATACAATACACCATTACTATCCAGTATTGCAACAATGATTTTGCATTTTGGCGACTAGATTTATGGTATAAGAGGCGGAAAGCCAGCGCTATATCTTCCGAATCGTTGGGATAATTTTCTGATAGTTAATATGCATTTATCTTTTAGTTTCTGTGTGATGTATTGATGATTGGATTGGCGCCGGGAGATTGTGACGGCCAATTTAATCTGTTAATTCAATTTTCTTCTTTCCAAATCATACACAATTGGCTGCAGTGTTTGTTTATTATAACGCTTCATTATCAACACTTTTCACATTTAAACCATCTTTTCTATAAAGAGGCGTATTGTTCTAAATCCTCATTTACTGAAACAAGACTAAACGTGCAATGTAATGAAGTGTTTAGTAGAATACTGAAGTAGTTTTTTCCCAAGTACAAACCAGGACGGCCTCAAAGAGGATAAAATTTAAAAGGACGCCTTATCAGTAAATATTATATTGATCCAGACCATCTTCAATATTCTTTGCATACAAACATAATTTTTCCAAGTACTTTTCAATAAACGACAGTTAATATTGTGGGCTTCTATATGTCGTTTTGTTATTACGAAACCTTACTTCAGTACCTTTCTTCTTCCCACCTTCCTACCTTCTTCTTTCTGCTATTGAGTGATTCATTACCCCCAGATTTTGTTCCTTGGTATCGCTTTATCCAGTTTCGCAGGAAAGGAAAGTTGGGGTAGTAACAGGAACACCGTTTCAAAATCGTTTGCAAAAACTGCCCTTGCAAAGCAACTGAGGTGCAACTTGGCAAAGCATTTTAAGGAACTCATTGCTTATGGCACACGCATTAGTCGAAAATATCGCTTGGACACTCTTGTGGAATTAACTGTAAAATTTTTCAAGAAACTAAAAGAGTAACAATTTTATACCCCTAATGTACTAAACTACTGAAAAGATATATTTTTCAGCGTGAGTCTTAGCCCTTTTTATTATTATTTGCAGAAGGAATTTGAAAGCCGCGGCGAATATTGCAAAAACGGCGAGGAACCTCCGCCTGCCACATTCTATCCACGAGATGAGTTGCAGTGCCATGCCATGTCGGTTTCTTTTAATCCGGTTTTGTTAGCCGTCATTACACTATTCACCAAAGGAATTAGCTGATTGTCAGTTTAAGATCTTATCTTGAATTAGTTTGCTTTAATTGTAAAACTATGACAATAATTTACTTAGTTCATTGGATACTTTTATAAGGTGCTTATTTATGCCACTGCAGTTTTGTTGCAGTTTAGTAAGTAAAAGATTTTTTGTTAGAGTATTTCTTGCAGGAGGGCTGACGCAGAGCTTATGATTATAATGATTTTTTTTTTTGGACAGGGAATTTAGCTTTTCTCTCTCAGTCCAATCCAGTTCAAGAATGGTCGATTCAAGGGATTGACCTTGAAGGATGTTTTGGGAACACGTTTTTATTTTACTAATTATATAGTGATCCACAAGAATTGATGATTTTAGCCAGATATTCATATTCAAATTTTGATAGTGTGGATTGTAGTCGCTTTAAATTAAATTGCATTATTATATTCCGTTTCAATGATGCCAGATCTTTACAGTAATGTTATTGAAGACAGATTTATTTATTTTTAAGTCGGGAAAGGGGCTAAAAATGTTAAGTTTTGTAATTTAGTCCATAAATATTTATTAGGGACAAGGTATATTTAAATTAGTGTGTTATATATAATTTTTGTTTTGTTTATTGACAAAATGATGCTTGAAAAACTAAGCTCTGCATCAACCTTCTTGTTAGTTTTCAGCAGCAATAGCACAGCTTTAACTTCTTTTTGTAAAGTTTATGTTAGCCTTTTTTGATCTGACTTTTGAAGTAGTACTTCAAGGTACGAGTTAGAATATTTGCTTTTAGGTTATTGACTTTGACAGGGTAAGTAATGATTATTTTGTGGGGTAATGTATAAAGCTTTATTCCGGAAGGAATTTGGTTCAGTTATATTGTAGAGGTAGTGCGTTAAACTATTAACTTTGTATTGTTGTGGAAAGACTATAATAAACAATAAAATGGACAATTAATATTAAAGTAAACACGAGTGTAAATTGTGGTTTTGATTTTAATTATGTATGTTCGCTTGTCTATGACAAAAAGTAAGTTACAACATACAGTTGAACCTCCGAGTTGGTACTTGGTACCCATTGTGACTTTAAATTAAGATGGAGTTAGTTTTCATTTCATTTAAGCGCAATTTTTTGAGCCTAACTATTGGTTACTTTTTGGTAATCTATAATAATGCAATAATTTTTATTTAACATTTGAAAATCCTGTTCTTCTAATTCAGTACACATCAATATTTATGGAAGATGAAGAAGTATTGTTTCAGTATATTTTTATTTTATTAAAAGTTAAATGGAATTAATTAATTAATAATTAAAATAATAAATAATTAAACTAATATTGTCCACAAACACATATGAATAGCTATTTTGAGATTATTAATTTTTTGAAAATCCTAACTTGAAGAAGTTGCATTAACTCTAGGATCCCATGGAGCTTAGTTTGAAGAACGTTGTTCTAGTTGAAAGATGAGAAATTTCCAAATGTTTGGATATTGGTGGTGAAGGTTCAGCTGTATTTTATAACATTTATGTAAATGCCCAACAAAGTAATGTCACTTTAATGTACTTGTAGATCTACTTAAGCAACACTAGTAAAACTCGACAAGTCAATTTTTATAACATTTTCTATAGGGTGCATTTATAGATATATACAAATTGTTCAATATGCCATCCTACTTTTCTGGATATATATAGAACCACATTAAAGCAATGTTCAAAGACACTTTAATATTAATTATTATTTATTTTTATATTCAGATTTTATAGTACTGAACAAACTGTTATGCTTACGAAGACTGTTTGGAGTTATTTCCAACTAGCAAGATTGATTTACAAACTCCAGCGCCTTTTGATAAAACTGTGATACTAAGGAAAAACGTATAACGTTTCTGGTTAGTTTTAGCATTACTTTTAATGACATCGTAAGGAGCATTGTCCATTATACGCGTGCGCAATAAGATAATGGATGCTATAGGAAGTAATTACGCAACTTTGTTCAACTAAAATATTCCAGCTGTAAATGTTTGGAGTCATTTCTATGGTAATGTCAGAAGGAAGATAATAAGACGTACAAATGTTGAACTTTTTGGGATATCAAAGCTTTATTTTTCATCGATCTCCTTCTTTGTTGCAAAGAAGGTAACTGTGATTAATTGTAGTATGAAAGCTGGATGATAGTGTGTGAAACATCTGTAAATTTATCATGCTAGGTACTACTTATTTGCCATTATTAAAATAGTTAAATACTATAGCTACAGAATATTGCTTCTTATACATCTCATGAAAGCAGCGAATATTGCCTTGAATAATTTTAGTGCAAAGGTATAATCAAAACGGCTTGTGTAATTTGTTTGAAATTGTGGTTCTTTAAAATGCTCAAACTAATGTTGCACTTTTTAAGCATAAATAGCAGAAATATTTTGACCAGTTTCTTTGGTTATGAATGCTAATAATGAAATTAAATAAAATATGTTGTAATATGAAAAAAAAAACGATAAAGTAGATTCACAACTACTTCAACACCCTTAAGAATGCCCAAAAGGTTTGTGTTTTATTCCCTCTTCTGTATTACTAAGGCTGTGGATGTATTTAGTTATAAACATTATTTATAGTTTGTGTACCAATAAGTAATTGCCTATATGAAGGTTTTTATGTAAACATAATTGTTTATGTAAGCACAATGTTTATTCCAGTATTAGTGTAAATATGTGTACCAAAATATTAACGTTTGTATACTTTTCTGGCAAATGTTATTTAGCTGTTTGGTGTTTTAGTACTGCAGCACATAATTATAATACAATTTTCGTCAAAACCTTGTGTATGTAGCATTATATGTTTTATATAATATAAGTTGCGCCTTTTTGCTTTCTAATGTTGTATCATGTTTGTGTATGTCTTCACAAATAAATGAAAAAGCAAATATGTAGTTTGCATAATATTCATAAAGCACTATATCCTATTATCCATATTCTTCAGCAAGACATGATAATTTCAGGACGACTTGTTTTGAAATGGGATAATAATCAGACCTGTCACCTGTGGTTTTATATTATTAAAGATTTAAGCAGAATGTATATATTGGCTGTTACTTTTTATTATTTAAAAAAAATAGTTTTGGCACAATCTATGTGTAGGCTCTATTTACAATTACATTGTTTTTAATGTATTAACATGAGAATATCCTGAATTAAATAAATAAATGGTGAAGATTAAGTGTAAGAGAATCAGTGTAGTGGAGTGCTACTATAAAATGGAAAAATGAGATTTCCAAAAGCCTGATTTATGGTAACAGGAACTGTAATCAAATAGCACCACAGTGAAGTAGTGGCAAATTAAAGGCATTTAGCTAATGTGATAAAGAAGAATTAGAGACGTTAACCAGGTTGGAATAATGGAAAGAAGAAATGAAGACTAACTGTATAAGAAATAAAAAACTAAAAGACGAATTTAAAAGAACCAAGGATAAATCAAAAGTTTAAAAGAAGAACTAGAAAAAGAATAGTGGAAACAAGAACAAAAGCATCTAACAAAGAGAGTGGAAAATTTAGAAGCAAAATTGGAAGACCAAGAGAGAGAAAAAAGAAATACTACTAAGAAAATTGAATAGAGGGCTCAAAATAGATAAAGCGACCAAGAAGCCTTGAAAATTGGAATGCAAAATTTCTTTGGGGAAATAAATATTTAAGATGCGAGAAAAATAAGGGAAGAAACTTACTACAGAAAAATGATAGTCATGGAATATAAATTTATAAATAAATAATTTAATGATGGATAATAAAAAGAAAACAATTTAAAAAAATGCTAAAATTTAGAAATAGACAGCCAAACATGACAAGTATAATGGTACTGGAAGAAACATGACGGAAACGAAATGGACTATGAAAGATTAGTCGGGTTTTCTGAAGATTAAAATAGAATAGGAGGATATTAAAAGGAAAATAAAAGCAAATGGCGCTACAGCAGCAATACAACAGGTAAGAATAAAGAATAGGACGTAGAAAATTAGAACATGGATCCCAAATGAATTAGTTTTCATAATGAAAGAAGTAAAATTAGATATATTAACATCAACTAGGAGCAAAAGAATAGGAAGAAAACATGTCCAGTCAGGATAAGTATGCATGGTTAATGAGAAAATGCGGAAGAATAAAGACAATGGAATGGGATAACAGAATCTTAAGACCAGAATTTGAAAAAGTAAAAACTACACGCTACTGAATTAAATGAAAGAGTCAAAAAAAACATGAAATGGATGCGTTCTGGAATAAACTACAAGAAGAAACAGGGAAAGCAGACAAAAGAGGAACATTAATAATAGGAGGAGACCCGAATCAAAGAGGAAAACATGGAAGAATGTATTGGTAAAATTGATGAAAATAATATTTAATCGATATTTGCTTCATAGAAAGAAAAATGAATGGAGTTGGGAAGCGAACGTTATTTAGTCGTAATGGATATGAAAATAACTGGAGGGAAAAATGGAAGTTGAGAATGAATAGAGAGTAGCAGATAAAATTAATATCCATAAAGAAAAACTGCAGAAGTTAGGAATGGAGTATCTAAATGAACAAATAAAAGGAAACCAACGGCGTGATGGAACTGATAAATTGAAGAAGTAATAAAGAAAATAATTGTTGGAAAGCTCCTTTCGAGTTAATAAAAAGAAAAAAACATGAAATATGACAACTGGAGACAAAAGGGAAAGCAACTGTGAAAGAAGTAAAAACGTAAGCATGGAAAGAATTCGGATAAAAATGGAGAAGAATGCTATAGGGAATATCAAAATGCTATACCACACGCTAATGAGCTTGAAGAAGAATACGAAAAATTCACTGAAGAACATAAAAGATAAAGAAGGAAAAATACTAGAAAGATGGAGAGAATACTTTAGTAAATTACTAAAAAAAAGAGGAAAAGTACAAAAAAATGCGTAAAAGGCATTTAAAAGACTTAATAGGTACAGTATTCGGCATAGACAATATAAGATCAGAATTGATTAAGTTTTTAGGAGTTATAGGGACGAAGCTGTTGTACAAAATTATACAATTGACTTGGGAAAATAATAAATTATCAAAGAAGTGGAGGACAGTGGTAATTACACCAATATACAAAAAAGGAGACTAGGCAAACTGCACTAAGTACAGAGCATTATTATTATTATGTATATATAAAAATAAAAAATACACTTAAATAAATCTAAGGTGGATACAGTACTAGGAGATTAACAAACAACTGTATCTTCACACTTAGGTAAATGGTCGAAAAAGTAAGTGCGTCAGATAAATTTTTTTTATTGTTGTGCAGTAAACTTAGAAAAATCCTTCGATAACATAGAGATAGTGAAAATATGGAAGAAATGTCAGAAAGAGGGGAGGGCAAAAACTGATAAAGGTAATGCTAAGCATTAGGAACTATAGGGAGTACTGCTTAAGATATTCTTTAACAAAAGAGAATTACAAGGTGGTTCGAATATGATCGGGACTGGTTTGTGTGTAAACAAGCCGCACTGCGCAACATCTGCGAGACCTTGAGAAAGTGGAATCACAACCTCCACCCTCCCTTCTGCTCGGGTTAGAACCGGTTCAGATCCGTTTGGGAGTTGCTAGAGTGGTGAGCCAATAAAAGATACTGTGGGGTGTGAAACAACGCAATTTACCACAGACTCCAACAACAGTATGGGGAAGCGTATCTCTCACCGACACGTGTGCTTGAGTGGTGTAAGTGTTTCAGAGAGGGCAGAGAGAACATGGAGAATGAATTGGATGATCGTCGGCCGTCACCGAGCCAAACATTTATCGTGCAGACGCACTTATTCCTAAGAATAGGCGAAGTACTATCAATAAACTTGGAGCAATGCTATTCATCAGTGTTGGTAGTGTAGAACATATCATGAAAAACCACCTTCACTATCGGAAGGTGAATGCACGGTGGGTACCACGCACTTTGACGAACGTGAACAAAATGGTGCGCATGCAAGCTGCCAGTCGTCTTCTACAGCAGTTTGAAGTCGAAGGTGATGCATTTTTGAAGTCTATAGTGACAACCCATGAAACATGGGTGCACTACTTCATTCCCCAGTTCCAGCAGTCATCACGCGAGTGGTGGTATACTATTTCTTCCAAACCCAAGAGAACGCGGAGGTGCCGTTTGGCAGGAAAAGTGATGGCAATGTTCTTCTGGGACTGGCAGGGGGTTATCCATGTAGATTTTCTGACGGATGCCAGAACAGTCAATGCAGCTTATTACTCAGACCTGGTAACAGACGTGAAGGAAAAAATTCGATCCAAGCGGAAGACAGGTGTAAAGCAGGCAGCCTATCTTCAAGACAATGCGCGCCCCCATACGGACAAAACAACAATTGAAACCCTTTGAAAATTGAAATGGAACCTTCTGCCACATCCGTCGTATAGTCTCGATTTAACTCCAAGAGATTTATACCTGTTCGAAAGTCTAAAATCAGACTTGCAAGGCAAGAGGTTTGCAGACAACGACGCCGTCATCCAGACTGTTCGGGAGTGGATACGCCGCCAACCAACCAAAAGTCTTTTTTTGAAAAGGGCATCAGGATGATTTCAGAAAGTTGGAAAAAAATGATATGAAGAACAGTGTAAAATAACGCCAGTAGCTGAGTGGTCCGAGTTTAGATCGGTAATTATTGTCTGATTTATTAGGAACGTTAGATTTATGGACAATATAATGTCTAGAACCTGTGTGGAGAGTAGGTATATTCTTATTGTGCGCATGCTTGCATCCAAATTTTAGATTTACGCTATTTGGATTGGTTGTTCTGTAACCCTAGTTTTGATGCTTACAGTTCAGGTCACCTAATAAAAGCATGGTGTGTTGATCACCAAAACTTGTTTTTGTGGAAGTTTGGTAACTTGTAGCTAGAGACAATTGTTAGTGTAGCATTGTCTTTTATGGTTAGATTCAAATGGTGTTCCTTCCAGTAGAATGGACGTCTTTCCTACTTTATCCCTTTTGTTATTACCTTGATTTTTTCTATTGATCTTCATCCCCATTACTTCTAAATTTCTTTTCTATATTAGTTGCCATTAGCAAAATATTGTCTGCATATATTAAGTGCTTATGGGGTCTATATTATAGCATCCTTTCGTACACTTATCCTTACTACTCCAACCGCTTTATTATTCAAACTTTTTATTATTCTTATTATTTTTTGCCTTATCTGTAGTTCTTTGAATACCTCTCATGTGTATCTTTGGGCATTTGATTAAAAGTTGCCTTAAGGTCTAGGAAAGCCAGGAAAATTTCTGTACCCTTATCTATCATCTTTTCTGTAATTGTGTATATACGATCTTACATTTGGCACCTTCATCGGAATGCTGTTTCTTTATTTTCTAGTTTGTCTTTTACCTCCTTTTGGAATTTTTTCTTTATTATTTTTTAAATATATTTTTAGTATTTTGCGATAGTTGTTGCAGTTTGTGATTGTTTCCTTTTTGTAGATAGGTACTATCATGTTTAGTTTCTCGTCTTCTGGTATCTGTTCGGTGTCCCATGCTTATCGAACTACTAATTTTCTCTTTTTTTTTTATTAATTTTTGGGTAATGTCATTTTTTACTCGCGGATTTTTTATTTTTGTGGTTTTTAATGCCATGCTGATTCTTCCGTCGTTCATATTATCTTCTTCATTTCTTCTTTCAGTCTCCTGTTCTTTTTCTTATGCTTTTGTAACAGCATGGTCTTTATTTTCGTCTTTGAACTTGTTTATGTAGTGGTTTTGCTAGACCTTTAGAACCCTATCTGTTGTTTCCAGGTTTTTTTGAACCTGTTCTGTTTCATTTTTGTCTCCAATTTAAGAATAGGAATTTAAGGAAGCCCTTTCTTTAGCACATGATTTTTGTCATTCGATGTTCTTTTTCTTCAATCCGTATCACATTTACTTTGTTTTGGAGAACTTGCAGTTTATTTAAATTGGTTTTTGAAGTGGCGCTCTAGATCTATAGGTGAAGATTGGCCGTATTATCGATTTGTAGATTAGGGTACCATTTTATTTTAAGTCAGGATTTTCTATTGATAATTGGATATAGCATACCAAGCCTGGTATATGCTTCAGACAGCTTTTTATTTATGTGTAGACTCTGTGTTAACCTACTGTCCAGATAGATTCTTGAAACTTCGTACTGATCCTATGGTACCAGGGTTGTCTATTACTATATTAGGCGAATCTAGGGAGAGGTATAGGGTGAAGATTTAGGGTTTACATTTTTCTGTAACTATTATGCACCAAGCATTAAAGCATTGGGGAACGTGATCAACGCTTTTCTGGAATATATGGCCAGATCCGCTTTAGGGATTGAAAGAACGTCGTTCATAAATAAGTTAAATAAGATGAGGCTTAATATTAAGCCTTAAAAGATGCCTGCTCATATTTTACAAATGGAAGAGATATAAATTAATTCTTACCTGAAATGTTCAGTTAAAAACGAAGCGATTTTTGTAATAGGTAAGGCGGTATGTTCATATTTATCTTTTAGTCCAGACTATCAAGGGCTTGCGCCACATTAACAATTACAACTAGTATGTGTTTTTGAGTTCTAAATCCTTGTTCTAACCTTTCTGCGAATTTCAGTATTTGATGTGCTGTAGAATGAGAAATTTTGAAGTGGAGGTATGTGGTTGTCGCCCAAAAATGTATTTTTAACATAAAAGCACGTCTAAATCAGAGGTTTTTTGAAGTTTGAGCTTTTTAATATTCTGCTAGATGGAGAGATTGGTCCTGAAAGTGTAATAGTAGTATGACCCAAATTTTCCAGGGTCCTTACTATTTGTTGATAGTGATTTTTATTGGCTAGATTTATGGAAGTAGTGGGTATATATTGAAGCAGTTCTGGAAAAATTTCATTTTCTTTTATCTTATGGGTAGATTTGACCATTTATTCAAAGTGGTGGGTGCTTAAGAATTGTTTTAGTTGCTCTACACATACTCGGATCTTTGGGGTTAACATATTCTATATAATTGTTATATATTGTGAATCTATGTTGATCCAATTCGAGTTTCATTATTCTGATGAGTCTGTTTGGATTGGTTTTAATAGTTGGATCGTGGGTATTTTTGTCTACGGGCCTTGTGCTTTTCTTTACTGAGGTTGGAGAGCTTAGTCTATTTAAACAATGGTGTAGTCGTATTTTTTTTGTTGTGTGTTGAATATTTTCCCATTTGACCGGCACATTAATCTAGGGAGCTAAGAGTAGTGATACGATTGTCCAATAATACTGTCTAATTTATTGGAAAGTTTTGTTCAATAGTCCAACACTGACAGGTAATTGCTTCTGTATGGATAGTAGGGATATTATTGTGGTGCGGATATTTACATTCTAATTCGAGGAGTGCTATTTGTAAGCTTCACGTCATTTGGACGAGTTTTTCTATAGTCCCAGTTATGATGTTTACAGTTCAGGTCACTTACTAAGAGCGTGGGGTGTTGATTACCAAAAATGTGTTTGAGTTTTTCCCGTATAAGTTGATTATCTTGTGTCTTGTAGCTAAAGACAATTCTTAGTGTAGTGTTGTCTTCCATGGTGAGATTAATATCGACTGCCTTTATACGCTTGATGATTATTAAGTCAATTGGAGTAACGGTAAGGTTTCGTTTTATGGTGATTACATATTCTCCGCATCCAATTGAGTTTTCTATGTCTTTCCTGAAGATGTCGGAGCCTGACATAATGAATTGTTCATTTTGGATGAGATGCGCTTCTGTGACGCATGCTAAGTCAATACCATGTCATGTCATGAACGCTAGAAAGGTTGCTTGTTGTTATTTTAATCCGTTTGCATTTGAGTTTGAAAAAGTTAGGCAAGTTATTTACAGTATGTTACTTATTTAGGGAATGACATTGGCATTGGAGATACAATAAAGTTTTTGTGCCAGAGTAAGCAAAATTGCTATTGAGAGCACTTAATTTGGGAGTGGAAGAATTTTTTTGCCAGATGACTTTTTTGTAATTAAAGCGTTAGGATTTGGTGATGTAATTATCGGAAATAATGGCTACTGTTATACTATTTTATATAAGGACATTCTCTGCAGTTGGAAGTGTGTTCTTCTTGACAGTTTACACATTTGGATTTGTCAGTAGTTTCATTTAGTTTGCATTAGGAATAGTGGTGATGCATGCTATGTGCATTTGATACATTTTGGGTGGAAACGACACTAATTTCTTGTATGTCCAATTAGTTGGTAAGTAATGCAATGGAGGTGTAGCTGTTTTTTCGTCGCGGTTTCACCGTTACAGTACAGTGCAGCAATACATTTAGCTTAAAAATGTCTATTTTGTCGACTTAATTCGATTGTAAAAATTAGCATTGGCGTTAATGATCGGGTGGTTTTAAATTAACTAAATTCATATTAAGTTGTCCCAAATGTTCTCCAATACTTGCGAAAAATTTGATTTTTGTGTTTATAGAGTACTAACAAGTTGCATCTTCAGATTTCAGATGATTTTGGACAAAATTGAACTCCGGCTTTTAATGCGCTATTGCTAGAAGCCGGAACTTCCGTCAAGAGATACTGCAAAGGAAATCTGTGATGTTGAAGGTGAAGGAAGTGTCCACTACTTTACTGCCTCCAAATGGTACAAGTGTTTCTATTCAGGCGGCAATAGTCTAAAAGATCAATCTCGTTCTAGTGGGGCATTAAAGTTTGCGTGTGGTGGAACTTTGAAGGAATTTTGCCTCGCCATTAATGCAGAAATTTATTGCCAGCAGTTGGACCGTGTCTACGACACGTTTAAAGAGAAGTACCCGGCCTTAGTCAACCGAAAGCGCGCTTGTTTCAGCAAGACAACGCCAAATCTCACACTACCAATAAGGCTAAGGAGAAATTTGAAGAGTCGGGCGGCATTGAACTGTTTCTGCATTCAACCTACAGTCTAGTTGCTACCCCAACCGATTATGGCCTAAGAACACTAAGCTGAACTTTAACAATAAAAAGCAATTGCTTTGTTCAAAGTCTGAAATTTGAAATAAAAAGTTTAAGATTAACCTTATTTGGTTGGTAAAAATAAACACGCAACTTCGGTAAACGCCAACTTCCAATCAATTTTATTCAATTATACACATCTAGTGCCCAAAGGAAATGGAATCTAGCATCAATACTTTGGTCAGCTTTAAGATCTTATGTATTACTCATTATGGTAAGTAGGATACGGCGCTGTGCAGCTTAATGGATTTAAATTTTTCCTCCGATGTCGAAAATGTTTTGCTTCAAATTAGTTACTACAGTTTAGTTCAGTTTTGAGGATTCTTAGGGTTATTAAGGAAGAAGACGACTTTTTGCCAGAAGGGTAAGTTAGGATGAAATATGGACTTGAGAAGTGGATGCAAAAACGAAACATTTTCCAAAAAATAGAAGAAAGTCAAAATGTTTTGGAATCAAAATGAAAATAACATCAGTGGTCTATGTGATATGCTGGCTTTATCAAAAACAAAAGGGCGTTGTACTTTTGCACAATGTTTGCGCTTATTGTTTACTTGGAAAATGGGAGCAAGATAATTTTTATCATTTCACCTGGTTACCTGGCCTTTCGAAATCGACGATAGCTATGCACCTTATCAGTGCTATTTTTTGATAACAATATGATAAGTAGCTGAATTTGAGTGACGCTATTTGCAAGTCAGTTTTTCTATATACAACAATATTGAGTACACCTTATATGTGGTTCACTGATATTTTGCATCGCCAGTATAATTTCTTTTGAAGACCTCGAAAATATGTGCGAATTTTTAATTAGGGAGGCTAAGTTTATTATTTGTCATAATAGAACATTCTATAGCGTGCTATCTAATTTATCATTATACAGCGTGCGCCAAATGTGACCGTAAACAATCATAGCCTGGTGTTGAATAATCAGTATCTAGTGGTGGACGTTACTTATCAACATTTTTTATTTGAAAACTCATATTTAAAGAGTATTAAATGTTTTTTTATATAAATAATTAAAACAGGATATAGCGCTAACAGCATACTAAATATGTCGTAACAATACATTATTTAAAACAGTTATTAAAACATCTACTTATAACAACATTATAAATAATTTTGCGTCTACAGCCTATAACGAAGTGTAGCGAATTGGAGACGATTATAAGTATCATTAAAACATAAAGAATTTGTCCTTAACATAGAGTACAAGAATACTTTATTTGTCAGCTTTAAAAGACAAGAAATAAATTGTATTCAGTTTCGAAGCTTGTAAGAGTTAGATATTAAAAAATTTATATTGATATGTTACTTCTATGAGGATTAGAAAGCTTAATCATATGTTTAAAAATGCTGTATTATTCTGAGCATGGGTTAGTTATTGTAATGATTATTTGTATAACATATAACAACATTAGGCTAGACTATAGTTGTCTAGAAAATGAGCAAAGTTAGTTGTACAACGTACAACTTGAGTAATAATTATTGCAATCTAAATTTTTATAATGATTACATATTTCTAACTTTAATAATCTCTAAACCCGAAATTAACAGTGTGTGGATTGATAACAAACTATTTGAACATTGACGTCTAGATTAATATAATAATACATAACTATTGGGTGTATACGTGTGCGCGCGCGCGAGCGAGCGTGCGTCTGTGTATGTAGTACGCCTTATGTTTGCATGAACGCACGTACGTACGTATGTATGTATGTCTTATATAACTAAGAATTGAATATTTGCATTTGCTTATTTTTGTGGTTGAAGTTATAAAGCATAAACAAGTTAAACTGTGCTACTGCAGAAGTTTAGAACCATGTCCTGCATAATCCTACGGCGACTAAAAGGACCATGGCTGCATTAAACCGTACCTGGGAGGTACCTGAAACAAAAATTGCATTGCTTAAATATAAGTACTATATACTAAACACCCTATACGTAACACTATTTTTTAATTAGACACAAAGTTACGTTCAGAAGGTTAAATTATAGTCAAACATCACCATCTCACTATACAACAACGTCATAATTACATCCACAACAAACCGAATTGAGTTACTTACATACAACATTAGTGACTTAGATAAATATTACTGAAAACAAAAACTCATGGCAAAAAGTTCTAACAAGTAAAAGAAAAAGGTGAATGGTCAGTTAACTTCAAATAACCTCTAAAGCATTCGTTTTGAAATAAACAAATTATTACGGTGACAACTGAAGAAATGAAAGAGAACAGTCTGTGTATACGGAGAAGCAGATTATCAAACAATAGAAAACGTACAACCAAAGCCTTGGCCAATAACGTTGTTAAAATTAATCTTAAAAATATATGTACAGAAATCTTATCAGACACTTCAAGAACCATAAAGTTATATATCACATTTACCAGATTAAGAACGCGCATATAGGATAGTTATAAAACACCCCCACCCCAGCCGTAAAAAAGTAAACTTAGTTCAATGTATTCAATGTTAAACATGTTGTATGATACACGAATATGCACCAAATCAAATCAATATGCTCACTACTGTCATAAACAAGCTACTTAAAAATTACTAATTTCTTACTTGTTGCTTTATGGAATGCTAATGACTTCCAGCCACATGAGCATGGAAGGGAAACTTTCCTTAACTACAATAATATTGATACGGAAATACATTTCACTTAATTATGACATATACCATATAGCTCTCCCAAACGATACCGTACATGGTGATGCAACCGCCATTATTCAACGAATAATCTTATGCCAGACATTAAACAGACTTTAGGCAAAAATCAGTAATTGAAATCAACAATCTACAAAATACAACTTCAGTAGATGCAATTTATTGCTCTCTGAGAGATACCGCCAAGGTAATATTGCAGCTATTTTTTAATTAGGTTAGGCTAAGGTTCTGAGTGAGCGTCGAATTTAATGTGCAACATACAAGATGGAGATCAAGACTTACTACTACAAGAAGAAGAAAATTCAACAAACTATTAGTAGACGACAACTTCGCATTTTTATTTGCCGTTAAAGGTCCCAATAAAGGATCAAACTTACTGGATTTCTTTATAAACCATAGCATATCATTGAATTATCTGGACATAATCCCTATGATATGTTATCAGATAATACTTCACTTATAGTAACTCTTAGTATTACAATCATTAAGAAAGAAGCACCACCATCACCATGCAACAAAAAATAAGAGTACATCCACATCAAAATGAGTCTTAAGAGGCCTAAAGTACTGAATAGGAAGCAGATGTGTATCCTATGCCAGTAAATCAAAATTATAACTATCAGAATATTCCAGAAATATAATCGGATTATTAAAACTCAGGACAATATGACACCGCACCGAAATTATTGTGATAAAACCAGATACAATCAGCTCACCAATAAGAGCACAGGAGTACATCCCAATCAACTTATCGGTTATATCTAAGTTACTGGAAAGACTCACTCAACATGAATTTGGTTTTAGAAGGCCCTACTTCACCATACAGCAATGTTATCGGGCAACCAATTCAAAGCAATTGTTCAGATAAATTAGAGACTACTGAGAACATTCTTCCACGTCCTTATTTATTTTCAAACAAAATTAGGAATTACCTTTCTACAACTTTACCCGTTACAGCTAGGGCTGCTGTTTTATATTCTCTTTGCTGCCGACTAGCCACAAACGTCGGATACAATAATTGGAATATTTGCCGACGACATGGTTTTGCATATGCTGATGATCCTCAAAATTAAAAATACGAAGTGGTTGCTAGGATCAGAAAACAATCTACTTTTGTATAAGGCTATTATACTACCGATTTGCTTGTTTTAACATAAATATCATCTAGAGATTCCAGTCTAATATTCTACGAACTTTTTTAGAAACTCCTTGGTATGTGTTTATCCTCACCTTATATGTAGGTAGTAACATACAGTTCGTACGAGACTTAATCAAAGACTGAGTCATCCAATATCAAGACCGTCTTCTTGGGCACCCCCAACAATGTGGTTCTATTTCTCCAGTAACCAAAACTCAGAATACAACGGAATTGGCCATGCGACGTTATGAATTATTGTAACAATTCCACTTTTTTGACAGAAAAAGTGAAAACGCACCACTACGCAACCCCTCACGTCATTCACACATGTATAATTAGCTTCTAGCTGAGATAATTGTACTACAATAAAAAAGCTATTATAGTGATATACTCTAGTAGATTATAAGTTCAAATTGTGATGAGGAAGGAACAGTGGGCGAGTTCTCAAACACCTATGTCAATAATATATTACAAAACATTTGATTTATACAGCAGATAAAGGTAACGCGACTGTTGTACTAGCACAGGAGGACTACACGAAGAAGATGACCAAACTGCTCGATGCGAACACTTACATTGTGTTCAAACGTGATCCCACATCGCGGATACTACGTGACACGAGCAAACTGATAAAGAGTTCCTCTCTTGATGACACCACCAAAAAGAGACTAATAACATCATAGGCGCTGCCCCCAAGAATATACGGGCTCCCCAAAATACACAAAGACGATGTACCGCTACGACCCATTGTCAGTGCCATCGGGGGTCTTACCTACAAGTTGGCTTAATACTTATCCAGTATGTTACAACCGTACATTGGACATACCAGCAGTTACATCAAGGACTCCGCACATTTTGTCAACCAGCTTCAAGACATCCAGCTACAGGGGGGAGATCTAATGGTTAGCTTCCATGTAACTTCCTTGTTTACCAAAGTACCGATTCAAGATGTCCTGCATCACCCGAAGGAAATTTTTCCTAACGATATCTTACAGCTATTTCAGCAGTGCCTTAGATCCAGTTACTTTGTTTGGCAGGGAGTATATTATGAACAAAAAGTCGGAGTAGCAATGGGTAGCCCACTTAGCCTTGTAATCGCCAATTACTACATGGAGAAATTTAAAGAGATCGCCATCAACACAGCATCTTTAAAACCCGCGATATGGCTAAGATACGTTGATGACACCTTTGTAATATGGAGACACGGAAAGGAGACCCTACCACAATTTCTTATGCACTTGAATTCTATACACCCAAGCATACAGTTTACCATGGAACTGGAATCGAAAGATAAGATTGCTTTCTTAGACGTACAGGTGTTGAGATCGCAGAATGAGCATTTACAACACACAGTGTACAGAAAATCCACGTGTACGGATAGATACCTTCATAAGCAATGGAATTACCACCCAAGTAAAAAAATTCTCAATAAACACACGGTGGAAACCATCTATACTACCACCAATAAGATACGGGATTTGCTTAGACCAGCCAAAGATACAAGAAACACACAGGATGCACCAGGGGTATAGTGCATACCTTGCTCGTGTGAGCAAGTCTACATTGGGATTACGGGCCGAACGATTACTACCAGGATAAAGGAACATAAACGCCATCTACGCCTTAATCAACCCGATAAATCAGCAGTTGCTAAACATGCTTTCGAAAATCCTAACCACGAGATAGAATTCGGGCGAACACAAGTTTTATCCAACTGTAGGAATTACTACCCGAGATTATGCAGAGAGGCGGTGCAAATTTATAAATATAAAAATAATTTTAACAGGGACGACGGATTCAATCTACCTAGGTCTTGGTTTATCGCTCTCAAGGGACAAAAAATAGACCGCAATACGGCGAAAGAGCGAGTGACGTCAGAAAATGCTAAAATATTACCTACTACGTTCCGATTGACGTCAGCAGCTAGCCCGTACGTCAACAACGGCGCTCCCAACACCATCCCTACCACATTCGCACGAGTATAAAACCGAAAACGCACGGGACAGTCACTTAACTTTTAGATTTTCTTCTGAGGATGTCCGCCGCAGATGTGGATAAAACGTCAAAAGTTTCTGAACTCCGACCACGGCCTTATAACCCGAGAACAAACCACTCGATGCACCATAATACCGACCGTGAAAACCTTCGCATGTATCTTTGGTGCAATATTTTAAACTGCACGGACAATTTTAAATTGCAGCTGATGCCGGTACTGATGGTGTTAATATCGATACGAAAAACATTTTGGAAGTGTGTACTAAAGATACTGTTATATAAAATCGCTTTTACCTTCTACCGTGAGAAGGTAACGTTAACAATATTGCAACTATCAGAATTATATATAACTAAAATACAAATCCCAAATACACTTCATCAAATACCTATATAAGCACCCAATATTATTACATAAATGCAAATAAATAGCATGCCGGTCAGTAATTCAATAAATCGTATGAATCTTCTTCTACAACTCAAAATAATGAATGACAAAGTGTGCAAAAGAAAAAAAGGAGAACATTAAATCAGTCAAAACAGAAGAATACAGAGCATATCGTATAAGATAACAAATATTTTACCCTCTATGGTCTTAACGAAGATGCTGTCGATAACACAACGTATACACAACAAATCAAGATACTCAACTCACCACCAATTTTTACATGAAGTCACAGATTACAATAAAATGATAAATGCACTATCAATAGAAATAGAACAATATAAAACCAAAATAATGGCATTTACCAATGTTTTTCGTTGACCCGCGAAAAATAACAAAGATATATACAATCTTCAGTTTTTGCATAATCAAGTTATAAATGTTGAACTACCACATAGAAATAAAACAATTATGCAGTGCATGCGGTGGTTTTCATGATACTAAAATTTTAATTAATGCCCAAAACAAAATCGTAATAAATATGTGGTCTGCAGTTATAAGCAAACTTGTCCTATAATGTCTAAATATTTACGAATATCTTTATGAAATACAAACGGCATTCAGTCAAAAATACATAAGTTATTTCTAAAATTAAACAATATAGATATATTTCATAGATCAGAAACACTTTACCAATAAAAACTTGAAGATATGTTACACATACAGCTATTATAATAAGGAGGTCAATTCTTCATCACGAGTTAGAAAAGTATGAAGAACCATTTCTACAATCATCGACAATACAAGTTTGTAAATTACCAAATCCAATCATAATATCAGTGGTTTACCACCCACATAAACATAGCCAGTACTAAATAAGACCTTAAAACATTCTTTTCGTTTACGATTAATTACCACCAAGGGCCGGGCACTATGATCTTATACATGAAAAAAAAAACTACGGTTGTCTATCAACTGGGGAGCTTGCATATTGGCCAACGGGTCAAGTACCCGACTTATTGAACTATTTTGCCACACATGGTATTTCTTCCAACCATACGAATATAAGTAGTTAGTAGCTTTGACATATTATCTGATTATACACTCATTATCACTACAATAGTCAGATTGGGAGGTACGTAGAGATCTTCTGTAAGAAAATTTACAAACTAGTATTAGTCTACATACCCTCCATGAGATAAAGGAAACCACAGAACACATTGTTATAACTATACAATATGTAGCTTGGCATTCAACGCTATTGATTACAAATGCGGTACGTGAAGATGGAAATATTCACAATGTAATACTTGAGTTAATACGGTAGAAGCGCAGGGAAGAATTAAAATGAAACGATCTGTAATAGGTTAGTCAACACCATAAAGGACAAACTAAAAATGCTAAGACAAGAAACTTTTCAACACTACTTAACTTTACTGTCCCCCACGACAACAGTATCTGGAAAACTTCTAAAAAAATAAGAAGCCATAAGTTGCGAATCCGCTATTAAGAAAATCAAATAATGGATAAGCTAGAGCAGATCAAAAAAGGCAGACTTATTCGTCCAACACCTTGCTAACGTCTTTACTCTCCATTCAAATGTATCCGATGAAAAGATATAAACCTGCCCCAGGCGCCAACTGTCACTACCTGTTAAAATACCGAAGTGTTAGAAAATTCGATACCTAAACAAAAAGAAGGCTTTTGGTTATAACTTAATAATGGCAAAGGTACTTACTGAGTTACCTAAAAACAACATGCTATCATCACTTCTAGTCATTATCGCTAAAATTTGTATGAATTGTCTTATTATTAAAACCTGACAGACTTACTGAAGAAGTTGCATCTTACCGGAAAATAAGTTTATTGTCCCTATTATTTGAATTGTTAGAAAAGCTTATAATTAAAATATTGTATGATACCGACATATTGGAAAATTGCATCCCAGACCGTCAATTCAGTTTTAGAAGCTATCACTCTACCATACAACAATATCGTAGTGTTGTAAACATTATCAGTACGACCTTTGATTCCAACTTCTATTGTCCAGCAATATTTATAGATATAAAACAAGCGTTCCGTAAAGTGTGACTATTATGTAAGATCAAGGCTATTTTTCTAAACGAACATCACCTTCTCTTCATCTCAAATGTCAGATTGTTATTTTCAAATAAAATCAACTCTGGAGTGCTTCAAGAAAATGTCCTTGGACCTCTGCTATACATATTGTATACTACAGATAGATCTACATAGGCACATTTGTTGATGTCACTATCCTCTCTAGCCATATCAATTCCTACACAGCTTCTTTAAAATTTCAAACTATTTATCTATTTTACTGATCTGACTAAATGAAAGTAAACGAAACGAAAATCGCTTGCGCTAACTTTATCTAAACCAATGTACCCGAACAATATACCTATCCTTCAAGCCCTCTATCTAGATCTTCATTTAGACAAACGACTCACGTGACAGACCCACATAATAAAAAAAAGAAAACTGACTTGCGAGTTCAGAAACTGTACTGGTCGCTCAGCAGAGTCATGCCGCTCTTTTGAAAATAAGATTCTTCTTTATAAAACCATAAGTAAGTCCATATGGACTTGCAGCATTGAACTCTAAGATGGTTCTTACAAGTCCAATGTTAACATTATCCAACGTGTACAGTCCAAGACCCTAAGAATGCTTGCAAATGCAATGTGGTATGTCAGCAATATGACACTATACACTGATGTTTATATAGCAACAGTAGAAGAAGAGTGAACGACAAGAAGTAACAACCTCTTCCTACGACTAGAAGTCCACCCAAGCGGTCTAACGTTCAATCTGCATTAGCCCCCTCGCCCCTCATAAGAAGACTAAAAAGGAAAAAATGAGTGATCTAATGAATCGTAATAACATCGCTGGATAGATTCTTTCTTACCCATAGAACACATATTTTATTTAGTTCTGATTGTTAATTTGCTGTTCAAATTTAAAAAAAAGCTTAAACTGAAGTTTTCTTTTCTTCTACATTGACTAGTATCATAGTTGCCACTGTTACGCTCTAGTATACAAAGAATACTTGCTCGTTTATATCAAAGTAGAAGTTACACTTTCATCTTTCTCCTTAAAACTTTTGATTTTTTTAGTTTCTATTTTTTTCTTTTAATTATTAATTTGCCAGTTCAACAATAAACTACAATATTATTCATGGCATTGTTAACAACAGTAATGTAATTCATTACTTATGGGGGTTGATAGTCCCCGTACATGTTAGTGTGACGTTTGTTTACTTGCTCAAACACTGTCTGATTCGGATAAGTACAAATCTTGTGGTAGGTTTGCGTTTTAGTCTGATGAATTTTTTTTAGTGATGAATGTTTTGTATACTTATATTGTAATGAACAACACTGTCGTACTCGCGTATGTTTTTTAAAGAATTTGTTAGCACTCGCACTGATATAGCTTTGGACTGTGGGTATGTTTAGTTTATACTGTAACTGCGCGTTGCGGATGTACTAGGGAGCGTTCAGCGTGATTCGAAGAATTTTATTTTGGAGTCTGCACTTTTTCCAAGTTGGATTTGTCTGTTGGTCTGGTGATGTATAAAACACCGGTGGTCTTATTAATAATTTATACATAAGGGTGGTACATTTAGGTTTGAGTGAGGATTTTCTGTTTATGAGGGGATACAGTTAGCACTCTCATGCTACTGCATCAGTGAGATTCCAGAGATGATATTATTTATTACTATGCTAGATGGATTTCTGATTCTTCCGAAACGAAATATTTTCGCTTGATATTTGTATATTCCATCTGTTGTACCATGAGCATATTTGGTGTATTGCGGCCTGCAATTTCTCTATGGCTTGGGTGAGGTCGGTGCGTTGTACTAAGACTGGAATATTATCCGCAAAGGTCGCTAAGGTTACCTCTGTGGTTGCGATGTCTGATGTAAATATGTTGAACAGCAGTGGACCTAGCACATCTCCTTGTGGGACGCCTGCTCTAATGGTTTTTGTTTCAGAAATTGTAGAGTTGGTGCGTACGGAAAATGTTTGGCTATCTAGAAAGAAGACTATTGCCCTTCTAAGCTTGATTACTTTGCTTTTTAAGTCTTCAAGCCAGGCTTTATCAAAGTCAAGGAAGACTGCTACTGTATAGCTTTTGTTTTAGAATCCCTCTTTTATTTTTTTGAGATGCAGTTAGTATAGTGTTTAGTATTTTTTTTTGACTGAAACAAGGATAATATATTAAGCGGAGGTAGTTCATTCATTCCCGTGTGGGGTTGCTAGATCCTCCATCGGGCGCCTCCCCAGGTGGCGGATAGGGGAAAGCTCATCAGATATGATGGGTACCGGGGAAATAAAATACCCGGGGCGGACCAAAACTAGCAACTGCGTAGTAGGCACCCTGCAAATGCTGCAGTCAATGGCTTCTAATACAGGAGGGACTGCGGGAAGCAGCGCAGTCTGCGGCACATACAGGTTGAAGTTAGGAAAACTGGTACAACTGTATGAGGCATAGCTACCGGCGTGAATCAAATTATGGTGAAGGAAGAACAAGGATAGTCACCTATCAACTATTATTATATAAGATTATCATAATGGCTGGAAACAACAAAGCCAATATAATTACCTATCTTCGGAGGGAGGAGGTGTAATAATAAGAAGAAGTTCATTCATTAAGTGAGAGAAGATGATTTTCTTTAAGAGATTTGTGAGCAGTGTTAACAAGCTTATTGGCCTGTAGTTGTTGGTCTTTTTTTTTAATCTTTATCCGGCTTAGGAGATACTAATATGTGTTAGCACTAAATTGACAATGAGTATTTTCTCCTTGAGAGATTGTCAGTTGTAGTTTTAATTTCACTAGGCATAGTGAGAGTAATCGCTTCGGTTATTAATGGCAGATTAGATTCAATATGATTGATTATGTGTGCTGTGATGCTTGAAATATAAGTAGTTTTTGGGGTGAATACTTCTTATCTGCACTTAATGTTGAGATTTCTTCGCGTTGTTCTAATATACGTAGCTCTTCACATTCCCAAGTCGTCTGATTCGAGGTCGTCAATATATTTTTATGTGTTGACTCCTAGCATATCCAATTATCGTTTTAAGCCATGTGTTAACCTGTTTGGTTTTTCTAACACCCACATCTAGTTTGGTCTTCTTTTTTGCTAGGTAATGGTATTTTGGTTTTTGGTTGGTTTCGGTAGCTAGTCTATGTTTTCATTATTATTTTGGCTGGCTGGGCAGTTCAGTTGTTAATTAATATAGGTTTGGAAGTTTCCCCAGTTTACTACCTCATTTATGAGCCTTGGCATTGGTTGTACGACTTGAGGAGTTCTGAAAACGATATTAATACTGGCAGACGGTCTAAATCAAGCTCTTTTACTACGTTTTGACATGTCGGTGTAGCAAAGTTCTTTTGTGACACGATGTCTAATGTCTGGTAGACTTTTCAATTTAATTCCTCTACAGTTCTATAATACATTTTTGGAGTTTAAATTTCCAAAGTGTTGAATATAATTTTCAAGTCTTCATCTACTAGCTTCTAGTTGGGTTGCATGTAGGTGGTTATTATTGTAAGGTATTGTTCGTTTAGTTTTATTTTAATTCCAATTCTTTCAAAGGTTAAGTTGTCGATGTTGGGAATAGGATTGTGGATCATTTCCTTTTTGATAAGTATAGCTACTTCTCCAGCTGCTATTCCGGTGTTTTGCTAAGTAAACAACTTGTGATATTTAATACTGTTATGATTAAAGTGTTTTTTAGGGTTTTGTAATCACCCTCTTTAGTTAAGTTTATTCTTATTGTGTTACAGAAGGTTGTAAATGTGCCGGTTGCTAATTTCTTGATATCTGCGGTCAGGGCTGTGTAATTTATGGCATTATGAAGATTAATGGGTGGTATTTTTGATTTTGTTGTGGAAACTTTAAATTTATCGCCTTTATCATTTGGGTTAGCTTCTAGATTAGATAACAAGTAATATTTGGTGCCCACGAGTAGCGTTTTTGCACTTCGTTTAATGGAAGTGTTAATGATACTAATTTACGCTTAGTTTGCGTTTGAATTTCCATTGAGCTTGTATTTCTTATATTTGTTATGGTAGAAATAGCTTACAGCCAGCGTGGTCCGGTGGTTGAGGCGCGGGCTGCGATGCGGACGGACCCGGGTTCAATTCCCGGTGCTCTCTGATGCCTGGCGGGTGGCCTACTCAGTCACTGAAAATAATTGAGTACCTGCGTTCATTCGAACAAGGGGTAATAATGGCGGTCGTCTAAGGTGCGGTGCTTGCCACATCGCCCCGTATCAGAGATGGTGCGCGACGACCGGACAGAGAGAGCGAACGTATGAGAGCCTTAACCTCTCAGTTTGCAGACCGTGCTCCCACGCGAGGCGTAGAGCCTTACCATTATTATTATGTTGTTAATTATAAGTAGCTGTTTCGTTAATAATTGTACTAAATTCTTTACAGATTTGCGACAGCGATGAGGCACATCTTTAGCTCTTTGAAATAACAAGTCCATTTTTCTAAAAGTGAAGATCTGAATAGATTATAAATAATAAGATGTGACTACTTGAATACTAAATTATATGAAAATAAAACTAATATTTAAAAATCTATATAAGGTCCAGAACTTACAGGCCAACTTTTGTTCTAATCTCAATAAGTAGGTTGATTTTATAGGCCCTATTATTTTTATTTTGATCATGTAGATTGTTAAAACATGAACAAATTGTGACCTTTAATATAAGAAGGAAAGTGTTGGGAGTGTCTTTAAGACAGTTTTTGGAAATGTTTGTTTCTTGACCACAAAAAGACTTTTAATCTATAAGATGTCTCTTAATTTGCTAGAGAAATTTCCTAGAATTTGCAGGGCTTGCTCTAGATACACCTTTGTTTAATTAACAAAAGTTTTGTACTCACTGTCACTCTTCTTCTCATCTATCGGCAGGCCAACAATTTCTATGGATAAGACAAATTATTTGGGTGGCAGATCTTGGAGACAGGATTATTTTGAATATTTGTAATAGGCAACCTCGGACCAAAGGCGTGACGTTGGGCCAATCCCCCACTTTAGTTAACATCTGCTGGTAGGGATTCAGAGAAGCAGAAACCAGCTGAACACAAGAATAAGAATTTAAGGCCAATTACTAAATAACATATATGTGAAGAAATTTCTTTTAAAAAATCATTCGAACAGGAAATCTCGAATACCTGACACACGACAGATAGGAGTTGAAGAAGTGGTTGAATACTCCAACACTAAGGTGCAAGACGTGAAGATAGGTAAAGTGAAGATTATTTTACTTTACTAATTTTTTCCAAACTATTTTTAGTGTATATTATTAATATTATCTTTCATAATTTTCGTAATTTGCTGTATTTTCATTTCTGCAACCTATATCTCCTTTTAGCGATGGGAATTGAATTTCTCATTCTATGATTTTTTTTAACTAATATTGAAATAAGTCCTAAGCGACCAGGTTTATATTCATCTTTTATTTTATCAGAAGTATATTTAAAAAATGTCTGCCAACAACGGCTCCTAAGTGGGCAAATACCTCACATTTCCATTTATGGAATGCCTTGATTGCGGGCGATAAAATGCGCCAATAAAGGTCAACAGCTCATTTAATATGGTGCCGAATATGCTGACATTCTTCTTAGGGCAATTTGGATCTATGAATATTTCTAGACCTTAATAAATTACGCTCGTAAATTAATGTGATTTTTATATTCGGCATGCGATTTTGAAAATCTGATGTCATAAAGTGTTTGGGAGGTTTCAGCAAGTTTTTTTGTGGATTTCAGTAGTCTATTAATTAAAATTATTTGTTATGCTATTACTAGCATTGGTGAAAAAACACATAGCTGCTTTGTGGTAGCGCCTTAGTTCCTGGAAGGTATTATAGATTTTCCGTAGGTTTGGAATAATTATGGGGTAAGTCACCCTTTTAAGACAGCAACCGGCACAGCTTTAACACATTAAGTGCTGATCCTTATCTAAGTATTCATCGTTGCAGTGAAAATACTAGCTGTAAATCTGTTCTACTAAAACTTGTGTTCCATAATGGCGGTTGGGGTAATTACTCTTTTGGGGGCTGCTGACGAAAGTTGAAACACGTAATGGAGGTGGTTCACCGGCATATAATTAATTAGTCGAATTAGGGTTATTTTTAGCCAAACTTGAAACGTGGATTTATCAGAAAAAGTACTGATCAACATAGAAGCGAGTGAGTTCAAAAGAAGCCTTCGTCATACCGCCAGATTCATACCTCTAATTAGAAATTCTAACCCGTCCGCATAGATGTCGTTGAACTATTACATTACTGCGCTGAATTTTGATACCACGCGTTACCTGCGTCGATCGATACTCGAGGCAGTCCAAAGCAAGCCTCGATAAATATTCAGATTGTATCACTTGGTTACCAGTTAAAATAGTTTGTAAGATTGCTTTTAGAATCCTTTGTTCCAGGAACCCACCGCCACCTACATAGAACCTTTCACCGTTAATCGATTAATGAATAATGCAATTTGATTTGTCTATTGATAACTAACGTTTTTAACAATGTCAAAAGTACAACTACACAATGGTTGAAAAGGTCTTATTAAGGAGCAATGCATGTTCTTTAGTTTAATTATACAACGGACGTCCTTTTAACCTACTTTCCATCGAAAAACTTTTGCACGTAATGGTAACACTTTCTGTCACGTGCTTAATGCTGCCCATTTAATTATAATACTTTAATATCCAAGAATACTAGCTAGTAAAATATTTTATTGAAATATTTGTAAAACATTTTACATTAGTGACTGAAAGGAAATTTTAAATGTCAACAGTTTTTTGTTCACTTTTACCACAAGTAAAATTATTATACAGTCCAGTCTTCCGAAAAAGACATTGAGGGATAACATAATGAACTAATCATTCAAAAAACTGATAGTGGTATGGATTGTTTGTACTCCATCAAGTTTTCTATAGGATGGTCGAAATTGAACTTTGGGTTTTCAATTGCCGTTTGTGTTCTTGAACGTTGGAAGTTTGAATTTGTACAGTTTGCATCTAAACACAAGGCAAAGTTCACTAAAGACCACCAGAAATGCCGTACAGTTGTAAACTGGATTTTAGAGAACTCCTATTGAACGATGAGTCTCATTTTTCTTTAAATAGCTTTGTGAATAATCAATGTTGTATCTGAGCTAGTGAAAATTTACCTTTTATTTACGAAAAACCAAACCACCACCAAAAATGCCCTGTGGTATGCATTGTTGATTGGAGGAATAATTGGCTCATACTTTTTAAGGACGAGGTCGGTAATGTTGTTACTGTCGATCAGTCAAGTCTTTCTACAAGCTTATAATTTGTAATAAATTCATTTATATTAAAACTGTAATAACTATACCAAACAGTGACCCATGGGGAAACATTTTGACTAGTATATTAAGTAGTGAGCTAGGAATGAACTCTTACAAACGACTTATAAATCGCCAAGTTTTCCACAAAAATTTTAAAACATTAAATGATAGAACTATTGACGGAAAATCAGTGTATAAGGTATTTACTAGGTAGACAAATTGTAAATTTATGAACTATTGACATGGTCTTAGAGACCCAAAACCCCTGATTTATTTAAGGTATATGCTCCGTTTCTAGGAAAAAGAGATGGTGGTCAAAATAACAACAATAGTTTTTTCTATAGTCAGAACTGATGATTTCAGCTAGAGAACTTACTAGCAGTTTGAAGTGAATATTCCAGACTATTTCCAATTTTGGTATTGACCATCTTAATATACCTGTATAGTTTGAATTGTAGTTGGAGATAATAATATGTAAAGTTATTTAATGCCATTAATATACATCGGTTCGAAGGCCAAATTGAAATATATTTTCTGAAAAATACTTTGCTAATCAACTAAACTTCTGAGTGTTATATTAATGAAATAATGAACTTTCATCCCTTTCACCTTACTCAATTGCTTTTGATTTTAAGTATTGATCAGCTATTATCATTTTACCTTTACGTTTGATATTGCATTTGAGAGTATAATTTTTTCAGATTTAAACTGTTCACTATGTTGCCCAAAGAATGGTTGCAATAAATATGGATAGTTGACATGAACATTGAAAATACTTTTAAGGCCATGAAAGAAGACTAGGGGAAGATCATTCAAAAAACAAACAAAATAAGAAGTGAGTATTAATTCGATATTACTTGGTAGTTTATAATCAATTTTTCATTTTACTACATTGCATTTTTGAGTTGAAGGAGATGAAATTAAATTAATGATATTGAGAATGAAGATGATTGCTTCTAGGCTCCATAACGTAACAGAATAGAAAAATGGCGCAGTTAATTGAATCAATTCATGGAGAAGAGGGATTATCAACTGAGATTTCCCAAAAACTTAAAGATTTCTGTATCTACGTGGAATTTATAGTACCACTGATAGTAGTATTAGCTCATGTGTGCAGAAATCCTATACAGAAGCAATCTGGTTGCTTGGCGACCTGAATAAAATAACTAAAAATAAAAAAATTACTGACTCGCAGGAAATACTTGAAAGTATAAAATGATTGTGTTTGTAGTAAAGGAAATTTCGATACCTTAAGAGAATGTACATGTCATAGACTTTTTGTTTACGTACCCAAAAAATAAGTCTAGAATCTCATTACACAGACAAATTGTAGTCCTGTCAGCAGTAACATTTCAATTGTTCGTGCAATTATTCTGCAATCACTGTTCGCTTTTCCCTGAAAATGACTCGGTGTGTTTCGGTTTTGTAGGATTTTGCCCCTAATGACCCCCAACCTCACTAAACAACGCTGCATAATGTAAAATTTCCGCACACAACTTTTGCAAATTTACTTAAAAAAATCATTAAAAATAGAGCGCGCTACATGCTGAGATATCTTAATTGCATGCTATTATGGATATATCTGTAGGTAATTAAGAACAGCATGGAGGGAGCAATTTGCAATTCTTGTGTCCACATCAGCATATTGATCTTGGCGGCCGTTTGACAATTCTTACTACGCAATACAATTGTTTCACTGTTTGTAGGGGGCATTGCTTTTTTTGAAGTTGCTTCTATTTAATAGTTCTTCCTTGTAATTTTTTACTTTCTGGATTAAAAAAGAGGAACAATCAGTAGCAATGAATTGTTTTGGGTATTAAATGTTATTATTTTTATTTTACGTGACATATTTAATAATTTTTACACAATTACAGTCCGAAGACTAGATGTGAAAAACCTGTTTGAGCAAATGATTGTTATTTTTGAACTAACCACATTCACAATTGTCATTACTCTAATATATACACTCTTATATTCAATTCACTTTCTTATTTGCACTCGCTCAGACTCACTGATTATTGTAATCTAATTGTACACTCTCATTCTTCCATACTCAACTATGTCCATAGTTAAAAACGTAAAGAAACGTTAACTCTATACTTACCACTGCATTCTGCATCCATTGCCGTAAACCCTTCTACGCACTTGCAAACTTTTATATCTTGGTTTGATCCTGCGTTGTCCATCGGTACACATGTAGCTTCATCTACACACTCGTTATCGCTTGAACATAAGTGGTTTGGGCCTGTAAAGATATAAGTTAGTCAATCATGTTGGTAGTACAAGCAATAAAAATGTAATGACATTGTGTCAATATTTTCTTCTGTGTATATTATATATTTAAAACGTCTACGACAATAGAAAAAAATGTTGTCTAATTGCGATCAACCTTATCAAATGTATCAAAAATATACCATTATCCAAACAATACCAAAGAGATAACGTATAGTAAGTGATGGTGTGGTAGTTGGATTGAAGAAAGAGTTGTAATGAAAGAGGAATGATAAATTTGTTTCTTTTTTCTACAAATTTTATGGCTTTTCTCGGCAAATACCAACTTAAAAATGATAATTGCGATGGATAACAAAGTTAATCTTGAAGGGTCATAATTACAGTATACGCGATACAATAAGCAAAAATTTTTAACCGCACTGTTGTTAAGATGTAAGCAGCGTATGATACATCTGAAATATAGTTTGGGACAGACAAGATGTTTTAGTTGTTCTTATATACATTTTTTTACAAACGAGGTTTTAGCGATTGAACACTGGCGATATAACCACATATGCATAAATGATCTGCAAAAGAAAATGTTTGCAGAGGCAGAGGCTAGTTCTAGCCTATGAATGAGACAATACTGGACATCATGTGGTAGACAACTGAAAATCACTGCGTCATATCATATTTTCCAAGAAGTCAACACACTATGATGGAATTTTTAGAAGTTAAATATTTCCAAGTTAAAATAGTCCTTCTATATCTAACTAACGAAGATAGAACACCACTAACATAAGAACCCTGTAAAAATGCGGGAAATTAGAGAACATAAAACATGAAATGACATTGAGTGAAAGAATGTGGCCACAAGAAGGAGATATATGGAGTAGAGTATATAACAGTAACAAAAAAAAAGGATTTGGAATAGTTATGAGAAAAAAGTTAGACAAGAGGGTGAAAAATATGTTCTATGTAACAAAATAATAATATTGGTAAAAATACCAATAAAAGCAAAAGACAATAATAATTCAAGTTTATATACTCACTGCCAAATATGAGGACGAGGTATTAGAGAAAATGTAGAGAGATTGGGGAAGTAATAAAATATGTAAAAGGGAGAGAGAACCTAACAATAACATAAAAGTGGAATGCGAAAGTAAGAGAAATACCTAACAAAATATAGCCGTAAAATATAGATTAGAAAATGAAAGAAGAGACTAACTAATCGAAAAAAGGCCTGGCAACTAGAAAAACTAAAAAAAGTAAGATAAGACAAAACAAGATATCACCCAAAAGGTTGCAGAAAAAAAAATACAGTAGAACAAAGTAAAACAATAATAGAAAAACAAAGAAAGTATTACGACTAAAGCATATAAACTATTCGACACAGAAAAAAGGAGTCAAGAAAAAGAAATTCAAGAACATCACAACAAATGAAGGGAAACAACGCTACAGAAAACTAAGAAATAGAATAAATTAAAAAAATGTCAATGGAATTATATAAATATTACTGAAATAAAAGCCATACATCCAACAATTATATTATGATAAAGAGAGCAAAGAAAACAATGAAGGAGAACCCGAAGATGAGATGAAAAATAGAACAATGTATGGAGAACACGAAAAAGCGGCATAAGATAAAAAAACCGTAAAAATAAACCAGATGCCACCTGAAACCATAAAATATATAAAGGAAAGTAATTATAAAGTATTATACCGAATAGTATGTGAGATGTATGAAACAGGAATAGCATCAGAAGACTACTAATAACAGAACAATACCAATTTTAAAAAAGAGAGTAGACAAATGTGAAAACTATCGAAGATTGCGCCCAATATCATATGCATCAAAAATATTAACAAAAATCGTATACAGAAGAAAAGAACGGATAATCTCATAACTCACAAGAGATCAGTTTAGGTTCAGGAGAAACTCGGGTACAAGAAAAGCAATAGTAATAGTAGAAAAGAAAATGAGAAAAGGAAAAAACACATATATTGCATTTGTTGACACGAAAAAGTATTTTTTCGGTACGTGCGTAAGGCAGGTATTAAATAAGGAGATAGAAAGGTTATAAAATGTTATAAAATGTTATACACAAAACAAAAAACCATAATAAATTTGTAAAACACAAAATAGCTGAAATTAAATGAGCGGATAAGATACACTAAATAAATTCAGAAGAAGAGAGAATGAACATAGAGGTCAAAATAAAAGAAGAAAAAAATAGAGATGTTATTACTATATTAACAGATTGGGCATTGAATTAGCGGTTAATGAAAGACATAATGAAGCATAACTTAAGAAGAGATGGGATCTTGAAAGCTATTGCAGAAGAAGCAATCGATGGACGAAATGTAAAAGGAAGACCAAGGCGAAGACATGCAGTATAGCAGTTACACTGAACTTAAAAAGCTGTCTAAAAGTAGAAGAAGATGGAAGCAAACAGTGTGGAGTCAAATTGATCAAGAAGATTGATAATTGAAGGAGGAGAATAAACACCTACATTGACAGAGATTTCTACTATAAAACATTAGAAAAATTATGTACTACAGATCAAAGGACTATGCATGTTCGTAATGTTGTTGAAGAACTTGAAACATTTTAGTGAAGAAGTTCCTTAGAAGACATTATTTTTTTGTATGGAAGATGGAAGAAAATGTCAGATTAGGAATGTATAGAAAGTTTTTCTTAGAAAAACAAAATCAAAACAATTCTTAGAAATCATTTATTATAATCAATCGATTTATTAAGTGGTACCATGGTCATAAGGTTTTATTGAAATCAAAATAACCACCTTAACAAAAAAGCCATATCCAAAACCACATACTACAATTTGTAATCTAGAGGTTGAATGATGATCAGAAGCGCGTCATAATCATCTCAAACTATTGACGATTTTTTCTAACTTATGAACAAAAAGTTGCAGTCCTGACTAGAAAAATGACTGTCAGATTTAGAACAATACACAATTCTCAAAAGCAGTATAAATTTAGCTGTTTAAGAATTCTGTCAATAACCTTTATGCTATTTTTAAGGTTTTAATCATACATAATTTTATGATAAACAAAACTTTTTGCATGCGTTTAGTGCAGAAGTCGTCATTGATTGACTCTGTACGAGTATTTTTCATAGCATACTCCTTGTGATTTAATCGGTTATCTACTATTCCATTGTTAATAAGCGGCGCATTGGTATCATTCAGGAACAATCAGTAGAGAATTTAAAAATTTTACATGCTGACTTCATTACTATAACAATTAAGCAATGTTCTTAATTTTTTTATTAAAAAAATTTCTTTGTTCTATATTGTGAAGAAATTGTTAACCTTGATTATCAGGTGTACAGTTATAATCAAATGTCTGTGCATTGTTTTTCAATTTTCAGAAAGTCTCAGAATGTTTCGAGTTGGAGAAAAAGTATTCATACCATGGTATGAAGGAGTTAATCAAAATTTATGAAAATTTTCGAACTTTTGCATTTCATTGAAACCTTACAATAGTCTTCTTTAAGTACCAACATGGAGGGTAAGGGGTGGCGCCAACATCCAGTCACCCAAATGTCAACCCCACCTGCACGTGGTACCCTCTGCTAGAAAACGAACGGGGCTCTGACGACCCAGCATCGGGGGGTATAACCTGATACCAGTTGTCCCGAGGTAACGGGGCCCTCGTCGTCGGGCTAATCACCCGCACAAGGTATACAGATTCAGAGAAACACAGAAAGCCTCGGACATGGACGGAAAGATGGAAAACGACCTAAGCGTGCACAAAGGACAAGAATTGGAATATGGAACGTGACAGGACTAAATGGGAAAGAGATAGAGTTAGTTGAAGAAATGGAGAGATATAAAGTTAAAATCCTAGGACTTTCAGAAATCAAAAAGAAAGGAATCAAAGAACAAACACTCGAAAAATGATACAAATTGTTCTACTCTGGAGTTCAGTTAGGAACAAGAGCAAAGGAGGGAGTAGGAGTGATAATTAGCGAATACCTAACCGGAAAGGTGATAGGATGGGAAGGTATCAGTTCAAGAATAATGACAATAGATGTCAAGCTAGAAGAGAGAACTACATTCATACAGATTTATGCACCAACAGAAAATGACAACATACTGGAAAAAGAAGAGTTCTACACAAGCCTACAACAAGTGCTCGACAAAGCTAGAGACAGAAGCAGACACACATTTATACTTGGAAACTGGAACGCCCGAGTGGGAAAGAACCCAGACAAAGGACATGGAGTTCTAGGAAGATACTGTACAGACAGAGTGTTAAACGACAATGGCAATAGGATGATTGACTTCTGCATAAGTAACGAAATGCTAATAGGAAATAGTTTCTTCAATCACAAACTAATACATAAAATAACTTTCATTGCAGAAAACAGAGAGGCCAAAAGTGAAATAGACTACTTCACATACACAAAGGGAGCAAAGTACGCAGTATTAGACGTGAAAGTCATCCGAGGGGCAGAAATCCACTCAAATCACAAACTAGTAATAGCGGACACGAGATTCTATGTAAGAAAGGAAGTAGCGAAGAAAGGCTACCAGAAAATAAAAATAACTGAACTAAGAAAGCTCGAGAAAAAAACAGAATACGCACAAGAAGTAGAGCGCAGATTACTAGAACACGAACAACAAGAGCACCATCAGGAGGTAGAATGGAACGTGGAAGAGAGATGGACAAGACTTAAGGAAGTAATACTTGAGATAGCAACAACAATCTGTGGGAAAAGCAAAATATCACCTCGATACCAACGCACGAAATGGTGGAATGAGGAAGTAAAAAGGATAGTAATGGAAAAGAAAACAGCTTGGAAGAGATACCTACAGACCAAGAGAGAAGAAGATAGGCAACATTATATAACAAGGAGAGATGAGGCAAAAGAGGTAGTGAAGAGGGCCAAAGAGGAAGCTTGGGAAGAGTTTGGTAGAGAGATGGAGCAGAAATTCAAAGACAACAAAAACAACAAAAAGGACTTCTGGAAAACAGTTAAAGGCCTAAGGGGAATGCACAAACAAAAGGTGTGGAGCATTAGGAACGAAGAAGGAGAAGTCGTTACAGAACTGCCACAAATATTACAAACATGGAAGAGACATTATAGCACAAAATTCAAAGCACCAAACATACAAGAACAATACAACCCCATCAGAGTAGAACAAGAAGAACAAGAAGAGACAGAAAACGAAACAATAACTTTGGAAGAAACAGAAGAAGCAATAGCACACATGAAAGTAGGAAAATCTGCAGGAAAAGACGGAAAAGCCCTGAACTAATCAAATACGGAGGGGAGTGTATAAAGAAATGGACACACAAGTTATGCCAGCAAGTATACAAAGGAGAAGGAATACCGAGGGATTGGGAAGAAAACATAATAGTACCAATCCACAAAAAGGTAACACAAACGACTGTGGAAACTACAGAGCAATATGCCTGGCATTCTGCGTACAAAAGATCTACACCAGGATACTAGAAAAAAAGATAAGGCATCACATAGAAGACGAGCTATTAGAGGAACAAGCTGCATACAGAAAAGGCAGACAGACTCAAGACCACATATTTACGCTTCGCACAGTAATAGAAAAGATACTTGAAGGAAACAAAGAGCTACACCTGGCATTCATAGACCTCCTAGCAGCCTTCGACACGGTACCAAGAGCAACCCTGTGGAATTCAATGGGAAGAATTGACGTCCCGAGAAAACTTGTAGAAGCCACAAAACGACTATACGGAAGAACGAAAGGAATAGTAAGAATACAAGGACAAGAATCGGGGAAATTCTTGATGGAGAGGGGGATAAAACAGGGAGACTCCCTCAGTCCACTACTATTCATTATCATGATGAATGAAATAGTTAAGAACAGCATGAACCCAAACCTGAACACTAAACTAGGACACTGGAACATGGGGTAATCAATATACAAAGCCTCGTCTTCGCAGATGATATACTACTCATAGCCGATAGCCAAAGGAAACTACAACAAGCAATAAATAATTGGAACAACGAAATTAAAATAAAAGGAATGACAATAAATGCGAAGAAAAGCAAAATAATGAGAATAAGTAAGAACACAGATGAAGAACAAAAAAACCTGAACGTAAGATGTGAAGGAGAGCAATTGGAACAAGTGGAGAGCTATGAGTACCTTGGAGTAATAATAAGCCAAGACGGAACAGTAACAGATGAATTAAGGAACCGGACCTCCATGGCGACTAGAGTATACTATCAGATCAACTCAACATTAATCAACAAGAAAGAGCTGAGCAAAGAGACTAAGCTCCACCTGTATAAAACAACATACTTACCTACATTAACATACGGAATAGAAAGCATACCGCTACAAGACAAGAGCAAAAGTAAATTAACGGCTGCGGAAATGAAGTACCTGCGACGTATAGTCGGAAGAACAAAGAGGGACAGAGTGAGGAACATCACAACAAGAGAGGAGTTAGACCTAGAACCGCTAGTGGAAACACTACAGAAAAGACAACTAATGTGGTTTGGGCACGTGACACGAATGGGCGAAGAAAGGCTGCCAAGAAGGGTATTAGAGGCAAGAAGAGAAGGAAAAAGAGGAAGAGGAAGGCCAAGGCAAACATGGATGGAAACTATCAGGAATGAAGTGAAAAGGAGGGGGAAAAGCATGGCAGAAGCTAAACAAATCGCTAGGGACAGGAAGAGATTTCGAAAATGGATAGAGGACCCGAAACCTTAGGGTATAAGGGATGGAAAAAGAAGAAGAAGAAGAAGTAACTCCATTTGCATATCAAAATTGCCTTAATATATTATACTATTGCCTTGTTTTAATCTGCCTTTTATCAAAATTTTTTTACTGGATTTAGTTAAAATTGTCCTCTATTCCAGATGAGTCATAGACTATGCTTTACCAAATTTTGTCATTTAAAACTCGTAATCTATTTTAAGTATTGATTCTTTTGTATTGCTTGTACAAGCAATCTAGTATTGCTATATTCCTAAAGTTTTTCAGGTGATTCAGCTCTTTGGGACGTATGGGTGATTGTGGTGATTCAAGTGGCAAATATGTAAATTTCTAATGTAGAATTTATAATCACTCATACTATTGCACTGTTTGTCCTTTTTTTGTATCTTTCTATTTTCTTCTTTTTTATTTATAGACTAATATCTTCCGCTTCTTTCAATCGTATTTTCTTATCAGAATTTTTGACGATGTTTTTCCATCGTTTCTGAGCCTCATGACTGATTTATTGAATTGACTTCCCTATTGTCGTTTTGATTTGATCTAACCATCTGTTCGGCGCTCTTCCTCGTGGTCTGATGCCTTCAGTACGTTTCTCAAAGCTATTGTTGTCACTTTTGATATGTGGCCGTAGTATTTTAGGATTTGTTTGTACACTATAGTAGTATTTATATTGAGTTCTTGTAGTACAGGCACATTTGTCCTCCTTGCTGCTCAGGTTATCCTCAGCATGCGTCTCCAGCACCACATCCTAAAAGCGTCAATTCTTTTGGGTTCTTTTTCTTTTACTGTCCACGATTCGGCTCCATATAAAGAATAATATGGGGAAAATCAAAGTTCTTACCAGTGATACATACTTTTGTCTTGCTTGTTATTTGTCGATCTTTCCATAGGTTTTGTAACTTAGTCATAGCATTTTTGCTTATTTGGATTCGTCTGATTATTTCCGCTGAGCAGTCTCCCATATTATTGATAAGTCTTCTCAATGTAATGGTTGACCACTTCAAAACCGCCAATTTCTTTTAAATCAGGCCTGTTATAGTTTGCTCTATCTACTATGAGGACTTTTGTTTTTGTTTAATTTAAGTTTAAGCTATATTATGCACTGACGTGTTGTAATTTCAAAAGGAATTTCATTATCTCGTCTACCGTGGAAGCGAGAATAGCAGTGTCATCGGCATATCGGAGGTTGCATATCGTTTCGCCGTTGATCTTGGATCCTCCAATGGTGTTTTTAGTACTTCTCTCATTACATATTTGCCATATATGTTAAATAGTTGCGGAGGCAGGATGCATTCCCGTCAAACACCCTTTCTTATGTTAAATCCATTTGACTGCTGGTTGTCAATTTTTATTACACCATGTCCATTGTTATATAGCTCTTGGATCAGTGTGATAATATGCTGTGGTAACCACATTTCCTTGAGAATGTCCCATAGCTTCTCCCAGTTTACGCTATCAAAAGCCAACAAACAGGCTTAGGTTGTATTCTTATGCTTTCTCTATTCTTTTTCTAGGGTTAAGGATGTATTCTCGGGTGGCCTTGCCTTTTACGAAACCAGTCTGTTCTCTTGCGATCTGCTATTCTAGATATGATTTTAATCTTTCATTTATTATATGTAGTAAGATCTTGCTGATATGCGATATCATAATATATCTATGGCTTTTTCACTTATTTTCTTTCCTTATATTTCTAAGCGTGTGTCGCTAGGAAAATTCAAAGTTATATTAAAAATAATGCTCTTAGGTCAAATACCGATAAATTATGTATACCCCAATGTATGATAAAACATTTCAGCCGTGTAAAATATTAATCAAACAGCAATGTCTCAATACAGGTTGACCTTTATCGCGGGATTGCTTAAAGCGACCCGCCCAGCCGGCTGCCGCAAAATTTGCGTTTCTCAGGCATCGCATTTCGCCCGCTTCTCTGCTAATGCCTTATCACGTACAGCAATAAGAAAGGTTATGTTTGCTAAGCGGGAAAATTCTTACACGCAAGGCGATAAAGGGATTCGGCTTATAAATATAACGCGGGTTTAGTGGTCGCTGTGACCTTTCATCTGAGACGAAAGTCCCCTTCAAACAAATTGCCCAACTTTTATCGTGCGAAGGGTGCAAGCCGGGAAGATAACCTTAGAGTGCCACGATAAGCTATTAAAATGTAATTTACGACAACCCCGTATCGATATTTAGATAATCATCTAAGCCTGTTTGTTCACATTTTCTCGAACGCTAATGCGGGGTCTTTACCACGAAGCTTAGGCTTGCTCTTGCAAAATGACACGGCAGCAGTGTTACTGGGTGGTGCTGGAACTAGTGGTGTGACTCTCAAACTTGCTAAAGTGTGCAGGGATTACGCCGATCTGAAAATTGATGGTCTTGAGTTTTGAGACTATAAAAGAATTGGTTTTTATGGTCATTATATTAAAAATAGCTAAAACCCATAAGGAGATCATAAAAGTTTGTAATTAATCTTCCACCTAGATCTTGGTTAGAGATTTTTAGTTTGCAACAATTTGATTCCAATAGTATTAAGAGGCGAGGTTGTATTATCAGGTTATCCCAAATTCGATTTAAGCATCGTATCCATTTAAATAAACGTTAACTATTTTCTACATTACAATGAAATTAACAAAATCAACATTTATAAAGTTTGCTAAATTATTAAATTTCAAAAAACCAAAAAAGGTATTCTAATATGGTGCGTTGACAAATACTGATAGTGTCATTATAGTTTGTATTATTTAGTTCTTGAAATTTTTTTATATGAATAAATACAGAGGAACATTAAAGGAAGACTAAAAAAATATGTGAGCCCGAGAATTGGCTACACATATTATAAGACACACTTCCTCTAATTTTAACAATACGACCTTTGGATACGACTAAAGAAAAACAAGGTTAAGATTGATTTACACATAGTCGTGACGTATCAGTTCAATATCAATAACACGTTGTATAATAGTTGATTCATACATACCCGTGACGTATCCATTCGGAAGTCTTCGCGACGTCCTATCACTCACTAACACAATACGTCACGAATATGTGTAAATCGATCTTTTCCTTCCTTGTAACATCACGAGTTAGTTGGAAAAATGATTCCAAACAAGATTAATCTTTTTTTAATACTCCCTTAATTTTCTCTTTACAATAACAGTATCATATTGTTACATTTTCCGTCTTGATAAATAATAAAATACGTATATGATGAAACAATCAAAAATCAACATAGATAAATTTGTTTTTGAAGTCAAGTAATAACAAAACTTTGTTCCAACACATAGATCAAGAAACTCAGAAGTTAACTAAGTTCTTACCTTCCTAATGCAACTTTGTAAAATCATCTAATGACAGTTCGTTCAAAATTATCAGTTTTATATTAGGTGCTTGTCGCCTTTCATTAGAAGAAAAAAATAAAAAGCAAATTGCTAATTCAATTAAGGAAAATTCTGGAATAGATTAGACTTCAACAGATAAAATATATCAAAAGTATTTAGGGATGAGGAAAAACGTTGGGGCGTCGTGTGATTGGTTCTCGGGTTGTTAAGCCGTGGCCGGAGTTCGGAAACTCTTGACATTTTGTTCACACTTGCGGCGAACATATTCAGAAGAAGATCTTATAAAAGATTAAGATGTGGGCGAAACGTCAAGAGTTGCTAAACTCCGACCACGGTCTAAAAACCCGAGAACCAACCACAAGATTTACGGTCGTGAAAACCTCCGCATTTATAGGAAAAAATAATTTTTTAGAAGATATTCTTCTAAAGATGTGGACGAAACGCCAAGAGTTTCTAAACTTAAAATCCAACCAGACAATCTACCAAAACACAGGCTGTGAAAGCTTTGGTATTTAAGGAAGGAAAAAAATAACTGGAGTAGGAATTATCCACACATCTCTGAAGATATCTGCAATGCTGTAGCAAGATTTTTGCCACACAGATTTATTCTACTATTAATATTGGCAAATAAGGGTCACTTCTGTGTATTTCGGGTGTTGCCTTAGAAATGATACTATAGGAAGACAAGAAAACAAATCTCCAAAATTTTGAAGATCGTTGGATGTCTAATTTTTGCTTAAATTTCAAAGATTTTTTTAGTTTCCAATATATGGTTAAACTGCTTGGATAATGTTCATCTGAAAATGCTATTTTTAATGGTAACTTCTGAAAAATAAAGTGGATGAACCAATACACTTTTAAGTGTTTTCTACCCTCCTTCATAGTCGATAAAATGGAATTAAAAAAATTCCTACCCTACAGTTGTCGTACTGTTTTACAAATTGACGGTACAGTGAAATAATGACTCATAGATTACTAAAGTGGTTTAGTGTTACTAATCTTGTCTAACCAAGTTTACTTTTGAATCCTATCAAGAGCAGGTAAAAGCAGTTGGAGTAGCACTACCCAACACTCAAAATTACAGATAAATAATGGAAGAAGGTTTCCAAATCTACCACCATAAAGCTCATTGGCTGACTCTTCCAAATGTACTGGTGAAATTACGACTTAAGAATGTTTTCTCTGCCTAACTATTTGTTGGGGAACTTTGTTTCGTCCATTTTTGGACAAATTTTGCCGTTAGAGGTTTTTAGCACTTGAAATTCAAACATTTTGCCGTTCCAAAGTGGATTTTGAAATTTACTACGATATTTTAAACTCGTTGGTATATTTGGCAAGTGATTTAAAATTCAGATTGCGCTGGAAACCTCACCAACAGAATTAATTACGTTTGCATATATCATGAATACTATATACGACTCGCCAACCCGAGGGATCGATAGCTTTGCTTACCATCACATTTCGATAATGGTTGTTTATTCCATGGAACCGAGTTATTGTACTTTCGGATTATCGGGCACATATTTGTAGCACATGCCCTTTCCTGTTGCGTGCTTCCGAGCAAGATTAAGAAAATCGCTATATGTTATCATATTGAGAAAATGGCACTTCCTTAACGGGTCCGTTGAGTTAATCATGCCATTTACTGAGAAATTACAAAAAATACACTTTGCTAACGCGTTGTACTATTGATGTTCTTTTTATGGTATCTTTATGTAGTTCGCAAACATTTCTTCTATTTTTAGTAGCCTTTTCAAAGCTTAGCTATGGTCTTCTTTCAGGAACCTACTCCGGGTTTTGTTGCTTTTCTACAGCCTCATTGCTGATCATGATTGGTCAAAAGTTAATTTTAATCTCAATAATTTTGGTCGATTTAAACTTTTATTTCCAAAAAATGCATTCGAAATCTAAGTTGTGGAAGCATCTTTGACTATTTTTTAGTGGAAATTTTGTGACAATCTGATAAGACGTTCTGCGTTTATAGATTTTTAGGTAAACAAAGTAGTCAGTTAAAGATGTAATGATGGTCCAGTACTTTGCCTTCTATTAGATTTTGTCTAATTGTGAAGACAATACTAAAGGTGTTTTGATATAACCAAGTGTCTTCCTTATTCCTTCTCAAGTTCTTAACCGATGAATACCTTCCAAGAAAGATAATTTTTCTCTTTAATTAAAGTTAGTTTTTTTTTCTTTATATACTACCCCATAAAATACTTGCGTATCATCTAAGTTTCATGAAAAAGAAGTTCAATGTGAAATCTCGTTTTATAAATATTTTAGGTTTCCAAATTTATGTTTATATGAATTTTGTCATATATAATCGTCTAAAAGGTTTAATTTGAAAAAATACAATGGCGTCGTTAAGTGGATCTAAACATTGAAGAGCTGACATATTACATGTTTCTTCTACAAAGCACTAAATGACAATCGTAGTGAAAGTTGATGAAGACAATGGATGAATTTGATTATTGGTGATAAAGGATGATACAAAAATTGATGCTGACCTTTATGTTCTGCGTAGCATTTTCCGTTCATGGGAGTCTTGTTGTCCCCGCAGAGGCAACTTTTCCTGCTATGGTTTGCTGGCTCCACTACGCAGCTAGTGAATGGTATCGTCGAGCAGTCGGTGTGGTTCCCACATATTTTTGCTGGAACTAAAACAGCTTTTATCAGTCTCGGTTGGTGCGTGCAATTATAAAGCGCAATGGAATCGGCAATTGGACCTTACCGACAGTCGCAAAAGCACAAACCAAAGCAAATTGATATATCAAAGCCATCTGGGGCAAGGTTACCAGCCTAGTGCCGATCCAAACGAAATATTCGAGCAATGGCTAGTTACCGCGCAAAAGGCAGGGTACGGGGTGGTAGAACGATTCGTACCATGAGGTGGCGGCGGCTGGGTCTGCGGGTTCGTCGGCGTCTTCCCAAACGTCGTAAAGCCGTGTGCATGGTTGAAGCCAGCCAGTACCAGCAGGAAGGGGATGGAAACCGTTACATACAGAGCGTTCATGCTCGACTGTCGCACTACTAAACAAGATTCCGCAGCAATCACAGCCCTAGAAAGAATGAAGTCCTGTCGCAGGAGTTTTGCTCGCCTTGGCCGCGCTTGCGTTTCGGCTTGGTCGTTAAGTCATGCACGTGCAGAATACGGCATGCATTAGCGTCCAGTAAGAAAGATTTCGGAACGATAAGAAAGCCGGTCAGTGCGGCGCCTCAAGTGCTCCCCAGCACGCAACCCGTTACGTCATACCGAAAGCTGCGTCTTTCTTTCCTTGGGGTTTTTCCTTTTCCTCGCCCGACCACGCTGGGGTGCTTCCTTTGTGAATTTATTTCTGACCGAACCTCATTAATTGTGATTATATCTGGTCGGTAAAGGTCAACTTGTTTAAGTTGCCTAACAACTATTTTGTTGCCTATGAAAGATATGTCAAATTTATTCTGTTTGCGAATCGATACCTGAACCGGTAGTACGAGTTCGAAATGCCTTTGCAACTGTTAGTACAACACACACTACCGATGGCTAATTTACAACGTTCAACGTTTAGTGCTTTACAAAGGATGAGATAAATTAGGGACTGCTATGGGGTCCATAAAATGCAATGCAGTGGTTATACCCAAAGCGATATGCATCGTACCGTTTTCAGAGTACCTTATTTTTAATATATTTTCATACAAATTGCAGGTAACAAGTATATCTATCGATTCTGCAACAGAGAACAAAATATAAAATAATATTTACGTCATTTCTTAAATAACCTCAGTTTGAATTTCAAATTTTTTTATTTTAGTAATTGTTAAACCGGCAGAGTGACGCATTTCTACCAGTTTCTTGTGTGAAATGTATATAGGTTTTAACAAGGCCAGCGAATTACCAAATTTATCGACATGTAAAGCGTGAAATGGTTCTGATAAGATTTTTTTAAATCAAAAGAATCGTCTTTGTTTTACACACAGCCCTTTAATCGTTGTGGCCATTTTTTATTTATAGTACTCGATATTATCTATAAAAAATGTACCATGCTTTCAGAAGAGAGTACTGTAAACTAGCAACACTCAGAGCTCATATTATATCTGATGTTTTTTTAAGTTACTGCTGTTTTGTTCGAGTTTTACAAGCTACGAAAATGATGTACCAAGACATCAATGTTACGGCATGCCAAAGAAGATGAGAATATGATCTTGTTAAGAGATTGGAATGCTGTAATGGCGATATCGCCGAAGATAAAATAATAGGTAAATAAGGACTAGGCAAAAGGAACGAAAAGGAAACAAGGCTAGCTGAATTTTGTGCAAAACACAATTTGGTTAGAGGTAATACACTCTTTTAACACCACCTACGAAGAAGGCATATTCGGACCATGCCAGAAAATAAAGAAAGATATCAAATAGATTATGTTATAAGAAAACAATGGTTTGGAAATCAAATGACGGATTGAAAAATTATCTACAGTAACGCTCAAAAAGAGTTTACCTGAGCGTTTTTTCATCATAATTTTTTCAAACTCAACCAATTTTCTTCAAATTTGGAACACACATTCCTGTAAACTTTCTCAGTTCAAAATGTTTAAAAATTTCAACAAAATTAGCATATTTATGGAAATCAACAAATCATAGCATTACAACAATCGGGTCAAACATCACCTACAATAATTCAACAATGTCTACTAACGAGTAGCAAACTTGATGACTGGCTGCGGAATTTTCTGACATTCTCCTTCAATTGTTTGTACTTTTTTCCAGTTCCTCCCACAAGTTCTCGTTAGGGTTCAAGTCTGGGATCTGGCTTGGCCACTCTATTACAGTGATCCTCTTCCTGCTGAACCAATTCTTGAAATGTTTGGAGGTATATTTCGGATCATTGTCTTGTTGAAAGATAAATCCTTACTCAAGATTAAACCCCGCATATAGAAGCATGACCTTCTCAAGAATACCCAGAATATCATGTCCATTATCCTGTCTATATTGTGCAAATGACCGACTCCTTTTACTCGGAATGCTCCCCACACTATTACTGATCCGTCTTCATGCTTAATAGTCAAGTGTGAAGTTATAGTTGAAACATAAACTGAGTTTTATTCGACCAGAGTACGTCGTTCCAATCCTGAAAGTTCAGTGCAGATGACTGCTGGCGAACTTGAAACACATTCCGTGGAATTGAAGACGGGACGGCATCTATGCATCACTCAGATATCATCTGACAATCTGGGGAAAAACATCGGAGATGTTGAACATACGATGAATCTACTTGTGTCGTCCGGACACAATTTGATGAGAGACCAATCCAGAATCATTATCTTCTTCAACGGCAACACTAAACTGTTCCGCAAGGCGTTAGTGAGAGAGTCCTTGGAGATCCCCCTATTGGATGGCCTTCCTCTTCTTATCTGTCAACCTGTGATGCTTACAAGTATCAGCCATTATCCTGAAATGAACAATAATTACCAAAAAAAACCGCACGCGACACGATAAAATGGCGATTTGTATTGATTTTCAAAAATCGGCCAGATTTTTTTGTTTTGTTGACCAGAATTTGGGAAACTATGTGTCAAGGATAGTGAGATCCACGCCAAAATACTTGGAAAGTTTCAACCGTATAGGTTGAATATGTAAAGACTTATGACAAAGAAAAGTATGGGTGAATTCTTTTTGAGCGCTACTCTAAGTGCAAACATAGATCACATTTTGCTTATGGTGAAAACAAAACTAACATTTAAAAAATCAAGGATAAAAAATAGCTATATGAAATATTACAAAGTAAAAAAATGACACCGTACGACAAAGATTAGAAGAAAAAGTGGAAGAAGAAATTATAGCGAAAGAAACAACAATAGGAAATGATGAAAGTATATCGAACAGTTTAAAATAAACTGCAATAGAACTGCAAATACAGCGATAGATCTAAAAACAAAAGAAAATAGAAGAAATAGAAAGGAAAATAGTAGAAATGATAGAAGAACGTACATAATAAACAAGAACAGGACAAATATAGAATATTAAGAAATAGAAAAAAATCAAGAAACTAGAAAGAGTAGAGTATAGAAAGCCTACCAGGACATAAAGAACTTCCTGAACGAACGTAAGGCAAAGACATTAGTGCTTGATTGAAAAAGATATATAGTGAGTCCGGATGGAGCAACACGTAAGGAAGACTTTGCTATGAAAAAAGAAAGAAACGTAATGAAAAATAAAAAAGATAAGTTTGACAAAGCAGTGAAAGATTTAATAAATGGAAAATCTCTGGGACTAAATAAATTACCAGCAGAAAGTACTAAACGTCTAGAAATAGTTGCTTTTTAGTGTATGTTTAGACTAATTAGTAATATTTAAGAAACAGGAGAAATACCACTAGCTTTCAGAAAAACATCATAATAGCAATAACAAAAATGATAACAATAATAAATATGCAAATCGCCGATTTTAGTCTAACATCACATGCAACAAATATACTGTTGTTTGGTTTTAGGGAACATTTAGAAACCATAGAAGTTATTTTAGCCTTGGGACTAATCATAGAAAAAAGAATTCGAAAATATAAACATACTTATATTGCATTCATAGATATTGAAAGGTCTTTTGATAATGTGGACTGACATAAGCTGTTTAAAGTTCTTAAATCAATTGAAATAAAATACAGTGATAGAGGAATAATTCACAATGTGCATAAAAACAAACAACAATAATTAGATGTGGAGAAAGTCAGTGAGAAGCTATTATCAGAAGAGGAGCGAGGCAAGGATGTGTACTAGCACCACCCTTATTTAATATATACACAAAAAATGCAAAATGCAAAAAAGTTAAAATGTTGCAGATGTTGGCAGAAAGTAAAAAGGAACTAGAAGAAGTATTGAAAGAAGTGCAGTGAATACTAAAGCAAATATATAAAGATAACTAAGCAGAAGCAAAAATAATAATTTATGTAAAGCACAAACATGGGAAAACAAAAATAAAAGTGGAACATAAAATAATAAGGAAAATTTGTTTAGGCATCATTACAACAGCAGACTGAAAGTACAAGACAGAATAAGCAACAGAAATCAAGGCAAAAAGCCTTTTATAAGATGACATATTCACTTTTATCAAACAACATCTCACTAAAATGACGGATGCAGGCACTAGAAACGTATGTATGGAGCACTGCATTGTATGGTTGTAAGAGCTGGAGAGTTGGGACATGTGATAAAGATTAGAAGCTCTGGAAATATGTTGTTACTGAAGAATAATAACGAACGCAGTCCTGAGAAGAATATAACAAGGTAGAAATCTATGGAAATAAAAAGTAAAAAAATGACATAATTATATTAGAGAAAAGAACAAAGAAAAATACAAGGAAAAGACCAAGATTTAAATACATATAGCAGATCATAAAAGATGATGGTAGTGGTAACTTTTGTTAAAAACGGTAGTTCTTTTTCTCTGACTTTCTTCTGTTGTGTGACATCATAACACAATTACGGAAACATTCTTATATCCATATGCATGTCGATATAAGATAATAACTTTTGCCATGTGCAAGAAGAAATCGTTGTTATTTATTAATAATCATATAAATACATTGCAGAATTGAAAGAACAATACAAAAATAGCTAAGAAGCCATAAGAAAGATAAGATAATTGTATAGGATAATAGTATACAAAATAAACATAGAAGTATCTTATGAATCCCCGGCAGGACTCGGGTTAGAATAGGTTTGCCGTAACTCCTACATGTCGTAAGAGGCGACTAAAAAGGGAACTGCCCCGAGTTTTTGGGAACCACGGCAGGTCTTTTTCTCAACCTCATGTTTGCCATGTGAGTATACACGTAAGAAGAAATAAGGATCCTAGTGGTTTAGGAAAATGTCGTTTGTGGATGACACGGGCTAACACATTGGCCTCTGCTTCGAGTAAACGGCTAAGCCACCCTGGATCAATCGGTTTGCTACCAGTGACTGTAACACAGTTGTAATCACTCCCGGTAGGGTGAGTCGCTTACGTTCTATACGGCCAACTATATTCCCTGACAAACCCTGGCTCTCTGTACCAACTTGCGATGCATCGTCTTTTTGTTCGGTTTCATGGTGGGTGAGGTAAACCCGGCGGCTGAAGAATTTTACTTTTCTGATACCACCTCCTCACCCCATATCGTTCCGATCATCACGAGATCTTTTCATTGCATCATCGACAGCAACCTAAGAGCAAATTCTCTACCCAACAGGGTGAGATTTTCGGTGAATAGAGGTTTTCCGAATCGGATGGCCTTTAACAGGCCCAGCTGAAGAAAAAAAGGAATAAGGAAAGGAGACGGGCAAAAACCCTCTTAACCAGAAAGATACTTTGACACATTTAGAATTCACCAATTTTATGGTAACAGAATCTAGTCAATCTGTCTGTGATACTTAATCTTTAACTGCAATAACATGTTCACTTTAATTTCTATTATCTTTTGTAAAATTTAATTTTTGTAAACGAACTATGAATTGTCTAATACAATAGAATGAAAATGGTTCTAGCAATAACTATATTGATCTTAAAATGATTCTACAAGAAATTTGCCAATTTTTGTATGCCTTTAGGAAACGCATTTTTGACTAAATAAAAAATTTAATTTACGAGGGTACGCAAGCTATGGAGTTGACGACGATAATAACTATAGAGCCAAAGGGGGCGTCTGCACTTTTATTAAGACCAACATCGCTAGCGCGCAAATGTCGATTTAAACAATTCTATAAGCTGTCGTCACTCAAATATGGTATCTTCGGAAGATGACAATTTGTAACATATATCTTCCCAGATCCATGCAGTCTTGTACTTCAACTGCCCCAACCGATTTTATTGACAGGCGACTTTAATGCCTACAATTAAGGGGTCAATTAGTCGAAGAACTCATCAATGAGTTTAACCTGGTCATACTAACTACCGACTAAAGCACATATCTGAACAGTTGATCACAGATCTTCTGCGCCATAGATCTAATATTATTCATCAAATGGATGATCATTTACAATCTGATTACTTCCGGCTTCGAATAGAGTTTCTTCCCAAAGAGCACCTCGTTAGGCTTTTTCAAAAGTTCACTAGACGAATTTTGCGGAAACGATCAAGCTAGCAGAAGTAAACACAAATATCGAAGACGACGTTCAAAGTTTTACAGAAACTATAATCTTTATAACACCTGCATCCCGAAAACATCAGAATATAAGGCAGATAAAAAGTTTTATGGTGGAACGAAAGGTCGCGCTCGCCATTAAAAATAGAAATAAAGCTTTAAATCAGTTTAAAAAACACTCATATTAAATGAGGAAAATACTGCATCAAAACCAGCAAATTGTGATAACTGCTGATACAAACCTCACAGAAGTATGGTCGAAATTCCAAGCAAATGCCAACAACCACTCTCCCCAGTTCTGGAACTTGATCAGAACTTGATAACAGATCTGAAAGAAAAAGAGAACACTCTTGAACGACACTATCAACTTGTCAGCAGCTATGACGATAACTTTTTAATACTTAAGAACCAAACGGAACAAATACATTTGGACCTTATGGAAGTCAAATCTGCGCCTCCCACTAATGAAAGTTTTACATTTTCTGATCTTGCTCAAGCTTTGCTTAATATCTCAAAATCAGCACTAGGATTAGATCAAATATTCTGTGACCTTAGTAAAAATATGCCCTAATATGAGCAACTAAAAATTGTACACCTCTACAACGAAACATGGGAAGATGCTTATAGCCCTGAACATGGAAAGTAGCCCTAATTATTCCTGTTTTGAAATCAGGCAAAGATCCAAAAATTCTTTTACTTACTGACCAATATTTTTTGTTAACGGGTACTGCATCTTTCTTAACCGTTTGCCACACCCTTTAAGATAGTTCAAAGTATGCTCATCTACGTTCTTCCAAAAACTTCGCCGAATGTTCGTTGCTCGACGAAGAAACAATTTTCAACCCCAGGCAATTCTTTCGAAAAGTAAATTTGATTTCTATCATATAAAGCTGTGATAGTGTGTAAATCTCTTACACCTACATGGCTTATATTTATTATTTGTTAACAATTATGTAGGTCTATTACATCTTTTTCATTTTGATTTTGTTAATAGTAAGTTATCCTTTTATCATAGACACCCTTCTAAATCAGAAAAACGGCTAATGGCCATTGCTCTTGATGCCATTAAAAAATCTTATTGATACAACATCCCCACAACTGTTGCTTACGTTGTAGAAGTGAAAGGATGCTTGGGGTCAGTTTCTATGGTTTGGTTGTAGCAGCAGTTTAGAAAGTAACAAATCTAATAGCAAAGGTTTTTCCCAGAAACTTATAATCTCACTATTGAAGGTCTAAGGCAACTCGTATGATAACTCATCTATTATATACTAAAAATTACATTTAAGAAATTCACTGGATTATATTTAAAAGTTACCTTTTTGCTTTACTGCAAAAATACAATATTTTAAGTCTCTTTTACGATCAAATAATATCAACTAAGCAAATTTGGCTTAAATCTATTATGTCTTGTTATGTCTATTACTTTGAATGTTTTATTAAAACTTTTTGGTATTTTTCGAAATGTATTAAATTACATTAAACCAATTAGTGCTCTTAATAATCATGGAAACTGACAAACATGTCAAAAATAGTTGAAACTTACACCCATGGTCACGCAGCCTTACACTTTGGCTTCCTGTAATAATAATTAAGCAAAACAGCTCTAGACACAGGGCTTGCTTTGTTATATTTCTCCATCGTCTTTTATCTGTATATGCCATCCTTAGTTCCTGACATTTACATTTTGCAAGTCTTTCTTTGTCGCATCTAGTCATGTTGCTTTTAGCCTTTTTCTTCTTTTTTCCTTTTATGTTTCGACGCTAACTATGTTATTCTACCCTCACTCACATGTGAGATTTTACTACCTGTGTATAGTTGCATTATTTATGCATTTGCTCTTTGCCCTTTCAACATTCTTTCTTTAAGGACCCTTTTCAAAATATTTCTTTCTCATACTCTAGTCTTTTTTGGTTACATTTGTTGAGAGGAGTTTTGGGGCAGTTTTATGTATTTTTAATTAAACGGCGTCGTTATTTACGATGTTTTGCCACCATTCCGGAAGTTGTCGGATCTGATCGAAGTACCGTTTTGGCTCATTCGAATCAAAGAAATCTTGACGCGCTTCTTCAACTGCATCAAAAGACTCAAATCGGCGACCACACAAGGAGTGCTCTATTGATGGGTTGGAGCAGCGTTTGGATTGTAGGCTGGATGCGAAAGAACTTGTTTGTTGGTTTGTACTTCGGTGAGTTCATGCGGATCCTGTCGGGGCTTTATACGAACCAAATCAAGTTGCTACAAGAGCACGGTTTGATGAAACGAAACTTCAAGAACCGATATCAGAATACGACTGCTTGATGAAGGCTCACCTTCCAACGCTGACAATAAATCTTTATTATTCAAATTTGATGGCTGACAAGAATGAAGCTCGTATTCAAGATAAAAATCTGTTGTTGAAGCGCTTAAAGAATTTGACCGCTATTCATTTTGAACACCCGTTTCTTCACCTTCAACGTTGCAAATTACTTTGGCAGCATATTTTATGGTCAGGCCTTTCTTCTAATAATGTAGTAAAATTTTACTTCACTCTTTGTAATTTCAAAATCAATGTTAATTACAACTGCCAACACAAAGTAACATCAAAAAGCAAAACAAAAATGTCATTTTTTTAAATATTTGTCATGAATTCAGCTTTTTAGGATTTTTTTAAGTTCTCCCGCCAAGTTTTTTTTTATTGTCTTTATAAAAAGTAAGTTTTTTAACCCCTCTTTTTCTTTTTGCCTTTCTGATAAAAGTTCTTTGCTTGTTTCTGTACTCCTTGTCCTACGTCTTTTCTCTTTTTGATTCTACATAAGTTTTTTTTTATTGTCTTTATAAAAAGTAAGTTTTTTAACCCCTCTTTTTCTTTTTGCCTTTCTGATAAAAGTTCTTTGATTATTTCTGTACTCCTTGTCCTACGTCTTTTCTCTTTTTGATTCTACATATGGCATATGCTTGGTATTTCTTTATGTTTCTTTATTTTTCTATGCTTTTTTGCAACGCATCTTTCTTTCAACATCGAACCATTTCGTTCCTGTTGCAACATTACTCTAGATGTCTTTGTATTTTTTGTCTCTAAATTATTGTTTCAGATTGTTTCTATATACTTATATAATTGTTACATGATTATGTTATTTCTGTATTTTTGTGCCTTTCTCGGCCCTCTTTTTGGTTTTGTTTGTTTTATTTTTATTGTTACTAGGAGCCAGCATTTGATCCTTGCGTCTTTAATATAGTTTGTATATTCATTTTCTATTAACATATGATATATTTGATAAATTGTATTGCCCTATGAAGCTACCTAGGCTTTCTTATGGTTTTCTCGGTTTTGGAATTATATAGATAATATCCATTGTAAATTTAATAAACTTCTTGCCGTTCTTATTATATACATATACCTTTTATCTCTTGTTATGTTTTATCTTTTTGCTTTGTCAGTGCATGTGTGTTTAGTATATTTATACATGTATTTATTTTTATGTATTAACTAATTGCAATCTGTATATGAAGATACAATAAGCAATACAGATAAATGTTTGAAAGTGCCATGAATAGATATGAGAGATAGGATTCACCAACCCTAACTCCAAGATTTCTTACATATTATGCATTTAACTACTATGTAACAGGAATTGCTAAATTAAACTATTACAGCTGTGCAAATCTATATGGCAAGTCAAGTGGCTTAATTCTACTCAGTCTTTGAATGTTAGCACTATTATCTAGAATATTTACAGCGTGATAATTAGGATGGAATTCTAATTTATGTAAATAATTTGCACTTTATTTCACTATAGTATCTTTTACATAGTCCACTTTTAAGTCATTCAAAATGTGAACATTTCTTAGAAAGTGCGGAGCATCACACATAGCGAGTAACACTTTGGATTGGAAGCGTTCAATTATTTGTATATTAGTATTGGCTGCTGTACCCTAGAGTTGCAGTCCATAGGTCCAGATGGGCTTAAATGCTACATTATATACGAAGAGCTGGTTACAAAAAGATAATTTGGATTTTCTTCCTAGGAGCCAATAGTGTTTGCTAAATTTCAAGCCAAGTTGCTTGCGTTTTTTCCATATGTGTTCCTTCCATGTGAGACCGCTGTCAAGATGTAAGCCTAGGTATTTCACCTCTGTTACTTGTAGTAGTGGTGCATTATTCTTGAAGACTTGAGGTACGTTGCTTCTACATTTTGTGAACGTGATATGGTGTGATTTACTTTCATTTATTTTTACCCTCCATCTTTTAGTCCATATCTCTATCTCATTTAAATTTTTCTGTAGTATTTTAGCAGCTATTGTGGGATCTTTGTGCTTAACCATGATCACTTTGTCGTTGGCAAAGGTAGCTGTGAAAGATTGGTTATTGGTGGGTAGATCAGCGGTGAAGAGCAGGTACAGGAGCGGCCCCAGCACGCTGCCCTGTGATATGCCAGAAAGGATATAATGGAGTTCAATTAGTTGCTGTTCATATTTCACTTGGGAAAATCTACCATCTAGGTAAGATTTTAGAACAATGTAATATGGGTCTGGTAACGAAGATTTTAGTTTGTAAAGGAGACCGTCGTGCCAAACTTTGTCAAAAGCTTGACTATCATCAAGGAATGCTGCGGTGAAATACATATTTTCTTCAAAAGATTGGTTTATAAAATCTACCACTCGGTAAACTTGATGTATGGTTGAATGCTGCTCATTAAAGCCAAACTGATGGTCTGGAATAAGATCGAGTTCTTCTACAATAAGCATAAGGTTTTTGAGTAGGAGCTTCTTTAGTAGTTTGCCAAGTATGGGTAAGAAGCTGATAGGCCTAGAGGAGCTGACTTCATTTGGTGCTTTACCAGGTTTTAGAGCTGGAATTACTTGGGCAACCTTCCAGGGAGCTGGGAAATAGGCCAGTCTTAACACAGCGTTGTATATTGTTGTTACCATGACTAAGCCTTTACGCAGAAGTTTATTAATAAGTTATCCTGTAATTAAGTCAATGTCAGGAGCCTTTTTTGGAAGAAGATTAGATTCAATCATGGTTTTGACTTTCTTGACTGTAAAGAGATCTGGTAGCGGAGACATCTGATACGAAGGTTCTAGAGCATTCTTAAACACCAAATTTGCATCAGGAGTACTGGACGACGGTAAGGGTTTGAATACTTCCAGTAAATGTTGCGCAAAAGCATTTGCCTTTTCTGAGTCAGTTCGTGCCCAACCTCCATCCTCTTTACGTATAGGGGGGACAGGAAGTCTTTGGTGTTTTATTCTCTTGGTCGCTCTCTATAATGAGTAATTTGTATCATCTGTAGCTGTAAAGTTTTCAAGATATTCTTGAAAGCATTCGTTTTTAAGGTTGCTGATTAGGCTTTTTTAGTTTTCTAGAGGCTTGATTATATCGCATTTTATCAGAAGGATATCTGATCTGGTTTGCCAGATTTTTCGAATGCGTCTCTTCTCGGTTATTTTCTTTTTAACAGATATTGAACAGCATTCTTTTAGTTGGAATAACAGGTGTGGCAGCCCAGGCTGAGTCCTAAATAATTCTAATGAAGTTTAAAACGGCGGATTCTAAGTCTTTGGCAGTTTTTAATGGGATTCTCATGTTTACTTGGCCGTCCACTAGGCTTCTGAAGTGTGACCAGTCTGTTCTGTTGTTAAATAGCTTAACTGGCTTCTCGATGATTGTAGCTGTCACAGTGGCTATAACAGGAGTGTGGTCAGAGGATAAGTTCAAACATGAAGAGATGTCCAGATATCCCGGAGCGATACCTTTTGTAACGAAAAAGTCCAGCAAATCCGATAGTTTGTGAAGGTCAGTCGGCCACAATGTAGGTTTATATGTAGATAAATATTTTAATTTTAGTTCTTACATGACCTGGTACAGAGTTCTGCCCCTGCCTGGTGGAGAAAGGCGAGAACCCCAGTGAGTATTTTTGACGTTAAGTCTCCCCCAGCCATAAATATGCTACCGAGTGACCGAAAGTATGAGATGAAACCCTCCTTATTGACAGGATAATGTGGAGGACAATAAACTGCAGGCAAAATAAGTGGACCATGTCAGTCAATAACCTCTAAAGTTGTTGCTTTAGATAGTTTTCCTTAAAGTGAGGTACCTCATGATGTTTGATATGTTCCTTAATTATTATGGCAGTGCGACCTTTCGCATGTGTTTCGGCATCTGGATGATTAGTAGAATACACTGTATAGTTTGGTATCTTAAAATGACTTCTGCTAAAGAAGTGAGTTTCAGATATTAACAAGATATCAATGCTGTTGTGTAATAGAAATGTAGTATTCTCCTGTTAGTGGTTATGGAGACCATTGGCGTTCCAAAGGGCAAATCTTATACATTGGAGCCATTTTTGTTTTTAGACATTTCTTCTCTCAGAAGTCTGATCTCAGTTGTTAAGTTATTAATGATTTGTTGTTGGGCATTAATGGTCTGCTGCATCGATACTATTATATAGGTTGTCTCCTATTCGTTGTTCGGGTGCATGGTTGTTTGTATACGGAGATTGAGGCATTTGAGATGTAACCTGGTTTTGAGATGACTGATTTTGGCTATGTGCTAAGTTTCGATGTTTAGGGACTTTATTTTTCACAATATCTGCCCACATATGACTTGGATTTGGGTTTCCACTATGTGTAGATGGCTGGTTAGTTAATAGTTGGTGTGTTGTCGATTGAGTGGGTTGCTGTTGATTGAATGTGGGATAATTTGACCTAGATTGATTGGGGAATCTTCTATTCAGTATATCCACATAAACTTTGCAACCTTTATAGTTGGCGGGGTGTGCGCCTCCGCACAAAACGCATTTTGCTCGTATCATCAAGACGATTTCGAATACTACGATAGCACTTTAATATTTTTTATTTTAAATATTTCTTTATTGCTTGGACTACGTTTAAGATCGATGAAAAACAAGTCTTTCGTTTGTTTGGTTTCTCTATTAATAACGTTAGTAATATACACTACTTCATGGCCTTCTGTGGCAAGAGATTTTTTAATAAGGTTGCATTTGTGGAATGATGCATGTGCTTTAAGACAACTCTAAAAGTTTTTTCTTCTTCCAGGCTGTAAGTGTGCCTTGCAACTTTGTGTTTATCTAATACATTCCTAATGCTTTTGTAGTTATCGGCACTTTTTAGTTGTAGCTTAACTTTATTGCCTTGTATTAATTGATAGTAGTAATCTTTTTTTTTCAATGTGGGAGTTAAGGTGAGCAAGGGTTGAATTGCTGTAAGGTAGTGAAGAATGAAATGAAGTACTTGCGGGGTGTTTTCTTTTTGTTTGGTGTTTGATTGTCCTGAGGACCTTCATCCTTAGTCAATATTTTGGACGTTGTCGGTTTGGCTTTCTGTAGGGGTGGGCTAGAATTTGATCGCCTTTTCTTTGATTTTCTAATCTCTTGGAAGCCATTAAGGGTAAATACTTCCTTTTTGTCACTAGTAACTGACATGTTGTCTTCAGTGTATTTTTTTAACTCTAACTGTGATGTGGAATTTTGACTATAATCTGTATGTGGTATTGATATTGTGGTAAGGGGGTAATGTGTCCGTCTGTCATTCCTGTGGACATGTGTTCAAGTCGAGTTGGATTTTTTTGCGCAGGAGTTAATTAAAACATGGAAGCATAGTGCAATCGTGCTGGTTGCAGAAGGGAGTTGAACTGTACTTGATAGCCTTGCTGGGGTGCAGGTTGAGATGCAAATGATTGTTGGGGCGATTGCCATTGCATTATTTGCAGTTGTTGTGAATGTGTCCATTGCATTTGTTGTTGTGGATTATTAACACACAAGATTATGATAATTTGCGATTGGTTGCGAAAAATGTTGATTGAAATTTGCTAAATATTAGCATTACTATTATTATTATACATTCTGAACTAATTTGTTACAACTTCGAATTTTTAAAAATTTCGAATAAATAATTTAAAAGTTTCGCCAGATAAGCAGCTGGAGCCGGAGATACGGCGCGGTCACCGACACCGCGCACTACGAGTTCTGGAGTGCACTCGCACTCACACGACGACCACACACTTTGAGCTACAAAACTCGAATCTACGGTAATACTGTACAGTCTATCTGATACTGGTCTAAGTTTCAGTTTTTAAACTTGTTATATCTTTATATAGTTTAAATTTCATTTTTAACATCTTTACGTCAACCCCACGGTTCAATCTAATTCTACTATATCTTATTCTCTGTTTTATTTTCTGTAGAGCAATAATATTTATTCTATATTTGTTTAGTTTCGCGACCGTGTTCCAAATTCATTCTTCTCAATTTTTGATCATTTATTGATAACTCTTTTTTCTGACACTGCATTCTGATTTTCTTGCTTCGCTATAGCTCTTATTACTACCTGTATTTTTTTCACACCTTCTGTCAGGTCGTTATCTATGTAGATATCTAAATCTTCTAGCTTCTTTTTGTTTCTCATTGTTGGCAAATGAGAACGCAACCACATTTATTATAAGTTGGCAACACCTATATTCAATTAGGTATTCTGTCTATATCTATGATTTACTTGTACGTTTCTAATCTATATGTCAATAATACACGTTCGTTGCATTTTTCATAATAATCGTTTATTTATTTCCACCTAAATATCAATACTCATCATTACCAATTTTTGTCCCAAATCTTGAGGATTTGTTATTACTAACTTTTTCTTTTTGTAATTCTTGCATCTGATGTTGAGTTATTGCCATCGTAATTTTTGATTTGCGCTTTCAATACATTCTGAAATGCGCCAGTTGCTACAGTTTTGTGTTTGTTCAATAAACTTAATGTTTGGCTCTATTTGACACTGAACTTTTAGTAATAGTTTTGAAATCACCAGTATACATTTTTAAATTTTTTAATTATTTCGACAATGACGTACACTCAATACTTTTTGCTTCGTTGGAAATGTCGAAATGCCAACCAAATAAGCATAATTTTTATGAAGTACTGCTTTATCACTTCACTATAAAGAAAACTGATGCTGAATCTCATTAAATATTTCTAGAAGCTTATAGTTAATGTACTCTGTTAGAATCAATATGCAAAGAGTAGTTTCGATACTTCAGTTATGGTGATTGTGACGTGAACGATAAACTAATAGCAATCGCTCAAGTTGAATGAAACCAAATATTCAAAATACACCAAAAGGCATGACGTTGTGGTCTTTTGACAGGATGTTGAAAAACAGGTCAAAAACACACGGGAAGAGCTCATTTTGGATGTGATACCCTACCCGCCATATTCACCATTCTAGCTACTACTTGTTTAGGTTACTAGTACACGTGCTTACAATGCATCACTTTAGCTCAGATGAAGATGTCCCTCAATAAATTGCTTCAAAAACGAGTCGTTTTCATCATAACTAACAATTACCAATACTTTGATGTATGTGCTTTTTAATTTTACTGGTTGAATAAAGGTTTATTTTTTGCTAAAAAGTTGGAATTTAAGTGCTACCCGTCTGTAAATCTATAGCTCATAATTTGATAACAAAGAAATATTTATAAACACATTAAATAAATATAATGTCAAAAAAAGGTTCTGAAAGTATCAGAAGTAAATATAGTCATTTTAATATTCAAGAACCTACAACCTACAGCTATGATCCCGATAGAAAATAGACTTTAAGGATTTAGTGATTCTTGTTCCTACAAGCGCTCAACTTCTTTTCTCATTTGTTGCATAGGACTACGAAATATTCCATCCTTCTATATCTCTAGAGTAGAGTAGCAATTAACTTCAGTAAAAACACTATCATTACTACAGTAATACATAAACACGTTATTAAATTGTTATGTAGTTAATTTTCATATATGAAAATACTGAAAGATAATCCTTCAGTTCTAAACAGACTTTTAGTTGTTATAGTTCGGGAATATTGAAAATATATTTAAAATAAAAAAATTACATTGCAACAAAAGAACTACTATGTGGTGAAGTCTTCTTTTTTTTCTTATTCCTTATCTGGGTGTCGGGTTCTTCATTGATGATTCAGCAATCCATTTCTTTTATTTCTTCCAGTCTCTGCTCGCGTTGTTCATTTCGTAGATCGTTCTTCCTTTTTGTAATCAAATTTCGGCTGTTTGATTTTCCCATGTCTTCCTCTTCTCCGTTTTCTAATTTTTCTTGCATCCGTGGTTTTTCTTCGGAACCTATCTATTGACATTCTGTGGAGGTGTCCATATCACTCTAGCTGTCGCTCTTCAATTTTAATACCTACAGGTTTTTCTTACAAGGCTGCTCTAATCTCAGCATTTCGTTTCTGGTCTAGTCATGTTTTGTTTTCTATTTTCCTTAGTACCTTCATCTACCGAGACGTCATATTAGATTTATGTTTTCGATTAATGGTTTATGTTTCGCCCGAGTACAGCATTATAGGAGCTGTACTGTCAGTTAAAATGTAGCGTGTTATAGATCTCAATATTTTCATCTCGGTTGTTCTTAGAAGGTGTTTTTTTTACTGGTATCTTTTTAGTTAATCCATTATTCGTCTGCATGTACGTTGTATTGTTGGTATTTAATTCTTTAATAACTGCTACTACTAGAATGTGATTATCGACATTTCTCTTGTTTAATAGTTTTAATACGTCAGTGAGTTTTATTTCATCAAATGCTTGAGTGGGGCTGTTTTATCAAATTCGATGTTGTTCCTCACCGATTTCAGTTTTTTAATTTCCTCCGCTATTAGCTTTAATACTGACCTCAGCAGGCTTATTTTCCTGTAGTTTTTGGGGTCAGCCTTTGTTCTCTTTCTTTCTACTCTTCTGGAATTTATTTAAGTGTGAGCATTTTGTTATACAAAATAGATAGTTTATTAAACAGTATTTCTACTCCATATGTAATCATTTCTTTAAATATTTTTTTTTACTCTGGAGCTTTTCGTTATTTTAGTTTCGAAGCTGTTTTCTTCATCTTTATCTTTCTATATGCTGTCAGTTCTGTATTGTAATATTATTGATGCAAGTAGTTTTTCCATTTTTCTGGGGTTATTTTAATCGTCTCTATATATTCATCTATTGGCCCTGATGTTAAATGTGTGAACTGAAACAAAAATAATTCTGATAACAGCAATGAATATCTAATGTAAGACAAACTGAGACAAGAAACTCATCGGTTTTTAACAACTAATCCAACTAAACATCAGCTACGCCCAAGTATCAAGCATTAATAAACAAGAATTTTATCAGACCAGCAGTTTACACCTACAAATAAAACTGAATTGCACAAATATAAACAAACCTTAAAAATCCTTATGAAATAGATGGGTATGTTAACTTTACTAAGCACAGTCGTTTTCAAAATAAGTAATGCTAATGGATTAGCACAGCACAAAGACGAACTTGTCTCTTATTTCAAATCTTATACTTACGTAAAAATTTCAAATTACACAATACATACCACACAACACCCAGATGGCACAGCCCACGCTGGAACGGTCATTATTATCAGCAATACTATTAAACACCATAGACTACTCAAATATAATCCAACGCACCTACAGGCTACCACAGAGGTAATATAAGACTAGAAAGGACTGCTGATACTCTCAGCATTATACTGCATTCTACTTTATAATAATAAAAATAATGAATTAGAGTAATACGAACACTATTTTAAAATATTATGTAATTTCATGTGGTGATTACAACGTGAAACATATGCAGCGAAGATCTCACAACCAAAGGAAGAGAATTATTAAAAACGCTCACCAATAACGGACTGCACTATATCAACCACAGGAACATGAAACACCATTGCGCTTTCCAAATAAGACAGGGCGAGAAGTAATGAAGAAAAGGGTCTTGCATTTGTCAAACATTTGGGAGCAGTTTTCACACAATATGATTCTAAAATCATGCTCAAAAAAGAACAAAACATCCAACACTACTTAGAAGCATCGTTTCAATTGTGTCTACCAATCTCGAAGTTCAAACCTACGTAAGTCCAGACTACTCTCAGGACAGAACTAAAATCAATAGAATCATCCGGTTACGACCTAATTACAGCAACAGTATTGCCGGAAATTACCAGAAAAAGTATTTGTGTTTAACACCTACTTCTTTAATGCAGTACTATGATTAAGGTATTTTCTAGAACAATAGAAAAGTGCTGAAATGATCTTAATACTTAAACCTGGAAAACCATCCGCTGATCTATCTTCGTACACACCAATTAGTCTACTGGCTCTCTTGTCCAAGGTTTTCAAAAAATTGCTCTTAAGGAAATTACTATCTATCTTGGATAACAGCCTTATACTTGATTTCTTTCTCTTCTGGTGCCATTTCAGGTAATACCGATGTTGGCGATTAGCATGGCATACTTCCATCGATCTCTAGCAGTATGAATTAGTCGTTCTCTATTTAGCTGCAATCGGTTCCTAATGTTGGCCATCCACGGTGTTCTTCTTCTTCCCCTTCCCTGGTTTCCTTCAACTTTACCTTCAAATATGCATTGTAGCAATAGGTATTTGTCGTGTCGTATTAAATGTCTAAAAAATGCTATTTTAAGTCTTTTTATGCTGTTCACTAGCTCTCTACCTTTGCCAACTCTTTGTAAAACTTTGTCGTTGATTATTCTCTCTACCCATGAAATGCGCAACATCCTACGATACGTCCACATTTTGAACGCTGCTATATTATTTATAGTTTTCTTTTTGAGCGTCCATATCTCGCATCCGTATAATAGCATAGACCAAATATAGCATATTAGCATACGTATTCGTAATTTTACATTTAGATGTTTGTTGCATAATACTGTTCTAAATTTATTAAAGGTTGCTTTAGATATTTCTATTCGTTGCCGTACTTCTAAACTTTCGTCAATTGTCCGACTCAAGTATTTGTATTTGTTCACTTGCTCGACTCTTACGTTGTATGATGTAATAATATTTATATTAGGAGGATTCCTACTCACAATCACGACTTTTGTTTTTTTGACGTTTATCTTTATTCTCATTTTTCCACTTTTCATTTTTATACGTTCTAGAATTCTTTGAAGATTTTGTTCGTTTGTAGCTATCAAAGCCGTATCGTCAACATATTTACTAAGACTTCATTAATTTTTACACCTTCTGAGCTAACTTCAAGAGCATCTATAATTATTTTTTCAGAATAAATGCTAAAAATCAAAGGCGAGAGAATACACCCTTGATCATCAGTTCGATTTCCGGAAAAATCATGCCACTATTGAACAAGTACACCGTGCAGTTGACAAAATTACAAAAGGGTTTAACGACAAACGTTACTGCTCGGCTATCTTCATAGATGTCGCACAATACTTTGGTAAAGTATGCCATCAGGGGTTTTTATTCAAAATTAAAAGAATACTACCCTTGGACTATTACGAAATTTTCCAGTCGTATCTAACAGATAGGCATTTTCTCGTCAAATATGGAGATAGTTTCACACCTCCATTCCCAATAAATGCAGGTGTACTTTAGGGCAGTATAATAGGCCCATTATTATACCTACTTTTTATGATTGACCTTTCCACCACTACTTCTACTATGGTAGCCACATTTTTAGACGATACTGCAATCACCATATACAGAAACATCTACAAGAGGTAGAACTCTGGTTCAACAAATGGTAGGTAAGGAAAGTCAATCCAAGCGACTTTTGCCCTAAAAAGAGTTATCTACCCTCATGTTCTGCTTAACGGCGCGCCAGTACCGCAAAAAATACTTACGACTCTACCTAGACAGACGTCTGATTTGAAAAAGGCATATTTTCACGAAAAGGAAACTATCCATTGGTAACAAAATTTTGCTCTATAAAGCCACCATAAAACCAATATGCCATTCAACTCTGGGGAACAACAAGCAACTTCAGTATTGAAATTTTAAGGCGCTTTCAATCTAAGTTCTACAGTATATGGTAAACGCTCTCTGGTTTGTCCCAACCGAAGTTATTTAACGTGACGTGGACATCTCTTCAATCACAGATGGAACCCAAAAATATAGTCCGTTATGCTACTCTCCTTTGTACTCACCCAAACGTGCTAATCAACCCTCTCCTAGAGGAAGACGAAGTCTAGCTGAGACTCAAACGAATAAAAGTTTCCGATTTTCCATGCCGTTTTGAGTGACAGTATATAGCGCGTGCTGTGTAAATAATGAGTGCAGTGCAAACTTAGCAACACAAAACTAGTAAGTTACTAAATGGGAACTCTTATGTTCCCACATGTCTTTATTATTTTTTATGTGTATCTTATTGTCAAATCGTCTGCTTTATGTCTAAGAGACGGATTGGAGATAAATAAATAAAATAAAAAAAGAAAAATGCGTCTGATCAGATCACACATACACTCTAGATAGTATCAATTAAACTCTTACTGTTTATGTTTTTTTCCAAACGTATCATTATTTCTACTATTTACACTTACCTCCCGTATAAAGCTATATTATGTTTTCTCCAATTTACTCGTATTTCTACGATTCTAATAATTTTCTGGATGCAATTAATGGACTTGTCCATATAATTAATGTGTATGGGTACTATGACTGAGGTTGTTTTGAACAACAGCTTCGTATTAGAGATGAAAATCGACCAGAGACGAAAACTTGATCTTCCAGTTTAACTTTATAAGGTCAAAAGTCTGACATTTGTATATAAATAAATCGAAGGTCGCGTAGAAACCAATTGAACATGATAGTTTCTAATACTGACTTAAAAACAGGAAGTTATCGTCTATTTGTTTTTTTTCCGGCAACAATTACATAGTAAGAGCCCCAAACCTAGTAGATGTTATACAAATATTTCTTTATTCACTTTAAGGTTTTTAAATTAAGTTAAAGCAGCTCTCACTACTAAAAGTTTTATAAAACGGTTTCTTCGAACACCGAAAGGTAGCTGCCTTATTTATACTTAAGGCGGCCTGTCGAGATAACGTGCTCGAAAGAAAGGTCGCTTTAATCGTGTGTCAATCTTGGCGCTGTTAGTTTGATATGTATTAGGTAATAAATTATGAACCTTATTGATTCAGCGAGCTTCCATTGTAACGTATGCCGCATGGTTGCGTGCGAATTAATTGCATTTGTAAAATTAACGCAAATGCAGGTGTATAACGCGAACTTTTATGTTGCTTTATATGACTTTTTGATACTAAGTTGGCATTGTTGCCTTAATTAATATTTATTTAGTGCCGCCGAGCAGCTATGTCGTTGTTTATATTTACAACTGTCGCTGGTTTCTTTTTATTAACTTCATCATGTGTAGTAGTAGTTATTCCTAGAAAGTTGTACGAAGTTTGTCAAAAAGTTTTAATTATTGCGTTGTCCGGAAAGCTCGTGCTGATTATTAAACAACATTCAAAGGCAACATTTTTATACGCCGGTGCTTATTTATTCGATCATTTTGTTCAAAAACCCTTCTCCATCTTTCATGCAACTTGAAGATTCCATCCTTAAAGAATTCCTTAGGTTTCTGGCTAAAAAACTTTTTCCAGGTGGTTTTTTGTGACCTACAAAGAGTTGAAGAATAAAAGAAAATCTTCTTTTCTTTTTCAGCATATCTCTTACTACCCTATACAAGTGTCGGGTATTTCTTTGATGTTTCATCTATCCAAGCTTTCCAATTCTTTCGATCTCTGGCACATACTTCTATTTCGTTTTGCGCTTTCCCTCTAAGTTGTGCCATTTTCGTAATTTGATCCATTTAAGTTTGTTTCAGTATTTCTCTCTTACTTTTCCTACTACTTCTAGCTTTCGTAATTTTCCTTGGTAGTCTTTGACTAGCCATGCTATAGAGATAGCCGTATCATTCTAGTTGTGTTCTTTCTATTTTTTTGAAAATTAATTTCTGTGGTAGCGTACCTTTGATGTCTTCATTCTTTATGCAATTAAGTTTTGTTTTATTTGCTATCTTTCTTCGGATTTCCATTTCGATGGCTATCAATTTTGATTTGTGTTTGTTTTGGATAATCCATGTTCTATTGGAGTAAAGCATAATTGGAGATAGGATGGTATTATATATTATTAGTTCGTTTTTTCTACTAATCTTTTTTTCCCAAAAATATTTTTACTCAGTGAGTAGCCTTGTTTGTCCTTCTCGATTTGTTAGCTATTTCTGTCAATTTTACCATCATTTGTGAACGTATTTCCTAAGTATTCTATCGTAGTAACCTCCTTTAATATTTTTCCTTCATAATTTAGATTAGTCGCTATTTGAATTTCGTAGAATAAAGACGTTGCGAGCGGTCTGCGAGATATCATATCAAGTGTCAAGCGATTAAGCGTGACCTCTGGTCAACTTATACATTCAACTTTAAATATTGAATAAATAAACTGTAAGTGACTATTAATTATTAATCAATCAATTAAATAACTTTAAAACACTAATAAATTAAATACTTCACAAAAATGCTGCCGGCCGGCAACGGCTTTAACGCCGCATTTAACATTAACAGCCAGCAGCAAATGCATGGAAATCCTACACAATTACCGTTATTAACCAATACACAACCTCATTGTTGTTATCAACAACCACAATATCCAATTCCTACCTCCTTCAATCCCGTCATATTTATCGTCACAGAATCATCCAATTTCACAAACATTCAGTCCACCACAATTTTACGCCTCTCACCACAACGGCGAACAAGTGAATCCGCCAATTCAATATACAAGCAAACCTGATGATTCAGGAAATGATGAAGAAATGGAAACTAATCTCGCCATTTAATTGGCAACGTGTTACAAATAATAAACGGAAACGATTAACAAAACATCTCCACGCACAAAAAATCTAACACTCAAAACGAACCATCAATTATAGACGGAAACAGATTTTCAGAATTAGCTGAAAATGTTGAAACAAATCAACCGATTAATAAAGAACAACAAAAAGTGTTAAACACAAGCCACTACCAATTTTCATCCATTGCGTTCTCGACTATACGAAGACGACCGAAAGTTTACAATTAATAGCTGCAGAAGAATAGTACACTACAAAAAGTCTACATAATAATGCAGTTAAAATCAATGCAAGAACACCTGATACATATCGCACACTTATTAAACATTTGCAAGATGCTAAGATTGTACATCATACATATCAGATGAAAGAGGATCGTCCTTATAGAGTCGTATTAAAACATCTACATCCTACTACCCCATTAGACGACATTAAAGAAGCCCTTCAAAAACTAGGACACACAGTACGCAATATTATGAACTTACAAAACAAACAACACAAAACCCCCTTGCCAATATTTTACGTAGATCTCGGGCCAGCTATAAACAACAAAGACATATACAGCATACGCTCAATACAAAATAAGCACGTTACATTTGAACCACCAAAACCAAGTAAAGATATAGTACAATGTACCCGTTGCCAGAATTACGGGTATACTAAAAGCTACTGCAATAGACCTTTTGCTTGTGTGAAGTGTGCAGGTCCGCACAATACAAAAAGCTGTCAAAAAACCCGTGAAACTCCAGCTACATGTATCCTATGTGAAGGGTCACATCCAGCTAATTACAAGGGATGTTCCGTATATCAAGAGCTCCAACGAAAGTAGCAGCCCCACAAGCAACAGCCAACTCTCCGACCTCCAAACTTAACAATACAGAATTTTCCTCCATTACCACACCAAAACAGTCAATCGATCACCAACCAACCAACAAATATATTTCCAAACTACGCGCAAGCAGTACAAAATCAACTGTCTTCTAGTGAAGATGTTAGCCTGAAACAATTCCTTGAAAAGTTCAAAAATATGTTTAATCAACTACTCCAGCAGAACAGTATGATACTAAATATATATGTTAACTACAGTCATTAACAAATTACTCCACTAATGGCTAAATACTTAAAGATTGCACAGTGGAATGCCAACGTGTTACAATAACGGAAGTTGGAAGTAGACACCTTTATATGTCTCAATAATATTGATGTCTTATTAATCTCAGAAACACACTTCACCTCAAGAACTTATTTTACAATACCTCAATACTCAGTATATCATACAGAACATTCAGATGGCACTGCTCACGGTGGTTCAGCCATAATAATTCGTAATTCCATAAAACATTATCAATTACCTTCTTATTCCACAGACTACCTTCAAGGTACCATGATAGAAGTCGAGAGAATGCCAGCACCCCTAGTTATAGCAAGTGTTTATTGTCTACCTCGTCATAACATTACCAAACAAATGATACAGCTCTTCTTCGAATTATTAGGGCCAAGATTTCTCACCGGCGGAGATTTTAACGCCAAACGTACACACTGGGGCTCACGCATGACAACGACTAAAGGACGAGAACTGTACAAACTTCTAGAAGATAAAAACTATGGCTTTCTGTCAACGGGTAGCCCAACATGCTGGCCAACGCACCCCACTAAAATTCCAGATTTGTTAGACCTCTTTATTACCCACGGTATGTCCTCAAATTACATGGATATTGTCTCCAACTATGATATCTCCTTTGATCATACCCCAATAATAGCAACTGTGAGCTCAACAATACTATATGTAGAACCCAGACTTACCCTCAGTAATGCAAGAACCAACTGGGAAGCGTTCCAAGCTCATGTTAACGAATTTCTCGATACAAACCTACGCTTAACAACAAACGATGACCTCGAATATGCAATCAATCACTTAATCACAACTATACAGGAAGCAGGATGGAATGCAACACCACAAATTAATAATCTAAAATCCAATACACCAAATATTCTAACTGAAATAAGGGAATTAGTTAGAGAAAAAAGAAGCGCAAGAGCAACATGGCAGCGTAGTCGTAATGTTGCTGATAAAACTAGATTCAATCAACTAAACAATAAATTAAGACGTAGACTGCAAGAAATCCGCAATGAAACCTTTAAATACTAAACTAACTCACTATCTGTACATGACCTCACAATTTGGAGAGCAACCAAAGGAATTAAACCACCCAAGGGACACGTACCGCCCCTACGAGATGAAGTGGGACCCTGGAGCAGGTCCGACAAAGAGAAAGCTGAAGCATTTGCGGAACACTTACAAACCACTTTTCAACCTAATTCTCATGAGCCTGATGAAGAAATAGAAACCTACCTAGCAACACCCTTACAAATGTCGCTTCCCATACATAGTTTCACACTACAGGAAATTGAAACCCAGATCAGACTATTAAATAATAACAAGTAACCAGGCTATGACCTTGTAACGGGAATTGTTCTAAAACATCTACCAGAGAAAAGTCATCGATTTATACAAATCCTGTTCAATGGAATCCTACGACTCGCGTACTGGCCATTAGTGCTAAAGTTTGCACACATACTAATTCCAAAACCAGGCAAACCTACTGACCAAATTAAATCCTACCGTCCCATCAGCCTGCTCCCGATAATTTCTAAGCTGCTGGAAAGGTTAATACTAAAACGCATAAACGAAAGTGAACTTCAGGAAGAATGGCTACCAACTCATCAGTTCGGCTTTCGCATCAGGCATTCCACAACACAACAATGCCACCGATTGATCAGTACAATACGCTCGGCATTTGACAACAAGAAGTTTTGTACTGGAGTATTTCTGGATGTAAGTTGTGCATTCGATAAAGTGTGGCACAGAGGTCTCCTTTATAAAATTAAGAAATTACTACCACACAGTTATTACTTACTTCTACAATCGTATCTAACACATCGCTACTTTAAAACTAAAGTAGGTAGTGAAACATCTCAGATTAAAGAAATAAAAGCAGGTGTCCCCCAAGGCAGCGTTCTCGGGCCGATGCTATATCTTCTATACACCTACGATTTACCGACCACAACGCAAACTCAATTTGGAACCTTCGCCGACGATACTGCAATGCTCTCATGCCACGAGAATCCAGCTATCGCGTCACAACTATTACAAGAACATCTTAACTTACTAGAAACATGGATGGAAAAGTGGAAAGTGAAAGTAAATGAATCCAAATCTGCTCATGTTACATTCACCACCAAACGTTCAACGTGTCCACCGATCCTACTAAGCAACTTACATCTCAGTAAAAAACGTAAAGAAATGGACCTACGTTGTAAAAAATTGTATTGGCTCGTTGGCAAAAATTCATCCCTTACATTAGATAATAAACTACTAATCTACAAGAGTATCATTCGCCCCATCTGGTTATATGGCTGCGAACTTTGGGGATGCGTTAGTAACTCAACCTTAAACATAATACAACGATTCCAGTCTAAAATACTTAGAATGCTGGCTAATGCCCCGTGGTATGTGTCATACGTAACTCTTCACACTGACCTCAATGTGTCATACGTACAGGATGTAATAAAAGCAAGAGCAATGAAGCATCACGACACCCTAGCAAATCATCCAAACGTAACAATGCCTTCGCTAGCTGAATCACCTCAATACAGAAGATTGAAAAGGAAGTGGCCAATAGACTTAAGAGATTAAATTAGGGGTAGCCTCACTGGATGCCTTCCTCTCATGACCTTTCTTATCGTTTGTACATAAAATTAGCTCATAGAATATTGTAAACATTCTGATTGCTAATAAAAATTAATTAAAAAAAATAATTTAGATTATTATTACCGTTTTATTAAATATCATTATTTTACTTTTGTTTATGTTAACTGTCATGTGTAGGTTCTCTATTTTTTCTTTATTTTTTGCATTTCCTTTTTATTATCCGCCAATAATATTATATCACCTGTACACAATAATGCGTCGACTAGCATTGGTGTCATATTTTTGTAACCTATTATAGTTTCCAAAGCTTTATTTTTTTCTCTAACGTTCTTCAATATTCTGTCCATAACTATTATAAATAGTAGCGAGCTCAAGCTATCTCCTTGTGTGATTTCTACTCTTAGTTGGAAGTCGATTATTACCATTTACCTTTGTTTTGGCATTTCTAAATGCACCGTTGGCCATTTTTATTGGTTTTTTGGGCGTCTCTATTTTTCCAAACATTTGTTTAAGACTGATCTTTGTACTGTGTCAAAGGTTGCCTGTAGGACCATAAAGGCTATTTCTTTACTTCTTTGCATCTTTTTCTCTATTAGGTTTCTTAGTATATAAATATCATTAGTTTGTCTGCTTATCCTAAAATGTGTTTGTCCTTCTTCCAGTTTACTTCCTATACATCTCCTAATTTTTTGTTCTATGATTCTCGTATATGTTTCGTATATCACAGAGAATAGACATATTGGTCGGTAATTTTCAGTTTCTTTTATCCTTTTTTTATACATATGAAGTATTAAATTATTATCCCAGTCTTCAGGTATTTTATTTGTCTTATATGCTTTCATGTACATTTTCCAGATTTAGTCATTTCCATTATCTTCTAGCCACTTAATTATTTCTCGTGCTATTTTATCTATTCTACACGCCTTTCTTGTTTTGATTTTGGTTATTGCATTTATTATTTCTTTCCTATTTATATTGTATTCATCTATCTGATATTTAGGTGATTCTTATATTATTCCTTTATTTTTGTCTCCATGTTGTTCATATATATCGAACTATATCTCTGCTACATTTGTTAGAAGTTTTTTATTTTTGTCGTCTATTCCACTTAATTCCTTTTCCTCTTAGGCTCTTAATTTTATTCCAGAAATTTGTGTTGTCTCTCTTAAATCATTCGTTTAATTCTTCCCCAAATGTTCCCATGTTTTCTTTTTAACTTCCTTCACTAATTCTTTCAATTGTTTATTAAGTCTGTCGTAATTTATTTTGTCTTCATTTCTTTCTAATTGTTGATATTTTTTGTTAATCACTTTTGTTTAACTACAAATCCCACTTCTTTATTCCACTATATAGTTCGTTTACTTCCTCTCTTTATTTTTTTTTGTTCCGCATATTTTAGTTACCGTCCTTAAAATAGTCTCTTTGAATATTTTTCTTCTAATTTCTAGATTACTGTTTTTATTAGTTAGTTTTTGGGTTTGTAGTAGAATGTCTGCTTTTCTTACATATTCCGTCTTGAGTTCTGTCTTCTTAAGGCGACATATTTATTCTTGTAAATTCGTTAAATATTTCTTCCACTTCTAGGTTTATGTATTTTAGCTATAACTAGCTTGTGGTTTGTGTTGAGTTCTGCCTCCTTTGTACTATAATTTCCTCTATATTATTTTCAATATCTTGGCTGTATATGATATAAACTGTTATACTTTTTGCTCTTCTTTCTTTTGCAATTGAAGTATACCGGTCTTCGATAGGTTGGTGCCAAAAGAAATTTCCTATTCTTAAATTATTTGCTATATAGAATTTTAGTATCTTATTTCTGTTTTTATTAATTTATTTTTCTCTTATCTTTCTAAGCACCCTATTCCTTTCTTCATGTCGTTTCCGACTTGAGCATTCCAGTCTCCTGAAACTTTTACTTTATTGAATATTTCTCTTACTTCATCTATTGTATTTTATAATATTTCATCGAATTTTTCTATTTTAGCTTTGTCTGAACACTTTACTAGTGCATATATTTGTATAACAGTGATTTTCTCTTTAATTTAGAATGCCGTTGAAATTATTCTCGATGATACTGTATTACCTTACAAGATTTGTTTGATTCAAATCATTCGTAATTATTATACCCACTCTCTCTTTTACTCTAGTGCCTACATCGACCGCTGAGTAACACAATGTTATATTAAATTCTTCGATTTCCTCCATTACTTCCACATCTTTTTCTGTTAGAGTGGTTATATTTCATGTTGCAATATGCCAAGTTCTATATCCTGTGTAGATCTTAGCTTGGTATTGTGTTAGTTTTTTGAAATGTATCTGCTTGTTTTCTTTATTTTTATTAATTTTTTGTTTCTTAAATCCTCTTCAGTTTGAGTTCTTTTATTTTGTCTACACCTTGTTCTTGGGTTTCCATGTTTCTGCGTTTTCTGTCATATATATTGATCCGTTTACAATGAGCTTATTATATATAATCGTTGCTTTATTGCCCTAGTCTCTTGCCTCTATCATGTATTTTAGTAGTTGTTTTCTTTGCATCTGTATTTATTTAGTATAATCCTCACTTATTTTCCAATTTGTATTTTTTAAATTTTTAGTCGACGTCAGTATTTCGGCTTTCTTATTTCCTTTTATTAATTCTATCATTATTGTACTATTTTTGTTGTTCTCCTTTTTTCCTATTTTTCTAATATCTGCTATATCTTCCCTTGGTATAATTTCAACTCCTATTTTATTTAATACTTCTTTTATCTTATACTGCTGATTTTCTAAGCTCTCGTTTCCTTTATGCCAAAGATTATTAAGATTTTTCTTGATTTTCTTTCCAGTAGTCCCATTTCCTTGTCTTGCATGCGGGTTCTTTCTTTCATATTTAAATTTTATTATTTCTGATTGTATTGTTCTTTTGTTCTATTCTCATTTCTCTTATGACTTGTTTAATTTGCTCCTAATCTCCTTCAGAATATCTTCCATCTTGTTCTGATTTGAAAATGTTATGTATTATATGTATTAAAAATAAGTCCGACTCTGTTTAATTGAATATTTGGTTTCTATTATTTCTATATATGATTGCTTTATCGTAGCGCAATAGGAGTCAAAGGCTGGCCGATCCGTCGGACCTTGGTGCCTAAATAGGTGCAATTTAAATTTTATTTTATTTCTATTCTTCTGTAATTAATAAAATTTGATAGATTTTTATATTGCGTTATAATTGTTTGGTGAAGCGATATTAAACAATCTGTGATTATTTAAGAGCTCATTTTTATTCCCTGTTGATTTTAATAATCATATTTACGCTAGTAAATGGAAATTACTGTAAAACTCACTTAACCAAACAATTCTCGCCTTTTGCCAGGACTGTACTCCCTAAATGAAAATCGGAAGGTGTAATGTCTGATGAATATGGAGGATAGGGCAGCACATTCCAACTACGCTCCAATAGTTTTTCTTGGATAGTCAGAGAGACATGAGATCTAGCATTATCTTGATGAAACATGAAGCCCTTCTTATTATTTAATTCTGGACGTTCTTCTTGAATCACTATCTAATTCATCCAGTTGCGAACAGTACTTACTTTAATTTATCGACTGGTCATTTGGTAGGAATTCATAATACAAGATTTCTTTCCAAAGCCACCAGATACAAAGCATGACTTTCTGCAGATAGAGAGTAGCTTTTGGGGGTAACTAATGGTGGTTTATTTAGCTTGCCTCGAGACCTTCATCATTCAACATTGTTGCAAATAATCGCTTCAAAAACTATGCGTTTTAGTTGCGTTTGTATATCGTGTCATAGATGGAAGTGAGACACAAACATAGTAACGATTTACGTAATCAAACTTGGTGATTTTCCATATTTTTAGTATCTCTGCTAAATCCCATGAGGTGTTTCGTGGATTATTCTCGATTAGTGTCTTGATTTGCTCATCGTCAGTGGTGGAACGTAGAAATTACCAGCTCTAAACTTAGAAAACCACATTCGAACAGTTCCTTCGGCCAAAGAACTTTTTCCGTACAACACATATCTTTTTTGTTGTTTGTACGATATTTCTGCCTTTTTGGTAACAAAAAATCATTAAGCGTCTAAAATGCGCTTTGTTTTCCCCCATCTTCAAAAGAATATAATAATGACAAATCAATTAATTGCAAGAAACTTTTTTTCTAAAAATGTGTTAATAATATGTACACAAACTGTGTATTTTCTACAAGTGTGACGTATTCAGAGATTTTCCAATACCATCTAGTGAAAATCGGCGCAAACTTTCCAGACTACTCGATATTTACTAAACATTTAGATTTATTGAGATAGTAGTAGTCTTGTAATATCTATTATTTCTGTAATTAAATATTTAATTATAAAAATGTTAATAAACTTTTAATGATTAGAGGCTACGTGGAGTCTTGCTAGTTTATGGTAATCTTGCCGCCAGTGTGGCCAAGCGGTTGATGTGCTTGGTTGCGGTACAGACGGACCCGGGTTCCATTCCCGGAACTCTCTGGCGCCTACTCAGTCACTAAAAATAATCGAATACCTGCGTTCACTTCGAACAAGCGGTAATAATGTGGTCTTCTAAAGTGTCCGTTCGCAGGCCATGCTCCATTACCACCGCAATGATGATAATCCTACATCACAAACATTATTTTTTTTACGTTTGTCATACTACTCTGCTACTATTCTTTTAAGGTCTAAGAACGAGAACCACAAGACAGAGGAAAATAAAAGATCTACTTTGTTTCTTGTGGGGAACAGAAACTATCTATTTTATTATTTTTGTTAATTCTTAACAGTTTTTCATACAAGATTACAGGTTATCAGTCTAGAAATGAAGACGGATCATATAACTCTAAACATATAGTTAACGCTAAGGTGATTCTACAAAATCAAAAGAATAGAAAGAACCTAAGCCGATGTCTTCACCTGGGGGTCTAATCTGGTACACCGACAGTGTGAGATCAGAATCTTGCCTCTTCTTTGGGAAACTGCCTCCGTATTTCAAACGGAAATATACCCTACGTAATATTAATAAACCTGCAAAGCTTGCAACACATAGCGAAGTGGCGAAGCAGTCTCCCAAATTTGAGAACCCTCTAGTTGACCTTTGACAAATCAGTTTCAAAATCAATAGCAAACAAGCCTTTTTGGTCACCTGTCGATTGGTGAAAACAGAATTTGGAAATTCCCAGCCGTTCTCGAGTTATTGCTCGGACGGACGGACTGACGAACGGACAACATGAAGTTAGTAAGTGACTCCGCTTCGCTTCGTCCCTTAATAATGAAACTATTCTTTTAACTCTAACATTTAAGACATTTTAACTTTTAACTCTAACATGTCTTAAACGTTAGAGTTAAAAGGATATTACAGAAATTTTAAAAACTTTTTCGCGTGTACTGTAAAACTAGATGTAAGGAAATAGTGTGCTAAATATGAATTTTGAGTCTTGGAAAAGGGAAATACTGATTAGTAACTCAGTACCGACAATACTGTCGTCATGGACTATCAAACAAAAATGCGTCCAAGATTGCTAATCTGTTAGTGAGAGGTTTTTGGTTGCTTTGGTATGCCCCCTAAGATGTGCTGAATTACAAACTAGAACATTTCTAAAATGTATGCTTTCTACCAGAAGTTAACAAAACTTAAAATGACTTTTCTACATTATCAGTCAGGAAATTTGACAATGGGTAAATACTTCTCAAAGATTTTAATCTAAACATCACTAAGACTAGTACCATAGTATGTATTCATTTATTCCCTATAGCTTATCAATTTACCGTTTATGTGAACACTAAACAAACTTGCACCTGAGTCATGCTTTATTTAGGTTTCGTGTGTCTCTGGAAGCACTTCAGCTTTATAATAAAAGTATTCTTAAAAATTATTAATAAAAAATATACAGAAAAAAAGAGTACAAATGCACCTGGATACAAAAATTAACGTCCAGTGTAATAATTTATAGAAAATACAATGTCCTATTGAAAAGGCAATTCGTTTTGCTTTATGGTGCCGAACATTAGACTCTAACAGAAGCAACCATTAAGAAGTTAACAGTCTTTGAAATCTGATTTGATTGAAGAATATTAATAAATTTACAGATAGATCATTAAGAAGTTTTTAAAAAAATATTGATTACGGTAAAGACACGTAAACTCGAATATTGAGGACACATCATGAGAAGCGAAAGAACTAAATAGACTGTCATTAGAAAAGTAAAAAAATCCTTTGGTGCAGCTGCTTTGTGATGATTGATCTTCAAGTTGCAACATCATCACCAATAAAACTGGAACTTTTAACAACTCTGCTCAGCAAAGTGCTATGTAGCACGTCAATGTCGTCTAAAAGAAAAAGTTAAAGGTCTCCAACGTGGTTATACTATGAATACTAAAAACACCCTTAATTAAGTCCACTCATCTATGAAAGAAGTGGCGTCGTTTAAATAGCTTCAGATAAAGATAAGTCTCTACGTTTATCCCTAAATAACTAGTAATATAATAGTAATATAATAATAACTTCGCATTTTTTTTTGATAATTTGCAATCAAATGTAGAAAACACAGAAATAGATGAAGATACTCAAGAACGATCTTATTCAATTAAAAAAAAGTACAGTCCTATCACAATTTTACTACAAATTTTTACATAAGATCATTACTAAAGATTTAACACCAAAGTTAAGTATCTATGAAATAGGCGACCAAGTTATAAGGTTTACGCTCATAGACCTCTACTTAAGTTGACGCTTGGGATTTTTCTAAATTAGGCAAACACTAATTTTTACTCCCACTTTCCTTTTTATCTACCAACTACTTTTATGTTCAGAATGATGCCGCATCCGAGTGGTTGTTCAGGTTTAAGTGGATGTATTGTATTTTTAATTTTAAATAAAGGAACTTCAATCAAAAAGCCAAAGCTGGAAAACTTACCTTTGGAATCGGACGACGCTCTGCTGCAGAAATCGGCTCCCCGTGCTGTACTCCTGGGGAATCAAGGAAGGGGAAAAAGGGTGTGGGTGGAAAAAAGGACAAGTTAGTCCAATCTTCGCTGCAGAGCCGATCCTTCAGCTGGTTGTGTCCGAAGTTTACGACTAGGTTTTTCTTGGTTCCTTGCCTGGTCAGATACAAAGGAAATCGGACCGAGCTTTTCCGCCGGCACAATTTCGACTCTCGAAATACAATCGGCCAACAAAACGACCTCCGGGATAAGGAAACTCTGGTCGGCAAAATATCGAATCCCGATATAACAATCGGCTTTCAACAAACGACCACCGGGATGTGAAAGCTCTTGCCGCCAATTAAACACAGAAAAACGGTTTCGTACATACGGAAAATTAAAGCCGACCGCACGTTTTCAAAACTATCATGATTATTATTCAAAAACGAAGCAAGCGAAAAGAGAAGAGGCCGCGGCTGAAGCCGCTCTGCTTTATATATCGGCGTACCGCGGTAGCGAGCAAATTCGTCGAGCTATATCAAATCAAAATTAAAACGCGTATACAGGGGAGGCCATAAGACGGCCGACTCTAATTTAAAATCCAAATAAAAGTAATTGAAGATTGGCGCCAACAGTGGTGTTCTATAATTCTCTTAAAAATGATATTAATTAAATCCTCACCTAAACTTGAAATCATGCTTCCAGAGAAAAAATTCAGATTATCATTGCAGATTCCGTTTCAACTCTCTTCTTCCTTCACTAATTTTTTACTCATTCTCCCATAGATAGCTAGATTTAAAGACAGCTACTTTCTCATGTCTTCCATTAATATTCACTGAAAATCCGCATCTAGACTTAGTTTCTTCTTTTATGTTTTGCGATGGAAGACCTACTTTAATTAAAAGTATGTATTATAATTAAGTAACTAATATTGTATGCCCACTTTCACTCTCCATACTTCACGATTGCATGTATGTTCTTCTTGTAGGTCTCTTTCTCGCAGTGTTCTTTTTATCCCCTCGTTCTAAGATTTCCGTGTTCATTTTTTTTCGTTTCTCTGGCTGGGCCCATGAAAATACCCTGCTTGGAAATCTATTTCCCATGAGCACTAAGTGGTCAATCATATTTGGCCCCTTCACTTCAATTCTTTGTATAGAGATCTCATTAGCTCCCGTCTAACCTCTTCATTTGTGATTCTTTTTGATCTAAATATTCTAGAGCTTCTTCTTAAATAACCCATTTGAACGGTTAATATCCTGTTTTTACGTTTCTCCCCATGACCCAGACTGTGTTATGCATGTAATAACACAGTATTGTTTTGATTATAGACCTCCCAATTCTTTTTTTATCCCACCAAAGGGAGATCAAAGCATTTACTACATTTGTAGATCTTTGAATTCTATATTTGTCTATCTTATACTCTAAGTATTTAAAGGTGTCTACTTGTTTAATTGGTGTTTCTTCGTGTAGTACTACTTAAAATTTAGCTTCGGAGTTTCCTAATAGGTATTCTGTCTTTTGTAGACCCCACTCGGTATGTTGGTTATACGGTCTCTTCACCATAAACGCTAAGTCATATGCATCTTGAGCGATTACCACCTGATCGTCTGCAAAGTTAATGGTAAATAAGAACTTGTTGATTGGTACTTCCATTCCACCACAGCTTTTTTTCTAATTTTCCAGTGCTATTTCGATAGGCTATACAGTTTTTTGGCAATGGTAATTGCCTTTTGCATAATTTTCTGTAGATAAATAAACTTGAACGGTATCGTTTTTAAATCTTTGACCAGTTTTCTTAGAGAAACCTCGCGGAACATTTCCCGTTTGTTTTTAGTTACTATAAGGCATAGATTTTTATCTCAGTAATAATTATTCTTATATTACTAATAATTTAGGGGCAGACGCCAAGACATATTTTTATATGCAGCAATCTAAACAATTTTTGATCAATCTCCACAAAATAGCTACACCAAAGGATTCTTTTATTTCGCTTTTTAGTGATAATCTTTTTAGTTCTTTTTATTTATGTTACATCTTTAGGGTTAAAAATAAATTTTAGCAGTAAAGACCTTTTTTTATTAATGTCTCACAGGTTTACTCTTTCAAATGGTGATGGTATATAACAGTTTCTTTGTATTTTCTCTGATATTAAGGGTGCAGCAATAAACGTTTGGACTCAGCTTTATTTTTGACCATGCTTAAATGGACAAAGAGAAACTTTTTTAGTTCTCAGAATAGTATCGTAGGAGGAACCATGTTAGTACTTTTAGCTTACCTTTCTAGAAAGCATTATAATGCTCTATGTTAGGGACTTCATCTCCATATTTCTGTTGATTTTCAAGATAGACGAGTAAATCCAAATTTAACTTTATCAGTAATGGTGTAGACAATACTACTTTTCTACAAATTAATAAAATAAGAAACGTGAAATTTTTTTCTAATATCAGCTATGCATTAGGGTTTTGGTAATGGTTTTGATTTTAGTGTGTCGGTTCTTAGTGTGAGGATAGAATTTAACATTTAAATAACACTTGATATAGATAGATTTTCTATAAACACTGTAATAGAAATTGTCGTTGAAAGGATTTTTGTTATGAGGATATCCAGAAAAGGAAAAGAAGATAATTGTTTAGTTCTACTTTGATATTAGTGTAAGGTTTGCGTAGACGAGAAAGAAATTGGAAGGGCGTACTTTGTCCAGATAATAAAAACATCGTCAACGTAACATATAAAAGAAGTCGGTTTTAATAGAAAGGAAGCGAGGACTTTTATTTAAAAATTTGTTATAGAAAGTTTTGCTATGACGGCTGGAAGTGAGAAACCCATAGGAACACCATTGGTTTGGCTATAAAATTTATTTTCAAATGTAAAACTAACTATTGCAATGGTTAATTAATTTGAGGGTGTCGTCTTCTACATTGTCACTAAATTTCAGGAGTTGAAAGTCTGAAGGATAAGAATATTGGCAAACTGATTATTATGTCGTCTTTACATACATTTATTTATTTATTCAATTGCCAATTAGAATATAAATACACCCTATGCAGTAATAATTTTATGTTAACTAGATTCCCTTTTTTAAACATTTTAATCTTTTGGTCATTTCTTCTGGAGTCTGAATTGTGGATTTTCTATTAGTGATGCGAGAGTTTCGTTGGGTGATGTTCCAGTGTTGTTTGATGCTTAATAGCATACTTTTTGATTAGGTCTTTTATATAGGGAATATTGAGATCTACGTAAAATGTCTAGTTTGTAACATACCAAGGTACGGATAATTGTAGATTGGAAACGTTGGATGACTTCAACACTAGATAGACTTTTGCAATCCCCCTTCCCCCTAGTTGAGTACCATAAATCCAAATTGGTCTGATAATAGCTTTGTATAGCAATAGTTTGTTATTTAAGGATAATGAAGCTAGCACATCTGCTTCAGCTTTAAATTAATATGGGTTTTCCATGTTAATTTTTTGTCAAAATTAGTTTCTCAAGCAACTTGGAGTAGGAAAATTGGACGATAGGAATTAATTTCTTAAAAGGTTTTTCAAATTTGGGGATAAAGATAATTTGTACCAAACTGAATTGTAACGGTTAGTATGTAAGTTTCAATATCCCTTTAAATAGAAGTTGTAAGAAATTTACTTCTTGGCCAAGCATTTGTTCAAGTATAATTGCTATTATTGAGTCCTTACTTGGTTCTTTTCTATTTTTCAGCCATTTTACCTGATTCTCAATATCTTTTACTGTAATCATATGTATCAGTGGAGACATTTGTAGTGGTGATTGTAATTCTCATTAGAACTTGGTTGGAAAGCTTCAGATAGATAGTCTGTAAATGCTTCTGCATTTTTCTTGTCTTATTATATCGTGGAAAATAAGTTTGTGGTTGTTTTATGCCGTTGGTAGCTGTCTAAATTGAATTGTCTTTTATATTTATTTATCTCAGATAAGTTTAAAAGGTTTCATTCTTAATTTTAATTTATTTACGAAATAGTTGTTTAATTGATTAAACCTTCTTTTATCTTTGATGTTATGGGTGCGTAGTCATGTAGCTCTCGTCCGTCCTTTTTCCATGATTTTATTTGGTATATTAGGACTGTTTACTTTTATATTTGTTGGCTGTGGTGTTGAATTCCAGTCCACTTCTTGTATTGTAGTTATAAAGCAGTTTGTTGCAGCTTTCACTTCTTTTACTGTTGTTAGGCCGATGTTTCTATTGAGATATTATTCAATGTAATATTTAAAGGTCAGTTTTTTTTGTTACTAAGAGAAGGATTAGATGTTTTATAGATGATAATAGAGCTAACAATAGCTATTCTTGGTAAAATCAGAGAACAGATTATAATTAGTAATGGCATCCATATAGTTGGATGAGAGTTCATTTGTAACAAAAAGTCTAACAAGTCCTGGATATTTTTCGGGACTTTTTGGGAGTAGGTTAGACTATTTAGATGATGATTTAGAAATGGGTGACTTTATGTGTTATCTGAGGAGGATTTATGACTGCTGATTGGTGATTAGGTTGGTACTTTTTTTCTTGTTATACTTAGCACCCCTTATAACTGACTGGACGCAATCCTTCTCTTATGTGCATGTGGTCTTTTTATCTAGTTTTAAAACAAGCTCTAGTGTCGTGGTCTGGTCCTCCGCAGTTTACACACCTGTATGGCCTATTATAAAATGTTCGAGTATGTTCGCAGTTCCGATTTGTTCATTGTATTATTTCTACATTTTTTCTTGGGGGCTCATAACTGATTACTATGTTCTTAAGAGAACTTCATATATTTTTTTATTGTTCCCAACTACTTTGAGGTCAATGAAAAGTATTGAGATTGTATATTTAGAATGTTGCATACTTTATAACCTAGTTCGTTAAGGGCTAACATGACATCTTCAATTGGGGTGGTATGATGCACATGTTTTAGTACTATCATATATGGTCGGTCCTATTTCATGTGGTAAGAATGGTGTACGATATTGTTTGTATAAATATACGTTTTTTTTTCTGCGCGTGTCGAAAAATTTCGTTAAATTTAACGTTATCATGTACTTTGTCTTTACATATAGATCAAGTATTTGAGAATTTCTAAGAAAAGGTAGGAATTTTGGACATACAATAAAACTTAGTCAAATTAAGGGCTTTAGCTAGGTAGTTAGGCACTGATAATAAGTAGTTAGAAAGTATTTTCTTTGCGAATTTTTGGAAAACATAATTTTATGGTTCTTGAAGATTTTTTTAATGGTAGGAAGTTATTTGGTATTGGGGACATGTTTGAGTTGGTAATGAAGGTTTTGGCTTTTTAAATAGATTGTTGGGTACTTGACGATGGTCCGGCGATTTTAGTGAATACTCTGTCTGCCGACAAGATTATAATGTTCTTATCTTATCTTGGGATTTTTAAGACTTGTAATTGAGAAAGGTTTAATATTAGGTTTAGGTAATACGGTTGCATGTAGCATTTTAGCTACATCTTGGTTTTATTTGCTGTTTTCGGGGAGATTGAGAAGATAATATTCTGTCTGAGATGCGATATGCCCGCTGGGGTAACAGCAAGTTAAATTTATTTTAGAGATTTCCAAGATCTTAGATTGCCGGTTCACTTAAAGAATGGTCAAAGAGGTTATGTATTTTGGTATTGCATAACCACGAATGGATTATAGATAATTGGTTCTGGCACAGTTTTGAAAACTTATAAACATATTATTCTAGTGGGGGTATCTCAAATGATATAATAAATTAGGAGGAGCTTAGTATTGATTTTATCAAGGTTGAGTGGATGAAGCGTCTAAGCAGAAATTGTTTTTGTTTTTTGAGAATAAGGGAGACAGCAAAGGATTTTAATGACATTGTAGTCGTAATTTTACAAAGATAACTTGTCACTCAGAGGTTTAAACTTTGGAAAATTAAAAATTTCCTTCTCATAGATGCATACGAATTTTGGGAAAGGTTTTTGTGGTTAAAATAAATGATCGATTAGATTTACGAGTTGAATTTTGGCAACTATTTTAATGTCATTATGAGAAGGATTGAAGTTTTTTACTCAGGATTTTAATCTTCCTGCTGTTCAGAAAAATGCTATCCGCTTGTCTAATTTCTCTTTAACGGTTTCGTCTTTTTAAATATCTTTGATTCATTGACCAGTTTATAGATTTTTCGAATTCAATAAAGGCTAAGTATAGAGGCTTCTAATATCCACACGCTTTATTTATGCCACATCTTAAAGCATATATTTGATACAAAGCACTGTAACCTTCTCTGTGACATGTCGGATCTGGTGGTTGGAAAACGTCTAGACGATTCCTCGTTATTCGTATTCTTATAATTTTCGTTAGAAAGTTTTAGTACTAGTGGTAAAGTAATTAAACCAGCTGATAGTTTTTAGGTCCTTTTTATATTTATTTTTAAAAATTAATACAATGATACCGTTTTCTATGATTTGGAATTTATTTCCGTGTCTAAGCATTAGTTAAATAATATTTCAAGGTATTCCTCACAGTTAATTCTGTTACTATTTATCAGTGTATGTAGTTTTGTTGCTTTTTATTTGCTTTAGTGTCTTTTACATTTAGTATTTTTCTTAATTATGGGTAATGATTAGTTAAAAATTTTCTTTTGATTTTTCCAGTTGGTAGTTCTTGCATCATTGATGTTGTCATAAAATTTCTTTAAATATTTTAGAATTTACTAAGTTCACTACCTCTTTTCGTCCTTAGTTTATTTTTTTTCTGAATATTCTTAATTCTTTGTTTCTCAATAGTTTTTCTAATATTTTTTTATTCTTAACTGCTCACTAATTTTTTTCTCTTTTAAGCTTAGATTCTTCTGTTTTGTTTTGTAAATACGTAATATACTACTTCTTTATTATGAATATTATAGTTGTAGAGGTCTTCGATATTTATGGTCTCACTAAATGAGTTACATAAGCAACGCCTCTAGCTCTACTTTTAATTGCTTTTCTTCTCTCTGACCGTATATGTAATTCTACTCGCATTCTTACCACATTCCTTGATTGCTCACACTAATTCGATCGAGGAAAGTTTTATCTCATAGTTTAAAATGATAAAATCGATTTCGTGTTTCGAAGCTTTTTTTGTATGCTTTTTTGATGTTTTTTTTTACAAAGAAAATATTTGTTATTTTTAACTGATGTTTTTCAGGAACGTTATCTTACTTCTTCAATGCTTCCCAATTGTGACATTTAAATCCCTCATTAGAAGTGTATAGTATTGCAGATTTCCTTTGCATCCATTACTTTCTCTTATATCTTTTTTGGTATAACCAATAGAGAGAGGCCGCACTTGCATAACTTTCAGATCATATCAATTATATATCCTAATAGTAATATGTATGACTCTTGATAATATATTACACAAACCAGCCATTTCTTGTTTATCAAAATCCTGACACTATTTAACTTCTCATTTTCTTATTTTTTATAATATACTGGGCTTCCTGTTTCTAGGATCAACATTTGTTTCCCTCTCTTGTAACTCAATATAATAATGCCTCATTTAATATTTCTCAGTTCTCCTTCCAAATGTTCTAGCCTAGATTTTGTATTCAGAGTTCCTACACACGATGTTCTGTTTTTCCCTCTAACATTACAGTCGGATAAAACTTAAGTGATTCTAACACATGTCTTTCTGTTGCGATAAACGCTGCTATACTATGCAATTGGAAGACTAGGGATGACTGAGGAACTTACAGTCTTTAAACTTTCCATTTCGGGGATAGATAGCTATAACTCGCCATATTGGCCTTATAGATTAGCAATTGAATTGAATGAGTAAAAAGATTATATAGAAAAGAATTAAGACTTGCGTAGATTTATTCCTTGTGGAGATTTCAAAGGAGTATCTACCCCAGCCCTATTTCTTTTACTATTTAACCTGAAAGTATCTTAAAAAGTGATAAAACTTCAGGACTGCGCATTTGTTTGGCGTACAAAGCGCATTTGCGTTTAAACGATGTAGGTACTACATTCTCTCGTCAGGGTAAAAAATTAACCTCATTAACAAGAACATACGTGCTCAAGTGCACGTAAGTGCACACGCTATCAGTTCTCCTTCGCCATTAAACTGTAAAGTGGCAATAAATTTTATCAAAATATTTAAAAGGCTGTAAAAAATTAGTTTTTGATGTAACTATTTGATATCTTTGGCAGTATTTTCAAGAACGTTTCGGTTTAGGACTAACCTATATACAAGTTTACACACACAAAACATTTACATAATATTATAAAATTAAATACCTAACTTTTGTTGGTAAGAAACTCGTCCAAAGGAAAATGACAACATAGTACTGGTTTCACATATATCGTTGCCCGACAAATATAAAGATATATATCTAAAAGGTTAAATCATTAAAGTCAGAGAGGAAGAACTTTGTAGCTGCTTTAATTTTTGCAGGGTCGGTCATGCTACGTGAAGGCTTACAGTGTCGTGAAAGAGTATCGATCCACGCTTATTGACCAGATATATTTGTTTTAAACGAAATTTCTGGTGTATAATGTCCAATGTTTTTTACATTAGGTGGTAAGAAAGAATAATAGATGATAATTTTGCTAGACAACTATAAAAAAATCTGGGAATACTAATTAGACGCGCAGGCACACAGAACTCCCCAATAAAAGACCTAACCAACAATCGACCACTATTGGGAAAAATCAAAAAGATTGTCTGAAAGATCTAGTTAACTAATTAATTAAATCTCATTTACTTATTTCTCGTCAAATTTTGGTAGATTGAAGATGTGTCATTAAAAAAATTATCAACGCAACAATCTTTTATTTTTTTTAAGAAAAGCTCTCTAAATAAGTTAAAATTAACAGTGACTTAGTACTTGAATAACTCAGCAAACTTGATTTTATCTTCTAATTGGTGATTTGGCATTTCTGACTAAACACCTTGATAGAAAATCAGAGAAGGTATTCTAATAAAACTAAGCTAAAGCGCTGTCTTTAATGCAAATGGTGAGTGATAGAACTTAAGAACCTTATTGAAATATTAAAATATCTTTTGACGTCTTCATTCATTTCAAACAATCTTGAGACAGTACTTATTGTAAGGTAAAGTACCCCCGTTTTAATTTTTATTGTGCTAATGGTCTGAACTTCAGGTTCCTCTTATTTTTCCATTGCTGAAGCGGTAAACAAGAAATACATGTCTCGCACAACACGCTTGGTGACGCGAACGTTTCCAATCGATAACTCTAGCAAGCTGCTTGCTTCGAGCAGAAAGGGCTTTGTCGTTTATGATTTAAAGTATAGCTTAAAATAGGAAATGAATACTGTCTTTACGTGATTACAGCGCTGTATGCGTGCTTTCTGATTTGTGCTCTTCTTATCAAAAATAAATCTCCAAGCAACAGTCGCATTATGAGGTTGCATGCCATGCTATAGTTAGAGCCGTTTTACTTTCGCTGGTGCGGTTTCCCTCGAATCATTTCTCAATAAATATTTAAAATCTGCGATAATATTTAAGGTGGCTAGGTTTAATAGAAATAAATTATTTTTCGAGGCGCAGCGAGACGTCGAACCTATAGTTGCATTAAAGGTCAAATCAGAAAGGCTGCCTCAAGGTTCAAAGATTTAATTCCGTGACAATTGGATGACTGATGCAAAATTTTTAAGAATTTGAAAGACTTTACTATGAAAAATACAGTTCATAAAACTAAGTGTGTTTAAAAGGGTATAATATTTATGTAGATTAGCACAAAATCAAACGCATGCGCTTACCATCACTATTTGTAAACACGCAACCTTTTGTATAATACAACCAGCTGGAAATTACAAAGCTTCGATTTTGGTTTTAAAATAAAAAACATTTCTCTTCGACGTATAGCTACTTTTTTTATATCTATGAAGAAAGAGAACGAGAAAAAAGTAATCAAAAAGACGACTAAACTGCTTAACTAAACAATTTTGAATATCAAATTTGCCCTAGGAATAATCCGCACTAAAATCTCGCTCGTAAGAATGTAAACAGGCTTAGAGTATACTGTTGTGTCAAAGTTTCCCCCGCTCTCTAGATTAACGACCAATACCGTTCAAAAGCTACCGCTTCACTATTGTCTTATCACCGCTATGAGAGAAGATAAGAAGTGATGTCTTTAAGCCATTATTAAACGTAAAGTATTGTGGGTAAAAAAGGTAGACACCCAAAAAGAGAATTGCACCTGCAAAAGGTTATGCTCTGCGTTTAGTAGGATTTGTCGGATATTATATAGCCACCACCATCAGAGTTTCAACTGAGTAACTTCAATCTATCGCCGAAAAAATTGTAAAACTTCGCCCACGGCGTGACTACACTTTACTTGAGCGCACATTTCATTGGAGAGAAGAATAAAAAAGGAAATAGTTTTGCAACAACTCGAAACATTTGCGCATTTGCCTTAAAGACGCCAACAACACTTGGTGAAAAAGCAAGTTGCAAAGCTTGTACTATCAGTTTCTCCTTTTGAATTTAAATTATATGTAAACCTCAACCAAATAAACAACAACAAAGACCTTTAAATTCCATAAGGTTGAGCCTCTGCATGGAAAGAGAGAAAGTAGACAATGTAAGAGATGCCATTATTATGGCTACACGCAGAATTATTGTACTCCCCCATTTAAATGCTTGGAATGCGCCGGAAATGGTGATTACAGAACTTGCACTAAAAATAAAAATTGTAGAAGCAAAGCCAAATGAGTGCTCTGTCTGGAACAACACCTTACCGAAGATAGAAGATGCACAGTTTAAAAATAGATCAAGAACAGAAGATTTCCTCGACTCAAAGTTATACACCTCAACAAGATCCCCAAAACGTCACATACTACCCAAATGACATTATATCCTTCATAGACTCGCAGAGAATTATAATTAACAACTTCATGGAAGAGACAAACGTTCTGAAAGATGTAATAAGCAATTAGCGAACAAGAACCAAAAATAATAGTTCAACTGCTTAAAATAGCACAATGGAATGGTAATGGACGGGTTAAGCAGTGTCAGGAAGTGGAAGAATTTCTGCTTTATAAATATATAAACATTCTGCTGATGCAACACAAATTATTCTAATGGTGCAGCTCGAGGAGGAGCAGCAATTATAATAAAATATAGCATAAGGCACCATAAAATTCCTGAATATTGCTGCGAATTTATTCAAGCTACCATTATAATCGTAGAGGACTGAATAGGACCAGTAACTGTCTTTGCACCATATTGTCTAGCTGAACATCGACCCAATAAAGAGTGATTCTATGAATGCTTCTATTTATTAGATAATAGATTTTTGATGGAAGAGGAAACATTTTTTTTCCCGTTAGCCAATAGCAATGTCTACATATGAGCCTACCTATTGGCCAAAAGATTCAGCAAATATCCCTGACTTTCTTAACTTTTTTATCACAAAAGGTATTCTACAATGCTACCTAAACATTATCTCATATTACAACTTATCTTCCAACCATAGCCTCATAATAACTACAATAAGCACCTCCAATAATAAATAAAATAAAACCTATGCCGCAGACGCGGAGAAAAAAGCAAGAAGACTGCTTTCGTACGGGACAACGCCCACTACGGGTATTATAGCATAGGAAGCTATCAGTTATACTACCAGGTCACCTCTAGTCAGAGCTAGAGGCATAATTACTAGTCAGACTTACAGCCTGTGGTAATAATTTTCCTTCAGATGCTGCTGCAAACAATCTTTCAGCAAGATAACATTCAACCACATGTGGCATGTAATGCATCAGACTTCCTTTAATAAAACAAATTAGAAACTCCCTCACAGCACGATCACCTACCTTTTGATGATCAAAAACATGTATAACGGTATATCCACAACCTCCAAGATATCTGACTAAATTATGGTGACAATAATGAATAGAATGCAGTCCATCAAAGCACAACTCATCTATTGTTTGACTCCATGCTAAAAGGAATGGACGTGGTCACAAGAGCTCGAGGTGTCTTACATTATTGAATAAATATTTATGGATAAATATTTTGTAAATTTAATAATTTATTTGTATTATACTAACAGATAAATTTGCAAAGTTTCAGTTATTAATTTGCATTTTTTAATTATTCATAGAGCACTTGAAATAGACAAACGCCTCCACTGTCTAAATATGAGAGATGATAACCAACGCTTACCTATCGTATGGAAACCTCTCATCACCATTAGTTACGCAACACTTCCAAACCAATAAACTTTTCCTGGCTCAGTGCATCTCCTGCTAAACTTTCACTTCTAATCCTATAAGTAATAAAATAGGGCACACGAAAGATTGGCTTTCTCCAAAGATTCATAGTTCTCCTTGTGAAGTAGGTAAATTGAAACCTCCAGTAAACAGCTAAATTCTCTTGACAATAACATTAACGTAGTTGTCGAAACATTGAGTAGTATCTCACAAACGACGCGATTCAACCTCTGAACCAAGTTATTTATTTCTTATTTAGAGAGTTCAAAAATTATTGTCATTTGCTCTCAAACTTTGTTTGTGCCACAAATAGACTATATTATTACGTAGCGTTGCTGAAATGTAAGAAAGAAAAAGCAATGAATCATTCCTGTATTACTACAAGTGCGGTTGTGGACAGCGCAGAAAGGTATGAAAGCAATAAATGGGACGAGTGATATCTTTTGAGAAAAGGTGTGATTAAATTGAACATTCCCTGTGTGAAAACATAGCAGAGTGGTATTTCGCTAAATGTTGGAATTCAAAAGCTGAAAGAACTACATTGCGGAAGGCGAGTCATATTCGATGCACTGACTAATACAACAGATCTCTTACCATTTAACAGAAGCGTGTGGAACAATTGTTGACATGTTTCCACACGGTTGACACCAATATCAAATTTACCATGGAAATTGAACATAACAATTCCCTTCCCTTCCTAGATACTCTCATAACAAGAAATCCTTCTAATGACAGCTTTTATTACACTGTCTACAGAAAACCCACTCACACTAACCGCTACCCTGCCCAAATCCATTCGGTTGCAAAATCCCTCATAACCAGATCCATCAGACTTTCCGATACGAAAAATCCCCAAACAGAAATTAAATCCAATACCACCACCCTACTGCAAAATGCGTATTCTAACAAATCCTTAACAAATATAATCAAAAATAGAAATAAAAACACTAACTCTCAATCCCAAAACCCTCCTGACCAACAAAAAGCATTCCTACATTACATCAGAGGCATCACCGATAGAATAAGCCGCATACTAATGAGGCAAAACATACGCACGGTCTTTACGACCAATAACCAAATATCTGGGCTTATTCGCTCAGCAAAGCAACAACTGCCCCAATGAATTCCAAGGAGTGTATGAAATACCTTGTGGAGACTGCCAAAGGACCTACATAGGTCAAACAAATCGGCAAATATCTAGCCGAATATATGAGCATTCCCTGGCCATACGGAAAGGCGATAATGGTTCGGCACTTGCCAAACACCACAAAGAAACAGGCCACAAAATTAATTTCTCTAATAATACAAAAGTCGAAATATATTGGGAAGAAGTAGTGAATGAAAATGGAAGGCGACTGCTTTCTCTACGTAGAATTCAATACCTTGTTCAAATATAAGAACATACATATCCAACACGCGGGCACAGAATAATTATTGATTTAATAAATGTTAGAAGAGACCGAAAGTGGAAAAAAAAGACTTAAAGGTAACATAAACAACCAGAATGTCGATCAGATCACCATATGCTAAGGGGAACCTTTGTTTACACATCAAAAACAAGAAATGAAAAATAACAAGAATGTGCAGATAGAAAAAAACGTAGAAAATTGAGCTTCTCAAACAAGAAAGTGTAAAAATTCTACTAAGGTAGATTAGAAATACAATTGAATGAGAAAATAGCAGAAGAAAAAACTCAAATGATATCTACGAACACAAAAATAGCATACATACAGCGGGGAATGAGACACCAGGAGTAGAATCAAAAAGAAATAAAAGAAATTAAATATTTAGTATAGAACTAGAACAAAAAATAAAACATAAAAGATATGCTATAATGAATATTTCAACAATAAAACACCAATAATAAAACAGAAACAAGTAAAACGTAAAAGACAAGTAAAACAACAAAAAATTAACATTCACGTAATGTTCATATAAATATAAGTAATGCAATAGAATTTAACTAATCTAAAGAAGTATGGAAAATAATTCAAAGCCTTTACAAGAGAAGGGAAAATTAAAGTCGCCCCACAGAATGGGTAAAGTACTTTCACAAGAGAAAAGACAGCAATATATAGCACAACAAAAAGAAACAGAGAAAAATTAAAGTAAACCACGGGAAGGAGAAATAGAGTAGCGGATGTTGCCAAAGCAAAAATAATAAATCTGCAAGACTCGGTAATATTAGAATAGAACTAATAAAATGTGGAGGAAACAAACTACTAGAAATGATAACGAAGATGTTTCAAAAGATAGAAGAAGGGAGAACTATACATAAGAAAACAGGTAAAACTGCATGTAATGATAAATATTATACCAAGAATAGTTATACTTTTAAGGAGAATTGGAAAAACAAACATTCATGAAAGGATGGAAGATTATAGTAAGGAATAAGGTGGATTCAGAGACGGAGTATCATGTGGAGAGAATATCCAATGCGTCAGGCAAGCAAAAAATATTGGCACTCGACTCAAATTTGTAGATCTAGAGAAAACATACATCAATATTCCAAGAAATGAACTGTGGAAGATGACAATAAGTAAGAAAATTTACAAAAATGAAGCAACGTAGTAAAGCTTTATGCAAAAAAATAAAAGTACAAACAAGTAACAACAATAGAAGTGTCCAAAGGCTCCACACTATTACCAACTAATATTAATGATATAAAAATGTAGTACAATAGTAAGATCTGCGAGGCAAGACATTACATTCACTTTTGTTTGCCGGCTAATTGTGGCATAGAATAGGGAGGGCATTGCACGCTGCAAAAGCTGAAAGAAGAATCTGACAAACGGGAACTTGCTATAAACTTTGACCACATGAGAAATACGTGAGTTAAACATATTAAAAAAAAATAAAATAAAAGCTGTGTTGAAGTATTTGGACTCAACTATATTATGAATGGGTGAAATAGATGCGGATATAGAGGATAAAGTAATAAAATAAAAAAGAGCAACAAAACCACTGTACGAGATGATGTAGAATCAAAACCTCACAAAACGAACGAGGAGTAGGATATTTAACACTACTGTGAGGAGCATTACAACATGTGGGAGAGAACTTATGACCAATAACTAACAAAATAAGAAAATAGGAGAACTGGATTTTATGATAAGATGTTTATACAAAGTAAACACGCAAATAAGATACTTAAGTGATACACTCTCATCCAAAGAATTTAAAATAACGGAAATTGATAGTCCCTATTAAAGATATCACACACCATGCTGTTCCGTTGGACAAATAGTCCTGTTAGGCAAAATTTTATAGCCTGCGAACTGAGAGCTTAAGGCTCCCATACGTTCACCATCTCTGATGCGAGGCGATGTGGCAAGCACGGCACCCTAGACGACCACCATTTTACCGCTTGTTCGAAGTGAACGCTGATACTTAGATTTAGTATATTTTATTATATTGTTATTTGTACAATACAGTGCAATTTAATTTACTTTAATAAACTACAACTGTTGCCTTACACATATAATTTGTAATAAATCTTAAATTCTAGTTACAGTTTTTCTAAAGTTAATGATAATATTTAGTCATTAGGTGTAAATAAAGTAGAACAGAAGTAACTCCTGTATTTACTAGCAATGCTGCTAAATTACTAGTAATAGACACTGAACCAATCAAGTAACATATATCTACCATTTTTGTAACTCTTGTGTCACCTACTTATGGCACCCACTGGTCCAAAGTCTAAACATTACTACCATAAAATATGTTAAGACTGAAACCGCGGAGAGACTAGAAGAAGAGAAAGATAAAGTCTAAAGATATAAAGCCATAAAGGAATAGAAGGATAGGTGGTACTTTCATGTCATAACTACTCAACGATGATCTAACCTACACTTGATGCAAAAACGGGACATTATAATTTCCTTATAAAAGTTATCAAATATCAGAAGTACAGATTTAATTTTAAAAATAAATTACGCCTATGAAAATGTCTATTTATCCCTTGTCTCAACCAATACTGTTATGGTAATATTCAGTATCAATTAATAAACTGACAGCTACTACCGCTAGAAGAATATACAATTCACGCATTGCTCTTTCAGATTCTACAAATTACATTCTTCATAGCATCTACGTTTATCCAAGTGTTACGTGCCACGTGCTCGCTTAAATTTATTCTGAGGAAACCTCCTGCAAATCCTTCATGTGGGTTGCTGCAACTCCAGTTGTGCTAGTGGAGCGACTTCGGGCAGTGAATATTGAAGAAAGCGATTGGTTGCAGTGGAAAAGCGACAAGCACCGCCCCTTGTAATTGTATTGTTGTAGAACGTACACATACGGATTCAGAGCGAAATAGATGCACATCAGCAGGTCAGCCACCTTCCCGAACGCCTTATAAAAGCGGGAGTTGGGGAAGAACTGTGCTAGCGGGATTGAAACCTGCAACAAAAAATCAAAATTATAATTCGAGAGTTTGTTCCTTTATTCAAGGTCATAGTGAAACTAGTTTTTTGACCCCTATAGTCCTATTTTCTTCATACATCCTTGAGATTACGTTAGTACTAGCAGAAGATTAAAACAATGTTAAACATCAGAAACTTGTGGAACAGAAGCGAAACCACGATGTTGGACCAAATAAATTAGAACGTATTCTATGCACACTAAATTCTAGTAAATTTAGAAGGGGAAAATAAATACTACAATAGGTTAAAATTGATCAAGCTTAAGAAAACAATGAACAAACATATAAACTGATATAATTCTAAAGATAAGAACAGTATCTAGTAACCAATTTATCACTTAAACCTCTAGATATCTGAAAAACATCAATAAACCTACCAAATGAAATATGGTCGAGCTAATCTTAACTATTAGTTTTATAGTAGTATAGTGTTTACTTAGAAGACAATGGTTATATAAAACTCAACACTCTTGAAGAACTTCAAAATAAATAAGAAAAAAGACACAGAATTATAAGTAGCAGTAGTAGTAAACAGAAAAGAAAGAAACAAAATTTGAGTTCTATAGTAGTATTGATCTTTGAGACATTTACTTAGAGATACCATTCCAATCTTTTGAAATGCGAATAAAGTCGAAAATTCCTAAAATTTGTTGAGTAAATTATGTTAAGAAGAAAGAAGTTCTCAAAACAGCTAACTGACAATCAAAAATATGCAAAATAAATAAGATCGGAAAAGAGGCTAAAAAAGAAAAGGGATAAGGAAGCATAGGACAAAAAAAGTACAAATCTAGACAACGTAGAAAAACAAAGAAAAAAATAGATATGATAATGGTTAAAAGAGGATATAAAGACATGACTTGAAAAACAAATTGAAGTGACATAGAAGATAGGGAGTTAATTGGAGATCTTTTATATACTGCATACTGTATAATTTGTATATGGAAAATTCTATGCCGCAATAAGAAAATGGTTATAATGTACCTAATAGCTGAAAATCAAACAACAAGGCAATACAACCATAAGGTAGTTGGGATCGTCCATAGTAACCTGAAAATCTTGGCTATTAAAAAAAATCTTGACTTACTTTCTAAAAATGCATTAACAAGGTTTTATAGAAAATAATTTCTTGCATGTGATCCTGTCTTCTACACTTCCTGGTATAATAAACTTATCATTTTTTGAAATTGTAAAACAATTATGTTACCCTGTCTCCTCTTTAAGGCTGTTTGATTCTAAAATCTCGATAATCTTTAACACCAATGAGCTGTAAAAAGAGCGGCATACTTCATCGAAGTACGCCTTTTCCCTAGAAGAAAACATAGTATAACGTTTCTATGTCTTTGTTTCTTAAAATAGTGCCTCTAACAACACTAGTTAAACAATCTATGGCAACAAGAATCTTTTTGCTATCATTATCAGTCCTTTTCTCAGGAGATCAATTTTCTCCAAGTACAACTCACATTTCCGAATCTAATTTTTAAGTTGTCTTTATACCACTGAACCATTCCCAAACCTTTTGCAACATCTCCTCTAGTCCTTAGGATCTTCTTGATATCCCATCATGTAAGTGACATAATACTTTTAATATTTCGCTTTTTGGCATCAAGAATTGCAACTTCAAACCAGTATTTTTCTTTAGACACAATTTTATTAACAAGACGTCTATAATTATATATAGTTGATGTAGTTTCTCTCTTATACTTTTGATATATTCTTCTATATTTTTCTAATCATTCTCTAGAACCCCCGGAATGTTCATTTGCGTTTACCTTCAGTATGTCCCTCAAACTTCTAAAATATCTCTTCATGTTTGCATTTTATTTTTTTGTTAAACGTTCGGAGCTTTATTTTGCTTCTATGTATATTTCTTGGAGTTTTATTTTTTATGTACTTATCTTTCATGTTTCTCTCAAGCTTTTGAACTTTTCTTTTTGTTTACACTTTTTTCTTGTACAAATGTTCTAGAGTATTATCCTGTGCTTATCTTTGATTCTTCTGAATATTTGTTTGCATGTACCTTCTGATTCCTTTTTCAATTGTTCCTCAAACTTTTACAGATTTCTTCTAGGATTGTCGTTCTTCTCTGCTGCTTCTAGAGATTTCTTTGAAGTACATAACTTTTTTTAAATACACCATTTAAATTTGCCATGTGTTCTATCTGGTTTTCTTCTCTTTTCCCTGGTAACCATATAATTGTGTACTTTTACTTGCGCTGAAACATTGTGCTTAATATTATCGTATTTATTTTCCAAATTACATTATCTTCTTCTATCATCTGTTGTAACATAGTAAATAGTATGTTGCTCTACTATATTATTTATGCCTTTATTTTTTCTTATTTTTACATTACAGTCTCCAGCTAGTATTATTATGTCATATCTTGGTACTTTTTACAAAGACCTAATCTTTTAAAAAATATTTTTGTTATCCATTGTTTTGTCTGTTAGTACATATGCATTTATAATTACAAGATTGGCTACGCTGTCCTTTATCCTTAAGTATGATTTTCTACAGTTTATTTTCTTAAACTCTTTGATTATCTTTTTATCTTGTTATATAACATAAATATCATACTATTGTTTCCTTATTTTTCCTCTCCCCCATACATTATTGACTATTTCTCTTGTCTATTCCACCCTCTACTTTCCACTCCTTGCAATGGCAGTATTCCTATTTTATATCGTTTCATTGTTTCTACTTTCATTACTCCATCTTTAACAAGATTTTCATATTCCAAGTAACAAATCTCAATGTCATTTTTGCTTCTCTTTCAGCTTGCCGTTTTCCTTTTTCTATCGTTCTTTTCGTCACCATACTTCTAGTCCGTCTTTACTTCCATTGCTCATTGTTCTTTTGCTTATTGGGTTTCCATCCCAATTGTTCTCTCCATATTGTTAATGTTTAGTATTCAACTCCAACCTCTTTTTTCTTTACCTTTTTTCTCTATAGAAACACAAGGCAACTGAGTTTTCACTTTTCTAAATGTCGTTTTCTATAAATATAAATTCTCTTTCTCCTCAACATACTTTCTTTTTTATAACCTTTTTTCTTTTTCTCGATAATTTAATTGTGCAATAAATGCCTTCTGATTTTGTTTTCCCTTTACTTTCCGTTTAAATACTCAATTCCTTATTAGTTGTTGCACACTTTTAATCAAATACTCCTTTAATTCTATTCCCCCTTCTTCCTCCTCTCTCTCTCTCTCTCTCTCTCTTCTGTCTGTCTCTGTTTCTGTTGTCTCTTTCTCTCCTCTCTCTCCTCTCTCCTCTCTCTCCTCTCTCTCTCTCTTAGCGTATTTTTCAGATTATTAATCCTCTTTTCTAGCTCGTTTTTTTGCTATTATTTTTAACTTTTTGTAGTTTTTCTTCACCTAAGTAAATTTTGCTTTTATATATGTTTTTTGTTAAATTGGTTTTTATCTTTACCTTTATTTTATTCAATTTTTTATAATTGTCGTCATCTCTTTTATTTATTCTTGTTCTCTTTGATTTTTATTTATCTGTTGGTTCTTGTTGTTTTTACGTACTTAAATGTGCTCTTTTTCTAAAAACTTCCTGCAACTGCCATTTTTTCTATTTTTCGAAATCTCTTAGTTCTCGCTCCCGTTTTAAGTTCCAACATAGTTAAAAACTTTTAAATTCTTTGCGCAGCTTCTAGAATTTTCTTTGAAGTACATAACCACTTTTTTAATTTACCTTATAAAATAAATCCATTTTTAATTCTTACTTAAAATTTCGAGTACGTTGTTCTGCGTGTACTTTTAATTCTTTTCTTAAAGTTTGAAACTGTTTTTGCAAATTTGCACATAGATGGCAAATTTTAAAAACTCTCCTGGCCTACGCATACACACGAGTGCAGGCTGGCGTACTAAATAAACCGAACCTTCAAAGACACTGCTTTGCGAAACGTTTGCGTAGACCACAACCGCTTCTCGTGAGAATTCAGAATCGTTGATCTCATTCTCCAACATTCAAAAGAAGCTCAATTTGCTAGAGTTTGACGAAAAAATAGTCGAATTAAATAATTTTTCATGATAAGTTTATTGATAATACCAAATGAGGAAGGTGTGCATTTTTGACAAAGAAAGATAAACTTGGAGAACTTTTAGGTTAGATATAGTTTACTAGAAAGATAAACTCTAATAAGTAAAAAATTAAAAGAACAGTAAAAATGAAGTACTGGACTTTGTATAGCCATAAATAAAACAATAGAAGAATAAGAAATCCATCTATTACTATTTAATGTTAATATTAAAATAAGAAAAAATGAATGTAAACTATATTAAAAACATAGTAACATAAAAAAAACAATACGAAAGCAATATATATATATATATATATAAAGCATATAAACTTAAGCATTTTTGGTAATCTTAGAAAATGCAATTTTTTTAATCGAATTTTAAAAATGTTCTCTAAACGCTATCGAACTTTCAATGACCTTGGTTGATATGCACTAATATATTATTCAGTATAGTAATCCCTTGTAACTGTTAATCGGCGGTCATTCTCGAGAAGGTGACAAACGAGGAAATATTCTCCTCAGTCACGCCGGTTCTTGGAAGATATTGGGAACCTTTATTTCTAACTGATTATTGTCTTGAATCTTCTTAAAGATGTTATCCCCAAACTATACCTTAAGTCTTTCTAAATTTCGGACTCTCTTATGTTCTCTCTTGTGAGAAACTTTATAATAATGCGTTGCCTAACGGATGAAGGTACCTATTGCTCTGACTATAGAAGCGGAGTATTCCACTATCTTTAGGGATCCCTAGCTACAACTCTCAAAAGCCGCACCTCAGCGTGAAGAAGAAAGAAATTTTGGTTTATTTTTTCTTTACCCACATAACAAAAAAGCAACTTTCCAATAACACACTGTATATATATACATAGTTTTATAAGTGATTTTAATGATATAGATCCCAGCGAGCTTTTAATGGAAGATACCTACAGCTTTCTTTAGCATAAATGAAAAAAATCTTATAACAAGAACAAAAAATTTGTAAATACTGTTCACATTAGTTAGATTCTTACCATTTGAGGCATCCAGCAAACAATGAATATGACGCTAAGTACCGCCATTAACTTAGCAAACTCAAGTTCTTCATTTGTTGACAACTGGTTAATTCCGGGCCTGCTGCTCCTCCTCAGCAAACTACATTGGGAACGGCTAATTTTCCTCATCTGTATTATTATCGAAGCGTTGCATAGTACTATGCAGAGAGCTAGAGAGGTTCCTGAAACATAATATAAATGACATTTATAAAAAATGATATTTACTGTCTAAGAAAACTTAAAAACTGCTGATGAATTATATTATTCATTAAGTCATAGTTAAATCTACGATCTTTATACGCATATTTAATAATATGATTTCTATCACTATATAGATTTACTTTTAGTCTTCTCAATTACTCCCAACGGTTTCTTAATGCTCAAATATTCGATCATAGATTTCCACTTTCAACGCCTTGTGTAGTACACTTTGATTAAGTAACAAAGAAATAGTGTTCGAAAAGTGTAGCAAATCTTTTTGCAGTATCTCTATATCGTACCAATCTTACTAATCTGAAAAACCTCTTCTAAGATAATATTCCCGTTGGAATTAAAATCGCCTATCAGCTCCATAGGCTATGTAAGTGTTAGTAGTACGTCACTCCACTAGAGTTTATATTTTCTTGCTTTACTGTTTGATAAGTTTTACTTCAATTGTTTTTGCTTCTGTTCTTCATCTTCTCCTGCAATCTAGTAATTCCCATGTTCTTTATATCTTCAATTATTTGCTCTTTCCACCGTAGCTTCAGTCTTCCTCTTGGTCTTATTTGTGATTTTCATTCATCTCTGCTTTTCGTTTTTATTTATGTCCTTTTTTTCTTATTGTTTAAATTATTCGTAGAAATCTTTGTTATTGAACCGTAACCATTTTTCCCCGTTTCTATCTTTCTTTTTAGTAATACTTTGTAGTAATCGTTAAACCATTCTTTTCTGTAGTGTTCTTATTTCTTTCATATGATATTTTCTGCTGTTTTCGTTGTACTATTTTTTATATCATTTTATTCTCGCTTTGTTACAATTGATTTTTTTTTGGCCATGCTTGTAATTCTTTCCCATATTCTCTTTTTTCTTAATTTTCTTTGCATTTTCCCACCTTTTGCTTTCTCAACTATTGTTAGTTTTAATTTCATTCTTACTAACTGATCAGTATCTATACTTATACCTAAGTATTACCGTACGTTTTATCTTATTTTTCATTACTATGTGGTCAATCTATTTTTTCTGTTTTCTCTGGTATTAGCCATGCAATTTTGTACCGAAATATTATGTTTTATGTTATCATACTCATTTGTGTTGCCATAATACATAATCTTTCATTTCTTTAATATATTATTTATGTATTCCTCTTTTCCTATCTTTATATTAAAGCCTCCAGCTAATATTATTATGTTATGTCTTGATATTTTCTCACAAACATTTTTCATAAAACTATTCTATTTTGTTATCAATTACTATGTTTGCTTTTATCCTAAAAGTAATATTTTATCTCTTCTTGCAGTGCCAGCCTTCCTATGTTATATCGTTCCATTTATTTTCCTACTTCTTCCATTTTCCATCTTTAGCAATGTTTTCAGGTTTCAAGTATCAATTTTACTTTTGTTTCTCTTTATCCTCTCTTTGTTTGTGATTTTTTTCTTTTTCTATCACCTTTTTTGTCACCATACTTCCATCCGATTTCACTTTCTTTACTAATTGCTGTTTTCTTTTTTGATGAGCCTTCTTCTTCTATTGTTACTTTATGGTATCTAACCTTAGCGCTTTTTGTTTCTCTTTTCCTCCTTAGCACTAGGGTTGACACTCTTCTTTCTTCAAATATCTGGTTTTCTATAAAAATAAATTCTCGTTCCTCCCAGTATACCTTCCTTTCCATTTCCTTTTTTTCGTTTTCCCAAGAATTTAGTTGTGCAATAAATAAAATGTTGTTTCCCCTTCACACAATATTCATTTTTAACTTCCGTTTTAATGTTAAGCATGTTCTTTATTAGTTTTTGCTCTTCTTCTTTAGTCTCATTTTCATTTAGTTTAATTTCTTTTATTAGTGTATTATTTCTCTGCTTCTTTCGATCTTCACTGATTCTCTTTTCTAGCTCTCCTTTTTTTCTTACGCCTTTTTTAACTTTTTGTAATTTTTCTTGCACCTCAGTAAGTTCTGCGTTTTTTGTTAAATTCGCCTTTATTACTTCTTTTATTTTATTCAATTTTCCGCAATTGTAACCACCACATCTATTTCGCCTTCTCCTTAATTTTTTATACTGTTTTTTCTAATTTGCGCTTTTCTTAAAGATTACTTACCACAACTCCTACTTTCGGTATTTTTCAAAATCTAGTTCATGTCTCCATTTTATAAGTTCTAATACACGATTTGCCCTTTCTGCCCTCCTTGCCTTTTGTTTTCATTTTCTATTTATATGTTGCTTCTGCTGGGTTTCTCTCATTTAAATTTACTATAATCGGTACTTTGTCTCAGTGCTTTACTTGATTTTGTCCCAAAGTACCTTAACTTTGCTTCAAAGTATTGTAGTTGATTTAGGCTCAAAGTGCCGTACTTGTTTTTAATGTTATCACTTAATCTGTCTGTTTTTTACAGTTTCTTCACGCCACAAACGTATCACTAACATAGTTTATATATACCGTGGGCATTCTATTTTAATACAATAACATATCCGCATACTTGCAGAATCTGTTTTAATCCATGATTATTATGTAAAAAATACCAGTATTTTGTCCCCATCTAGTCTTAAAGTAACTTCGTGATATAAAGCTCTGTCCTAGACTAATACTTACCAAGAATTAAGAACCCATAAGCGTATATCACATCTTTCAGTTCCATAGCATCTCTATACCTTCTACATTGATCATCTTTATAGTATAGACCAATTCCAAAAACGGGAAGGTATGTCAGTAGTCCTGTCAGCAGCCATAAGATGAAAATAGACCTTTTTACAACTTTGTATGTAACAAGCTGAAAAGAGTTCCATAAAAATCGGTTCTTATTTGAGAAAAAAGTACTAAGCATAAATATAAGAAAATTGAGAGTTATGTTTGCATGTTACAATAATCATCTGCCAATTAAATTCTAAAAAATATTTAAATGTTAAACTGCAGCACACCAAGAATCTAAAAACAAAAATAGTAAGAGCATAAGAACTTTAACCAGCACGTCATTGGTTTGTATCTTGGAATGTTTTTAAGATCCGTACCAGACATAAAACCGGGTCGAAATTCTGTTGTCTTTTAAAATACATAATCAGCTCTAGGCACTCCTTACCTACAAAATGTACTAGGAAACCAGCCAAATTGTGTATAATTAACAAGGGCGTAAACAAATAAATGAAGTTTAAAATACTATAATTTGTAAAAAAGTGTGCAAAGAGAAAAAGTTTTTTTTTTACATAATTATCTAAGAATAAAACACAAACGTAATTGTTCTCCACAAGATTTTGATATTTCCTCAGAAGAGGTACGAATGAGCTCAAATACCAGTATATATACTGCTACAACTTCTTTTTTTATAAACTGTTCTATACATATCTAGCTTTCAAATTCCACTTGTGCTCACTTGGTCTTTCCGTGTGCTCCCACCCTACGTATGTTCCACTTTATATATTTAGTAGCTATTTTATTATCACTATAGTTCATTTAGCCCTGTAGACTCTTTTAATATATTTATATATCAATTCTCTTTTTCCAATGAAAACTAGTGTACTCCCTTCTATAGTCATTAAATGTTTTAATTTAAAAGTTTTATCTTGAGTCAAATTTACCGAGCTTTGTTTGGAAAGATAGTTCACAAACTAAAGTAATAAGACTCTATACAACATCTTTACACAAGAATAATGCATGTAAAAGATTGTCTCTCAAATTAGACTATTCTAGATAACCCAATATTACTTATTTACCTATTGCAAATTAAAAACAAATATATGCTGTTGACACATAATTCCGCTGAAGACAGCAGAACAACATTTCTATAAAATGCAGGAACTGCTACCCGTTCTTTGAATACAATAAATTTAGTAATAACAAACTTTTATAGTTGATTTTGTAAGATGAAGAAATGGATTATAACTTGAAATTAAGCAGGCCTTCGCCGGCTAAAAAAAGTTTTTTAAATGATAATATAATTTAAAGTGGCGCTTGCATTAATAGTACCCAAATATACGCTGAAATAATGAGAATAGTGAGAAATATATTAAATTTTTAAATAATCTCCGCAAAATGACTTTCAACCACCTTAATGCCAAATAAAAAACTATACAACTTAAAATCTGCCAAAGATTTCTCGCTCATTACTGACAGAAGCAAAATGAATTTTTTGCATTGAATACTAACCTGTAATGAGATTTTGGTCTATTGCTACACTATCGAACACTACAAACAAGTAGGGAGTGGCAAACGTGTGCAGAAAAACAGTGTCTTGAAATCAGAAAGGCGTAATCAAACGATACATAATTAATGCTTAATACTACTGGTGTTAGGGATTACAATAAAAGGCAAAAAGAGAAACTAATGGATTCCCAATAAAACAAAAGTGACAGATGTAATCAAAAAACAACATAGTTGATGTGAGACTTCGGCGACCATGTTGTAAGAACAAAAGACACCAGATAAAATACCAAGATACTACAATAGAGAGTATTTAGAAAGAAAAAACAGAGGAAAACCAGTAGCAAGATGAATTGATGATATCAAGAGAGCCGCTGATCTACAGTGTTTTAAAGTAGCACAAAATGGAGATAGATGAAAAGAAATAAAGAAGACCGTGCTCAACATTGGACGCCAGAAGACTTGAGAAGAAGAAAAAAAATCATCTATCACGCAAAAAGGCACAAGTTCCATTTAGAAATGTACTTCTTCATCAAGATAACGCCCGTCCTCATATCACTGTCGTAAGTTAAGCCAAATTAAAGTCAATTCATTAAACAACAATGGACCACCTTTCTTAAATCCCCAATTTGATTTTCTACGACTATCATCTGTTTGGGTTTTACAATGCTGCCTTAAACAAGTTTGGATACAAAAAGGCTCCAAGACTAAGCCATGTTTTTACTAGAGTAATAAAAAAGTTCCTCATTGGTTGAATTAAATGTATGTGTGTGTGGGAGGGGGAACTACATGCAAACCAAAAACTTCTGAACGATGATTTGTAAAGTTTTAGATTAACTTGGGATTGTCGTAAAGGGACAAATTAGCTTTTTGTCTTTACTAGACTCATGAGGAATCTATGTATATATTTTTTAAATGTTTTGTTATTGGTAAAAGCGATAAGGAATAATTTGAAGATTAGCTACTTATGCAAAATCCGTAGTTATATCTTTTTTTATTTAAAAAAATGCAATTATACTAGAACTGGATGACCAGAACCACTGGTTTTTTAATCTATCTGTATAGATAACAATTATAAGACAATTTTTGATGTGGGATATGGAGGTAGTTTCGACCAAAAAGATTAATTAACAAATTTAAAAAGAATTACCAAAATTAAAATGGAACTTCATGCTATGTTCTGTAGATTTCAATAACCATTTTTGCCTTACAAGGCTCATCTAAAATTTGCTGTACCAGTATGTTAATTAATCGTTTATGTCTTCCGTTATTACTGACGCCTAATAATAAAATGAATTACTGCGTACCCAGCGCCTGTTGAATTGTAATGAGTATTTTTAATTATTTTGAACTCGGTACTCAATTATGTCTGCACACATTGTCTATAGCCTGTTTGTTCGTCACTTAAAACAACAGCATTGTTCGAAACCAATTGTGGACGTTAATTGCAATATTCATGAATGAAGCTCCACGTTCATTCACGCGAGGAAATACTAAATGGCTCTAAAGAACTACTAGACGACGTGCGTGTGCAATAAGGATTTGGATACTTTTATCGCTTTAGGAAGATTTATTTTACTTTTGTGTCTATTCATCACATAAAAAATTGAGGTTTACCTTTTGGTAGACGAACGGCCGGGTTAGAGCAAACCACCTTTCGACTGCCATAACGAAAGCGACACTTCCTGACCCAATTCCAAAAGCTCGTAAGCAAACATAGAGCCCACACTTCCACTGCACTGGAATCACCTGATAAATCTTGATCTTCATCAGCAGCAGCATCCCCAGTTGCGCCAATATATCGTTCCAAGCCAAACAGCGCAGCATCAGCACGTGCTTGTTGTTGCGCGAATGCGGAGACCGGTAAAGAATCCATAACACCACGGCATTCGCAATCATCCCGACCACGAAAAATATGACCACCAACATTTGGCAGATGAACTGCGCGTTGCTTGTTTTCTCGCCAGTTATGAAGTTATCCATGGTCGCGCTCTTCATTTTCTTCCTATGAGCTCAATCACCACGCGTACGAATGAGACGCATCGGAAAATGCTAGAGTATTTATATGTGTACAAATATATATATTGTTAACTGTTGCCACTCTAATGTTACAATATAACTGCGCGATGTGATCTGCAGCCACTTCAACTAACTTCATTAATATACAAGAATTATATTAGTTGCTGGTTGCCATTGTATTATAAGCTAATGCAAAGCCGATTCATCGAATTGTTCATGCCATGTGCTTTTCATTTTGTTTCAATTGTATTATTTAGAAAGTCTTCAACTGCTCCTCAAAAATTCTCTTCAAACTTCTTCTTGTACTTCATTCAGTTTGAATTCGTTCTTCTCTACATTACTGTTTATTGACATTTCAGCATTAAAAACAAATTATATTGCATTGAAACTTTTATATTAATTTAAGCGCACTTCTTTTCCACCTAACTGGAGGTTAGCTATCACCATTGTCCATAGCCAGTGGAAATAGTTCAATGCTGCTGCAACTAAACCAGTCTCTAAGGTTTTTCGGCCAAGATATTATGGGCCAGCCAACATTCCTTTTTCCCTTTATCTTCCCCTGGATTATCAGTTGAAGCAGTGCATATTTAGAACCTCTAATTATATGGCCCAAGTATTCAAGATTTCTATTTTTTATTGTATATATGATTTCACATTCCTTCTTCATCCTTCGCAGAACTTCTCTGTTAGCATCCTTTTGATTTAATCGATAAACCAGATTCTGCGGTAACACCACATTTCAAATGCTAGTAACTTGTCCAAATGAGTCTTCTTACGCATCCAAGCATCCACTCCATAAAAAAGGCGGTAAAAACATAACAGCGAAGCATTTCCATCCGTATCCCAATATTGGTGTCCCGATTACAGAACAATTTCTTTAATATTACAAAACAATTTCTGGCTATTTCTATTCGAGCTTTTGCTCCAACCAAAGGTTCCAAGAAATTTGGACATCTGTACCCGTTCTATTAAGATATTTGCAACTCTAAAATTTGTTTGATTCTGTGGAGACTTTGTAATTACCATCTATTTGGTCTTATTGAAGTTTATTTTCAATCCGCACTTGTTACAACGATCATTTACATTTTCAAAGAAATGTTATAAATCATTGGGGTTGCTTGCTAATAGGATCGTATCATCTGAATGTCTTGAATTATTGACTGTTTCGCGATTCATAATAATTTCTTCAGTTTCTTTGTCTAAGGCTTCTTTGAAGATGGCTTTGCTGTAGATGTTAAACAGAAGCGGAGATAAGAAATCTTTCTCAGTCGATGACGTATCTTAATTTCATTGGTTTTTTTTGCTACCTACTTTTACACTGGCACTCTGTCCTCAATATAAGTTGCTAATTATTCTCACATCCCTTTAATCTATATCCTTTATAAGAAGTTGTTGTAGTTTGCCATGTTTTACCTTTTTAAAATCGAAAAAACAGGTATACATGTCTTGGTTCATATCCGAACAATGTTATGAAAGAACATAAACCCCAAAGAGAGCTTTCCGCATTCCAAGGCCTGCTCAGAAACCAAATTGGTTTTTAAGAGCAATTTTAAAATATGGCTTATGAGTGCAATATAGTCTGAACATTCTTTTGCGTTAACTCTCTTGGGGATTAAAACAAAAATAGACAACAACTATTGCTTATGAATTAAACTAATATCATAAGCAGTGTTAAAGAGGTCTAAAAGAACATCTAATATTTCGTCGTCAAAAAGTTTGATAAGTTCTATAGGTATTCCGTTAGGGCCCAAAACTTTACCCGCTTTTATAATTAAATTTTCAGTCTTTACGTCTAAAACAATGTTCTGTGGCCTTTTGTAATTAAAAAGTTCTTGGATGTAAGTCTTCCGTCTCTCTGATTGGCCTTTTATATTAGTTAGTATATGTCCATCAAGCCAGCGTGGTCCCGTGGTTGAGGGGTGGGCTGCGATGCATTGTTGGCGTTTATATTATTCTTATACTTTGTTACTTCTTTAAGCTTTTTGTACATGTAAAAGTTGTCATATTTACTTTCTAATATCACTTACTATTTCGTCTCAGATCTATGAGATCTAAAATGTCCTATTTTATCAGGCTTTTTCTTTGTTCTCTTACTTATCAGTTGTTCTTTAATTACAATCAACAATACTTCTTGTATCCTGTTCCATGTTCCGTCAATATTGACTTCATCCATTTGTAACTTAATGTCTTTTAATTCTTTTGTTATTGTTTGTTGAACTATATCATGTATTCTGGGTTTCTTTAGACGTGTAGTCTCTATATAGTCGTTTTGGCGTCTTACTAACTTCATCCTCACTCTAACTTTTGCTATTACGCGGTTATGATTACTAGGAATATCAGCACCAGGATATTTTTTTGTAGATTTAATAGCCTTTCTGTAGTAGTTATTAAAAAGCGTATGATCTATTTGATTTTTAAATATTTTTCCTGGTTTAACAGCTAGGGACTTCCATCTATATGGTCTACAAGCTGGCGTAGTTGTGGACACAAAGTCTTTGTCTTGGTAAAACTATATAATTGCGGTCTCATAAACCAAATCCTCCAACACACTTTCAACTTTGGAATTTGCAATTTTTGCATTAAAATCTACTATCACAATCGTAATATATTTTTAGTTAATGCCTCTGAATATTTCTTCTAACTGTGCATAAAATTCTTCGCATTCTTTATCTACTTTATCTGCAATTGGCGCGTAGATTTGTATGACGGCGTGAAGCTTATATCTTCAGCCAGTGTTTTTTGTTTATGATCGCTCCTATTCCATACCAGTGCTTAGGATAGTCGTTACCCAAATAATACATTATACCATTGTTTGTCGTATAGTTACCATTCTCTGCCCATCTGACATCACTTAGTCCAAAAATATCTATCCTTAATCTTTCCATTTCTAATACAATGTTGTTCAGTTTACCTAGTCCAAATGAACTGTTTACGTTTCATGTTCCAATTCGTACATTACTTGTTGATAATTTCATAGCTCTGCTCACCATTGTTCCCCCCGAATATCCAATTTAGAAACTTGAAACCCCAAAAAATTTAGTTCTGAATATTGTTATGAAGTCATTATAGTATTACGACGGATATCCATACGAATCTTTAATACAACTGTTTCCACTTGTCTTCTGCATTCTTACGCCGTTGAATATTATATCTAGTTCATCCATCTTAAAGTCCGATTTCTCAACCTGAGAGCAAAATAGTGCCCTATCCCTGCTAATGTCTCCACCCAAATCTATTGACCTTGCAAGAGAGGGACTACTTATACTGGCAGTCAATCACCACATCTGGTTACCCTCAGCTTAGTTTAGTCTGCAAGTCGATACAGTTTACCAGGGTGTGGCACTTGGAGCTATAAACTAAGAGTAGGGTATCTTGTAATAACCAATTAGGCAGACTACCCTCTATCTCTGATATTAGGTGCAACCACCTATCGTTAAAGTTGCTACCTCTGCAAGATATTCCTACACCCCTTAAGCGTACCATAATCAGAGAACAATTAAAGTTTGAGTACCAAATGTTGATGTTTGTCAAACATTTGGTTATATATTTTCTTAGATAAGAGGTTCAAGAAACCAATAGGTCAAAGAAGGTACTCATTTGCAATAACGAGCTCTGAAGCAGTACGTAGGACAATCAACCGAGAAAATCATTATCTTCGGAGGCTTACGAATACAGATGTGACAGTGGACAATGGAAAGACATCTGTGGACACCAAGTAGCATAAGCTTGTTTTTTCTGATAAATTTTGATTTTTTAAACCGAAATCTAAGTCGGATATTAATATGCTATAGACGCGAAAAAAGAGAGCAAGAAAATTGCGTTCGTACGAGGTATATAACACCAATTATAAGTATTATGGTATGGGAAGCTATCAGTTATAACAATAGGTCACTTCTAGTCAGAGTTAGAGTCAACATTACTGGTCAGACTTACACCAACGCGGTCTTACAGCTGGTGGTACTTCTTTCCTTTAGAGGGTTTTTCAAGCAATCTTTCAACATGAACACGCTCGACTACATGTGACGTGTAATATATTAAACTCATCACATAATTTTTATGGCTTTTTGCTGTGTGATGATGTTACAGTTATAATGATGCAAAATCACTTACACATTGTATGTACACATAGTCGATGTCAGTACTGTTAACAACTCTTATAAAAAAATATATCGACATCAGGATCTCTTTGAATCTACAAATTCCTTTGAAGGACAATATTTTGGGATTACACTCGTTGAAGTCCTCAAATACTGTAAAAATTCGTTTTTCTCCATTGCATATCAATATTGACTTTGGTGACAACTGGTGAGTAATCAACAAAATTATTTGCACATAATTAACTACTGCGTTGAAGCGTGCCTCCAAATGCTTGACGAGATATCCAACAACATCCTAACAAGCAATAAGAAAACAATACTCCATCGAAAAGAATTATGCGGTGATTATCATTAATTGTCAAGTATGATTTATAATCCAATATTTTTTTCTTATACTGAAAAATTAAAGCTACAGAACAGTGTCAGAAGAAATTATCAAAATTATACCAAGCAGAGAAAAAGATGAAAGAAATATTAAAGAAAAAGAAACAAATTTGTTTTGAAAATCAAACAAAAGAGAGATGGAGAAAAATATCAAGTAAAAATTATTATAAAGTTCTCTAAAGATATAAGGGATATCTGAGCAGGATATCGAAATAATGTGCCATTTATCGCTATCCTCTCGGTAAAGTAGTGTTTCACTAGCGAGAGTAGATTTCATAGCCGATCTCTGTAAAATGGTTCCCTAACTATTGATAAGGCTCTACGCCCCGCGTGGAAGCACAGCCTGCCAACTGAGAGGTTAAGGCTCTCATACGTTCGCTCTCTCTGCCCGCTCGTCGCGCACCATCTCTGATGCGGGGCGATGTGGCAAGCACCGCGCCTAAGACGACCGCCATTATTACCCCTTGTTCAAATGAACGCAGGTACTCAATTATTTTTTTAGTGAGTGAGTAGGCCACCCGCCAGGCATCAGAGAGCACCGGGAATTGATCCCTAACTATTAACGCGCAATATTATTTCGCGCCCTTTGCGTCTTTGTCTTTTGAAATTGCGTACGCAATCGCTTTAGTCGTAAACTTATCTACAAAAACCCGTAATATTGATAATGAAATTCGTCATTTTGTCCAACGCTTTCTCCAGTACCGATAACAAACTTATCGGTCGAAATCTGCCCGATAATTTAATAAACGCTACCGTTTAGGTCTTTCAACAAACTCACATTGAAGATGTTTTCGAAGATTTCCAGTAAAATCTCAAAGCCTTCAACAGCTTATCTACCGTCGTGCCTTTGTGCTCCAGGGCTTTTATAGTATTCATCCTCGCGATGTACTTTAAACATAGCTCTCTAATAGAACTTTTCTTGTCATACACGATGAAACTCACACATCTTTTTTAACCTACCAATACAAGCTTCCTCAAGGTATTGTTTTGAGCCCAATCCTGTATCTGCTTTTACATTATTTTTCGACCTCGCAGATAATTTCTATTGCTACTTTTTCCGGCGATATCGTTACACCCTAACGCCAATACAGCATCTCAATATCTTCAAAACTATCTGCATCAATTAAAGTCTAAACTACATTAATCCATAGTGAACGCATCATGGTATGTTCCATATAAAGTCATACGACGAGATCTGAACATTCCGACTATTAATTACCCTGCAAGGACAGGATCAATATCCACTACAACACACTAACAGAACTTCTCATGGAGGTATCTTACAACAGATTTTTCCAATTGTTATCCGTGGACTCATCGGTTGTCAACAATCGCAGTCGTTTCACTCGTAATTACGATCTAGTCCGCATCATCTTCTACGTTGTTTTTAGGACAAAATTTCTCCAACAAGAATTCCGTGGTTTTACGATTGCCCCTTTTATACATTCCATCCGCCTTTTGTACACACAAGTCACAGGTTTTCTTCCACTTTTCACGTATTACCCGATACGCGATCCCTCACGGATCTTTCTCCATACTGCACTTGAAAAACTCTTTCCACTTTGCGCATGCATATCCTTTGATAAGCGCTGGAGAACGGAAAAGGGAAGTAATGTCACAACTAATGCAAGCGCGCAAGAGTGATCTAAACCATTATCCATGTTGGTTCTGCAATATCTAATACCAAGCCACAAACGTGCCAATGCATTTCTTGGCAGTCCTTTGATTAAAAGATCGACCAACTGAACCGAGATGACTCCTTCCTCTTGCGGTCCTCTAAGAAAATCCCATTAATTATTGATATGTTTTGTTCTTCTGTGGCTTCTCAAAGTATAGAGGTAGTATTGTTGGTAACAAAAGGCACTCTTAGCCTCGACGCGATTGCGTGCACCTCGACTGAGAGCCTACATCCTCAAAGATAAATAAAGTATTATAAACCACCTAAAACCTTTTTTTTATTTGGACTCCATTCTTACATTTAAGATATCAGTAGTTCGTTTCACTGGACGTTTTTTCCAAAAAATGGGTCGGTTAATTTCACACTTTAAAGTATTGTTTTCATTCTTCCAATTCTAAAGTAATTTCTGATATCAATCCGTCATCCACATATAAACATAACAGTATGATTTCACCGTTTGACGTCCAGCGATACACAGTTGAATCAGCATCTCTTGGCGTGAATCCATGACATCAGACATTATAAATAGAACTTTTGATTCTACTGTCCTGACGCTTGCTTTAGATCGACTTTTTTAGTTAGAAAACTCACACGTCATTACAAAATTCTTTGGATTGCTCCATATTTCTACTTCGAGTTTATCGTGAAGAAAGGCAGTTTTCATGTCGAATTGCCATAATACCAGGTCTTTCTATGTCACAAGCGCTAACAGTGTTTGGACCGAGTCATATTTGACCACTGGTGAAAATGTTTCCTCATAATCGATACCTTTTTTCTAAGAGAACCCACTTTGACACGTTCAATCGATTAATCTGTCTTTCTTTTCAATTTGAACAATCATTCGCATAACACTGGTAATCTCACTGACGATAGATCGACTAACTCCCACATTTCGTTGATTATGTGAGATTTCACCTTTTTTGTCGTTTGCACTAGTCTTCTGCTTTTAGAAAATCCATGACTTGTTTCAAACTTTGAAGTTCGTTCACGTCAGCTACCATAGCGTAAGTGAAATTACTCTCCCACTGTGGTGTTCTATTTTTCATATTGTGTGGTCACGCATCACGTGGAAAGGTGTGCACGCAACAATATTTCTTTCTTGTTGTTCTTTATGTCGGTTCTTTATCAGTATTTAAATATTTTCTTTCTTCAACGACAGTTTCATGGAATTCTTCGTTGGCATCTTTATTATTATCATTCCATTTATAACACAAGAGTTTCTCAACGCACGCGCTCAAAGAAATTAATTTCTTGTCATGAATAATGGCATCTCTTGAAGTGATTATCTTTCTCGCGAGCGAACCCCAAATCCGGTATGCTTTTTATGTGTCGTAAAACCGACAAACATATGTTTGATTGAATTTGCATCTTATTTGAATATTTTTTCTTTTGGCACCATTACTAACCCAAGTGACTCAAGTACACGAAGATGTCTTACCGAAGATTTAATACCATTCCACATTTCTGCCAGCGTTAAGTGATGATTTTCTTTCGGAATTCTATTCAACGTATAAATCGCATAATTAAGGACTTTGGCCTAACGCTACTTTGAAAGACTGCTTGCGTGTATCCAGGTTTTTGCCACCTCTATCAGTATTCGGTTTTTACGTCCTGCTGATCCGTTCTATTGTGGAGTAGAAGCAACACTTGTTTGATGTAGAACGTGCGCGTTTTCAAGAACTTTGCTCAGAGGTTTATTCACATGTTCGAGACCATTGTCTATTTTGAGCCTACAAAGCTTTTGTCTCTTTTCAATTTCTAATGTAACCATATAATAATATTTAACGCAAGTGTTAACCTCTTCTTGAGTCTTGGTTTTCAAGTAATGTACTGTTAGATGACCACTATAGTTGCCTTTGAATGTGATGAAAGATCGCGATCCCGCTAGCGATGATACCTTCATCAGCCACACAAGTCTGATAATGAGCACGCAAATTTTCCGAGCTTAACTAGCTTCTATTCACTCGACTTAAATATGCCGCGCTCGGGCTTCCACAATAAACAGTCTTCACATTTAATCTCATCGATCTTCAATTCAATAAACCATTGACAACGCTGGCGACAGACTTCATTTTTGTCTTCATCTTCTGATTCACTTCCAGTGGTGGTAAATTTATTCTTTACCTTCTTCGGCTTTCCACACTTATACTATTTGTGTCCGATTTCACCTCAATTAAAAGACTAAAAAACTACAAATGCACGCGTCGCTCTGTCCACAATAGCATTAAATCTGCGCTCCTGCTTTGTTCATTAAATTCATCTTCTTCTGGCTTCTTATTCTACGCCGGCAACATTGTCGCATACTCGGGTGGCAAACAGTCAAGCACCTTGGTTACTGTTTCCAATTCTTCTCGACACCGAGGAACTTCATTTGCATGACCAGTCCTTTCACTCTGTTTTTCAATGCAGCCATAAAACGTCTGTAATATCATAGTTCGACTTAAACGCGACTGCTGTTCAAAAGTTACCATCAATCGCTTCCAAACATCGCGACGCTGACATTAACCATGGTGGAAGCTCACCAGCTTGACCTAAAACAAGGTACACCTTTTACTTATTTTGAGTCAATTGTCGCACTTTCCAATCGCTAGCGTTCTTCACTTCTTGTTTGAACTTCGTCTGTGACTTCTTCGGTACCCGCGCTCGGCTATCATTAAAATTGTGGATCAAACGCTGGCGTAATTATCAAGACGTTTGATAATAAACATAATTTATTAATGATAATTAAGAAATGATTATTAGTTATATGTAAGTCAAGCGATTGATTACATGCTGATGAACAAAAAAGGGAAGTAGTATCACAACCAACACAAGTGTTCAGTAACTGCCAGAGTCAGAGCACTTTATGTCCCTATCCGTCCTTCTTCGCTCTTTCGCGACTTCAATAACTTTGAGGAAATCTACGTCTTTATCTGATATTGCCACGTTCTTTGGTACATTTTCTGGTACACCAAGGAAGTTCCTCTAGGAGAAATTGCACCGTGGCATTAATGTATTGCATGACATTCGCTTCAATTCAAGATTCGGTAAAACCATAAAAATTCGAGTAGAAGCAAGCGACTCAATACTGCTAATGGCTCCTAACATTTACAATTCTACGCAAAGAAATAGACTAATCTACCTTAATTTACGCCGCAGACTCTGTCTATTTAGTCCATTTGTCTTTATGTTCGCATCTCACACCAGCAGTAATTTGCCCAATTCCCACACGCACATTACAAATTCGCATCTCCCACACCGTTTCGTGACTATCGCAACATCCATCCACCACTAACTCACTCCAGCTTCCAGATTCTGATAAGGTAATACCGAAAGTTGCCATGGCCAGTGATAAGCTGAACAGTGTGCCGGTTAAGGTACTCTGCCACTTTCGCGCCGTATCGTCTGTAGGGATAAATATCGTACATGTCGCCTCGTTTCCATTGCGTGTAATCTCTTCTTTCATCTTGCTCTCGTCCTAGTTCATAGCCAGATCATTACAAGCCCCATTTAAACCGTATCGAAAATCTATTGATCCACACACACTTTCCCCAAAGTTTCAACGTGTGCCTTGGCCCAATGGAATCAGATCTTAATCTCAAGCAACAACGTCTTTGCAAGGTTCCAAACCTCGACTTACAAATCCGCTGGCGCTCTCGTGCTTTTGAGAGCAACTTGCTATCAGATATTATAGCGCATCTTAAGATGACTGCTCTGTGCCCGTTGATGTATCTGAGGCACTCTCAGATGACTATCAACTCGTGCTTGAAAATGGCGCTCCAGCCTGCGAGTTTGGCTTGTCATGGTGGACCTCTCGCCTTCCTCATATAATCACGACTACCACTCCCACTCTTTCGTCGTTTACCCGCAATAGTTTTGCGTCTCAGGCTTCTCGCTAAATAGGATGTCATCATACTCAACCGGGAACTTTATCTCCTCCATAGACCGCCTTAATTGTTCTCCAAGTTGTCCCCGCTTTACTGCAAAAACTCTATATTAATTGCGCCGCCGCTCCCATACGATGGAATTTTTTCCTTTCTTGTTACAAACCGTATGTGACTTATAGGAATCCCAGTCGTCGACCTCTACTCCAAAGTACCGGACGTGATCCTTGCAGTAGACGCTCTCGTCGTTGAGAATAATAACACCTGAGCTTTTTTGCATTAAACCACAAGTTTACACTATTCTCCCAAGTTTTAAGAGCCTCGAACGCTTTGCTGCCGCGTATTTTTAAGTTTTTAAATTGAGCCTTCCGAACTATTGAAAGAGTGTCGTCTACAAATCCCGCGATCCGACATCCTTACTGCAATTGAACTCTGTATATATATTTTCATATACAAACTTTCAATATACCGGCCAGAAGCACAAACCCTGAAGGCACTCCCTTGTCATTTGTCATGTTTCCCGTTTCGACTTGCACCATCATTTCGGAGAAATCCCCCTTGAATTGTTTCTGAATTATTTTACCACATGTCAAATATTGAAACAAACTACACTGTTCGGATTTTCCAACTTCTGGCGATAAAGGTGTTTTGTCAGAAGAAAAGGTCTTTAATAAAAATTCTGTCGTTTCCAAAGCACCCATTGTATATGTTTGATTGACTTTACGCCCACAGAAGCCACAAATGTTTAGTGCCTTTCGCATATATTCGATAAGTGTGCCCCTATGCTCATGTAAAACTCTTTCCATTTTTACACGTATCTTCTTATATACGCTTATACTCTTACTAAGCTTTGCCCCAAGTCAGCTTCTTATTTTCCCCCTGCAGTGTTGATAAAATCTATGAGCAGACAGAAAAACAGAAAGCAAAACCATGTGTCATCAAGATCTTTCGCCTGTAAGCTTTTTTCTATTTCCTTGCCTGAAGAGCGGACATGGCGGAATACAAGAACGTCTAGCAGCGATTCTGCAATCGATTTCTAATAAGATCTTTGCTGGCCATTTTATGAAATTGCAAAAGTGTGTTGTAAAAATGGCTGTCATTTTGAAGACAAATAAAGATAATTTGTTTGTATCTTCTGTTTGTTTCCTGATACCATTCGCCGATTTTTTTAGACACACTACGTGTTCCTGGTGATATAGTATTATATTCTTTTATCAGCAGAAAAGTGACAAATTGAAGAAAGTAAATATCTTGGAGACTATAAGAAGAACGGCTTTCACTCAGTATAGTAATAGCAAAGCGAAGTTATTTTTAAAGCAACAAATGAAAAAGTTTATGAATCCGAAAACAAAATCGTAAAGGACAGGTTAAAAACATTTCGATTTAAAGTTATGATTAATATAATACAACGAAACTCTCAACCACAATTTAAGAGTTTAAAAGCTTATTCAGAGATTTCAAAGAGCACAATGTCTTAAGACTGACAACCAGCTTTCTCTCTGTCCATAAAAAAAACTTTAGCCAAAGAAAATGCCTTAAATATTTTTTAATAGACTATACACGATTTGAGGACGACAGAGTCCGGCAGGGAGGTGTTATGATGATGATTTAACAGCGCGTGTTTGTTTATGACATTTTTGTTGCACGCGGTTATTCTTCACTTCAATGTTGGTCGACGCAGTGCCGTCCCATCTCACCCAACAACACTGAATTGGTTTAGAACGAGGTGAACTGTGAGACCTGGAACAGCTCGGATAGGTGATCGGACCATTAGAAAACCAGAAAACATCGAAAGAGTTCGAGAGGTTGTGGAGGCTAGCCCTCGCCGTTCAGCTATATGACACAGTTGCGCTTTGCGCATGGCAGACAGGTCAGTCCGCCAAATTTTGCACTTTGACCTCCACTTTCATCCTTACAAAATCATGTAGTTCAATAACTGAAGAAAAATGGCTATGTACAGCAGTTTAAGTTTGCAGAAACGATGCTGGAAACCTTGGAAAATGACTGTATTCTGATAACGAGGTTCGTTTCACTTATCGGGTGTTGTAAACAAGCAAAATTGCCGGTACTGGTGGGAAGATAATCCACGGGAAGTCTATCGAAAGCCCCTACATAGTGAAAGAGTAATTGTATGGTGCGGAAAAACGGACGCACTGCGATAGTTAACTCACGGCGTTACCTTACGATGCTACGAGAATTTTTGATGTCTTAATTGAGAAGACATCGGATGGCCCCCGATGGGTTTAGTTTCAACAGCATGCCATACCTCAAGAGAAGCCATGGTTTTTTAAGGAAACATTTTCCAGAGCTCCCTATTTCATTGTGAGAAGATGTGGAGTGGCTCCATCAATCAACGGACTCTTGCAGCTATTTCGAAAGCGACAACTCAAGAAATTCGAGCAATTGCACGCACTATGCTTGAAAGATATGTGAATAATTTTTCCACACGCCTGCAACAATGCTTGAGCAAGGATAGTCGCCATTTGGATGGCGTCATTTTTCACACCTAAATTACATTCTTTTTGTTTGTGCTTTACGTCTCTTAAATAGCATTATATATGCAATCTTTAGCCAAATAAAAATTCAAATTTTTTCAAAAACATTTGTGTTGGAGTGTTTTGAAAAACGTAACACCCCCCTGCTAAACCATGTATTTTAGAAGCACTCTATACAACAACCAAATGGCAAATGATTGATTTTGATGCGTTATGTCGGAGAAAGCCATTTAAACTTAATTAAAATGTTCTCAGTTGTTGGATTTACTTTTACCTAATTAAGTACACATACCTCTTGCCTTCTTAATTAAAATTAAATGCATTGCTTGTATCTATGCAGTTTTTTTCCGTAGATTATAACTATAGAAACAAATGCAATTTGTGCATTTCATATCCTCATATAAGTTATAACTGAGCAACATGCAGTTGAAGTGTTAGTTTACATAACCATGCTGGTACTATTCTAAACTTAGTACGGTTCCAATCTTAGTGTTCGTTTCTAAAAATATACTATCTGTACTGACAACTGCGTTTGTTCTTGCCTTTACGATTCGCGTGTTCCTCCATCTTGATTTCTTTGGTTTTTTTAAACGTAAGTTCCGAATCCTCTTAATTAGGGTTAAATAATCAAGTGCTCCCTAATTCAATTATTGTTACATTTTAACGGAATAACAATAATAACACTAATATACGTGGTTTTTCGTTAATGCAAACTACACGTGACACAGATAACCTTTCTGTGAAATCAATTTTAAACTATAAATCACCTATTTGCTTATTTTACAGTATATAGATTTATTAATCAATAATATTCACATAACTATTAATTGTCTATATAAATATTTTTTATAGCTAACAATCTTAAAGTTTCTGTTACAAAAATATATTTGATTTCTCTAATGTATCTATACAAATTTAAAATTTTTGTATTGAAATTATAGACAGACAGAATTTTGTTTTTAAATTATTTTTTAATCGATTTTAATGCATTTTCAATAAAAAAAATTATAAAAACTATATGTGTAATTATAATTGCTTAAATGGTGCTCAAATTTCAATTTTTTTCATACGATTCCCAAAAAACAAGTGCAACACGCTTATAAGGTTTAACGTTGGCTAACCTGATCATTCTTCTAACCTAATAATCTCCCTGATTGCGTCTGTTTTTAAGTAACAATTATTTACCACTTTATAACATTTAGTTTTAAATATGATCTGTTAAAAGCAAATTTGATCACGAATTAATTATAAAAGGGTTGAGTAGGTATTTTGTATTGTAGTAAAGGTAGCTTACTAATAACGGTGAATTTCAGAATTCTAACAGGATGGAAGAAGCGAAAAAGGGAGAAGTCGCTGCGAATAAGACGAAACGGGAAGACAAGAGTAGGCGCAGGGACTGCCGGGCCCTTGCAAATGTCCTGAAGACCATTAACAACCAGTTGGAACCGCATCGCTTTGAAACTCTGAGTGCGAAGTATTCTGAACTGTACGAGGAATACAGAGCTTGCCATTTTTCGCTCATTATAGCAGAGAAAAAATGCGCAGCGCTTCAACGAGAAAAAGACCAGCTGCAGGCTGAACAGAGCAAGCTGGTCTTGGCACGTTCGCGAATGGAAAGTCTGTGCCGGGAACTACAACGACAAAACAAGATCATTAAGGTAGGCAAACAACTTGGAATGATGTAGCGGTTATATCAGCGTTTTAACTATTGTTAATCTTATTTGGATGAAAGTAAAATAATATAAAAGTCACCACTTAAGTTTATATTACAAAAAAAAATAGATACTAAATTCTACTTTCGTAAATTTTGAAGCTATCATACAAGGGTTGGACTATAAATCATGGCAACTATTTTTTGCAAAAGGTAAGGAATGGTATCATAAACGGTCACATGTTTCAACAAAGCCATGCATTTATAGTGTGTCTTCATAACACAAAATGACTGTGATGTTCTGTAATTGTATAGAGAGCAATGTTAATAAGGTGTCAGTCAACTGCTATGTAGGATGGATGTGACCCAAGTAAAGCAGCGTCTGTATATCAGAAAAATCTTTCTCTGTGACAGAAATGTCACAAGAATACCACAAAAAGTTGATCAAAGCTGTCGAGAATAATTCTCTTTTATACTAAACAGTCGCAAGGTGGGTAGCAAAGTTTAAGCGAGAACCCAAAGCAACTGGCAGTAATCGATCAGTTGAGGAGGGAAAGATGATGGATGTTGCATCTATCCTACATGGCAATTGACTAACAACCGATTTAATATTGCTCTCTGTGCAATTACAGAACATTACAGAGTCATCTTGTGTTGTGGAGACATGCTATAAATGCACAACTTCCTTGAGACATGCGACGTTTTGTGATACCATCCCTTACCTTTGAAAATAATAGTTGTATTTTCTTATTATCTTTGTGTATTCATTTGTTACTGAATTTTTTTATTAGTATCTTTCAAACTTGTTCTGGGTACAATTTATATAAAAAGATACTAATGACATCTATCTTTTTAATCTTCTGGTTCCAACTTAGAATTTTTAACCCGTGATACTTATATTTTAGTTACCTAGTTTTCATAATAATGCATGGTTCCCATATCTTTTCTTAAAGGACTAAGCTTTATGGGTGTAAAATTCTTAACTTCTATATATTAATTCTATATATTAAGATTTTTTTCTCTTTTGTTTCTGACTCAAACAGCTTAAACATTTTCTCTTTGTTCTCAACTGTTCTCTTCATTTTGAGACAGAAGTATTTGAGATTTTTGCATAGTTTACCAAGAAAAAAATGATAATTGCAATATTGCATATGAGCAATCCCCAATTATGAAGTTGATTGGTACACCCCCAAAGTAGAATGGCACAAAGAGTACTCAAGCTCAAATAAATGAGCTGGCATTTTGATGCATTGTGTTATTCACAATTGTTTCCATGAAATGATGAAAAGAAGAAAAAACATGAAATTTGTTAGATCAAAGTTAACAAGAAAGAATTTTAATAATGACTATGTATCCATAGCAACCAAAATTTAGAAAGACACTATCTTCTTTAATCATATCTAGATCTAAGGAGAAATTTGTAATAGTTCTTTTTAATATCATTTCGTTTAAATAGAGAGGCAGTCATTTCACATTTCCTTAAACTCTTAAAAAGAGCATTGGTCAAAAGGCTTTATTTCATAGCTGCTATTGTGAAGGTAAAACTTAGAGGAACTTTACTTAAGTTTCAATATGATATGTGACATAGCATCAAAAGAATTGAGTTTTTTCAAGACCTGTATGGTCTTTAAAATCACAACTAGTCTAATGAAATTTGTATCATATGTCATGCTAACATGAGAAAGGCCCAATAATTCAACCATTATTCTTCAAAAATAAAGACAGCTATAGAGTTTCTGTTGCATACATGACACACAACTGCAACAATTATTCTGTTTTTTGAACACTAGATATTTTCTTTGTTTTTCCTTTGAATTGAATACTGATTCTTTGTAATATATATAAAGGGGGGCAGCATAGAAATCATTTTTAAAAAAGTTGAATGATTTGATCTCAATGGTAACATTGGCCAGTTATGTAGACATGCACATAGGTATCCAAAAACACTTCAGCAAGTGCCACCTAGCTTGAAGTACATGTAACCGCCAGGGTAAATTCATTATCGACAGTCGAACATAATCGTTTTAAGAAGTAGAATCACAGTGCAATAGAGCCAGTGGACGTCAAATTGTGATATAAATTGAGAAAGGATGACAAGAGATATATAAAATGTTATAAATATACAGAAATATAGCCATGAACAGAACATTTGTTTTTAATGGGGAGGTAATGACTGAGGATAATCCAAGCCACGTACAGGTAGCCATCAACAAGCAGACTCCAAACATGATCAGGGGAGTGCAACAAATGCTAGTATAAGATTAGCATCTGACTATATAATTGATGGTGAATGACATTGTGTGCACCATCGTCTGCAAAGATTTGGATAGAAGAAAAATCTGTTCCTGATTTCAAAAAGTGTGTCATGAAAGGCGCACGTTTTGCAGACGTGGCGGCAATCCAAGGCAATGGTTCTGTAATTAATTCCTAAAGATGTCTTGGTTGATAGTTTCTAGAAGCTCTGTGAATGTTGCTAAAATGTATTATGAAGAATGACGATTAAGTTGAGAGCCAGTAGTTTGTTTATTATATTTTCTGTTCTATTCCTGACATCATTCAGCAAACTTTTTAGTTGTATTGTGTGTGTGAATTCAGATAAGAATCATTACCCCCACAAATCCCAAGGAGTGTATGAAATGTCCTGTAGAAATTACAAAAAGCCAAATATGAAGGTATTAAGTGGCACATATGAGCATTTTTTGGCCATACAAAAGGGCAATAATTCTTTGAAAATTGCCAAACACAATACAATACTGGAGATGATAATCCAATATTACCCATTATTTTGAAACCTTTAAATATATCACGTCATCAATTACCCAATACTTCCAAGCCAAGCGACTTTCCCCAACTTAGTGGATTTTTACCAAAAACTTTCTCTTCCAACCGGTAAATAGCGAAATAGAACGCATAAAAGGCCAGGCAGATAGATTGAGGCCCCAAGTAAAGAGCTAACTCCAGTCTCTTCCTTAATAATGGATACCAAAACAGAGATTTTTCTAATTATATATATTGTAAATTTTTGGAAAGAATCAATATTACTCACTGTAATTTAAAAAGATAGGATATATGGTTGCCTTTTCTGAAAACAAATGCCATTTTTTCTATTGTTTTTTCAGTTACTATAGAAAAACAATGAATGATAGTGATTCTTTTAGTAAATTTACAAAACTCGTTAAAAAGTTAGTTCTTTTGCAATCACACAGTGGTAGGAATGTTAAAAGAATATATGTATGTATTAATTTTTATCCATAACCACTTGTCTATTCTCAAAAGTTTGAGATTTTAAGTTAAAAGAACTGTGAAAAATATGAGAGCAGCCATATTTCCAATAAGATTTTAAGCTGGTATGCTCAAATTTCACTAAGTGGCTCAGACAATATTTTAAAGGCAACATAACTTGCAACACACTGCCCATAAAAAAATCAAGAAAATTCTTCAGTAACTGCCAGACGGGATAAATATTTTCAAGAGCTTGACAACAAACGTGGAGAAGAACCAAAAATTTTATATTGTATTTCTTGGTACCTGACTATGCATAATTCCTTTTCAACGTTGTAGCTGATGTACTTCAACATTTGTCATCATTATTAAAAATACAACAATGGAACAACAAATTGAAAAACATTAATCTGAAATAGAATGAGACAAACTGAAAACCGCAAAATCAGCAAAACAGCCTCTTGAAATGATATAAATTGATGATGAAATTATAGCAGCGTTCAAAACCTTATTCAGTTACTTCAAGAACGGGACGATTTACTTATAAAGTTCAATACCAAGAAAAAAAGTCATTTGAATACTTAATGACTGTCCTCACATCCTCGAATAGCAACTATTGTATCCTTGTATAAATAGAAGAAAATCCATGAACTCTTGACTGCCAATGTAGAGTCACATGTGGGCCATCTAAAATCTTTATTGATATATTATCAGCATGTAATTAAATTAATTCAATTACTAAAGTGATTAATTAAAGAAATCTACAAACTTACTCTATGGGAATAGACTTTGTGGGCTGCATTACCAGTTGTCAAAGCCCATAGCATGGGCATGCTTGGTTTAATGTAACAATTCCTTCCCAGGTAGGCTCATTACTTGTCAAACATCCACATATACTTCTTGATTGTTCACTATTATTTCATTAGTATTTATAAAGCAACAATCTTATTGTTTAATAGAATTACGATTTTGCTACCAGATTTTAGATATAGTCAAAAAAGGAGACCATTACTTAGTTTCAGTCTTGCTTCGTTTACTGCTTTATATCTTTCAAGTATCAATTCAATTAAACCATTGTTAGTTGACTAAAGGATTTGGCGATATTTTAATGGGACGTCTTCCATTTAAGTCCGTCTCACAAAGATGCCTTTAGACGATTCAAATGGACAGATTTTTTAAATTAGTCTCTCGAACATTGATCATTGGCGTCTTCTAAGATTGTTTTTCTTCACGCGATTACCTTAAGTCTTTCATCGAACAAAAAAAACCTTCCAGCTGCTTTAAAAAAAATCTTTGAGATCGTCTTCCAGCAACTGCTTTTTGCTTCTTTGCAATTAGATTTTCGGTTCTTTATATCATTCCCATTATTTAATAAAAATAATATCGCAGATTTACTTAATATAAAAACTGCAAAATCAAAGTTTAGAGATATAAACATTTTAAAATAAATTTTGAAACGCTCTATAGTATACTAAAAGGATATGTATTTTTTCAAAATTTTGGTTTGATTGCTTTTTTCCTGAAAGGGATTACCCAAATAAATCTATTGTGCAGGTGAATCCGTAGATTAAAACATTTTTTTTTCTTTGGGGTGATAAGGAAATTTTGATATATTCAAATTAAATATAGGCTTCATAATTACACTATATGACCAAAAATGTCTGGAGGACCGGATCTGGCTGCTATGCATACTGAAACGTCATAGATGATATAAAAGTGCAGGTAGTAGTATATGTAGGCCATACACGTGCGTTATACACACAATGAATAAATTTTGAACGTGACATGATCGTTGCAACAAATCGTTTCTTAAAATATCAGCCTTGCTACAGATGCCCAAATCAACGGTAAATGATGTCATTATAAAGCGGAAACGTCTGGGATGTAAAACAGCTACCGGATGAATTTAATGCTCCTAGCTGTCGAACTCTGATAAGGGTAGTGGTGACAAATGAGATGTCCTTTATGGCAACGATCATTCGTGATTTTCAAAGTGCTTTTGGCGTCGCCATCGGGAACTGAAGAACATAGGTTTTCACGGACCTGTGGCTACTCACAAGCCCAACATAAGCACGGTCAATGCCAAACGTAGCTTACAACGGTACAAAGCTCACCGTCATTGGATTGCGGGACAATTAAAACAAATTTTGTGGGGTGATGTTTTTCACTACACCATCCAGCAATCCGATAGACGCGTTTGGGTTTGGCGGAGGCTTCATGGTTTAGGTCTAATTCGGCCTTGATTCCTATAGCCGGAAGGATAAACTCTGAAATGTATCTTGATATTTTGCTTTCAACTTTCTGGCAACAGTTAAGACAGGGATCTTTCCTGCACCAATGGTATAACTGTTTTGTCGCCGTGGTTTGAAGAGAAGGGCATCAAAAAAGAGGACTGGCCTTCACAAAACCCCAATCGCAATCCCATAGAACACTTCTGAAAATAATTGAAACGCAAATTATGCGCCAGGCCAAATCACTCATCTTCGGTGGCTGAACTAATTGCAGCTCTCATTAAGGAATGGAAGACAGTTACTAGGGTCATATATCAAAAGTTGTCAGAAAATCTTCCCAGACGAGTACAGGCTGTGATTGATGCTATTATTAATACGTGCCATATGAGTGATTTTACAACAGTGGATGTCTGAATACTTTTGACCGTATAGGTCAATATCAATATCAATAGGGGAATTTTTGAAACTTACAGGCGAATTTAGTGACTACTTGTATATTTTCAAATAACATTTTTTTATTTTAGTTTCTAAAATTTGTACTTTAACATTAAATTTCTCAAAACAATACAAGAAAATTTTGAAACATTGTACATTTATTAGTTTGTCTACAATGTTTTGTCCTAAAAAAGTACAAATAAACCAAAGCAAATTAGCAACATTGGAACAAAATTATTTCTTTCTATCTATTATAATAATGGTACGGCTCTAATGCTCCACGTGGGAGCATTTCCTGTAAACTGAGATATTAAGGCTCTCATATGTTCGCTCAATGTGCCTGGTCGTCGCGCACCATCTCTGATGCGAGGCGATATGGCAAGCACCGCGCCTTAGACGACCGCCATTATTACCTCTTGTTTGAAGTGAACGCAGGTACTCAATTATTTTTAGTGACTGAATAGGTCACCCGCCAGGCATCAGAGAGCACCAGGAATTAAACCCGGGTCCGTCCCCATCACAGCCCGCGCCTCAACCACTCTGGCGGTCTTTCTATCTATTAAATTATACATTTTGTTAAGAATAATACTTTTTTAAAGTATTTTAGGCAGTTTTTTAAATTTTCAGAATCTGATGAAAAAAGTTATGTGTATAGACATACATGTATTAGGGTACCTACGGAGTGTTATGTAATATTTTTTTAAGAAATAAATTATAACACTTCCTATTGAAAAAAAGAAAGAAAGGTTTTGACTATATCACTTTTGATAATGATTCTAGGCAATAGATGGTTATTAACAATAATTCTAAATGGAACCTGCTAAAAAGAAAATATAAGAATACTACAGTTAAACCAAGATCATTGAAGAAAAAGTGAACCAGGGTTCGCCACAGTCGGCATATTACACTTCTTTCAAAACATTATATATATATATATATACATATACACTAGTATGATACCAAATTCATTTATAAAATCATAAATACGCTAAATATATAACACTTTAATTCAGTAGCAACGCAATATTGAAAGCTATCAAATTTTTAATTATAATTACAATCTCGCATATTCTTAATGCTTTATTTTATTTCAGGATGAAAATATGGCAAAAATTCGCGAGGAAGAAGAACGCAGGAAAGAGGTAGCTGCGAAATTTCAATTAACATTAAACGAAGTAACAAACATGATGCAAGAAAATACTGAAAAGAACATTAAACTTCGTGACGACAATTTAGACATGGCTAGCAAGATAGAATCTCTTTATGAACAGTTTGAAAAAAGAAAAGAACATCAGTCGAAAATGGAGCAGCAGATAGAACTCGAAAGACAATTAGCGCGTGCCCAAATAGAAAAATCGCAATTAGAGCTTAAAGCAGAACAGGAATTGTGGGCGCAGGAACGCAATACGCTCCTAGAGAAGTGCCGCAAAGGAGATGAAACCTGTGCTCAACTGCAACAAACCATTAAAACTTTACAGGACAACTTGGAGCTGTATTCGGGAAAATATCAAGAATTTAAGTCATCAATTTCGAAGAGCAATCAAGTGTTTGATGATTGTAAGTCCGAAATGGAAAAAATGACCAAACAAATTATAACTTTAGAAAAAGAAGTAAAAACGTGGAAACATCGCTCTCAAAAAAATGCGCATTCAGTATTGGAACTCTCTTCCATTAAACAAGCTCAGGATGCTAAATTGGAAGCCAGCAACAAAAAATTGGAACAGTTGCAGAAGCTTTGTCGACAGTTACAAGTTGATCGGTCTTCATATTTAAAACTCTTGAAAGCTAACGGAATAGAACCCGTCTCACCATCATGTAGTGATGACCAAAACTCAATTGCACAAAGCAATAATCAACAACAAGATTCAAAGAAAAAGAAACACTTGGAACAATTAAAAGATAACCTTAAAGCGTTGCAAGATCAACTTATCAATGTTCAAAGCCAGGTGGCTGTAGAAACACTTGAAAATCTTCCTGCAGAAGAAGAAAGCAAGAGTACGGATATTGAAAACATAGAAACATAATGTTGTTCAGGTAAAAATTCATTGAATAAGAAAAAACTGTAGTTAATATAGGACTGTAAGTGAAGGTTTTTCAACAAATTTTATTAACGGCACCTTTACCACTTTTCACATTTTTTATATTAAATTTCTTAACATTAGGATTTACATTATTGATTAGTCTTTGTTATATTATCATAATAATGACCGATTTGTAATGATTCAAAGCCCTCCAAGAAGTAGCTGGAATTCGGAATACAGCAATTTGAGGCAAATGTAATCAAAATGTAATGCGAGTTATGCGTAAAAATTAAATACATTTATACATTTTCCCATTTCCTTATATATATAAAATTTTGAACAAGCTAGTTATGAGGTCTTGGGGGTATGAAACGAAAAGCTACAGTGAAATTGAAAGTTGTAACATGATTGTGTCTGCAATAGGTAGTATTTCTATATCTGCCTAAAATAATAATTGCATTTGGTAATTTCATTATATTAAGACATCCTCTTGGAAACATTTTGAATTAAGCTATTGTGTACAGTTTTAAAGCAAACAAAAAGATGGAGTTGGCCTAAAATGATGTATTTGTTTCGATTTTTAAATATAATATTTTCCTCGATCACAAATGTTACTAGATAAAACAACTTATTACATTTTTATTCTATAGTAGCCTCTAAGTTGTATCAGTTGCTTTATTATCGCAATAGTATAGATTTTTTATCTACACATTTTTATGGGATTGAGAATTGTCACAACTAGCAATTTTTTATATACAAGATGTTTGCTATTTCACGACAATGTGTTTCAAATAATAGTTATAAGTTTTACTGTGACGTTTTTTTTTAACAGCAAACTGTGTAAAAATTAATATCTTAAAACTATACTTTACATTATACTTTTTAATTCAAAACTACGATGTAAACAAAAGATTGGTAATAAATCATACAAACGAACTACATATATCTTAATTTAAAAATATTTAGAAAAAAATGAAAGAAGTAATTATATGGGTGGCGCAAAAAGAATGGTTGTTTTTAAAATGGATGGTGATTAGGAAGGGAATAGTTGCCAACCATCTCACGCTACCTGTGAGTAGTTCGGACGGTTCAGTTTTAGTTGTTTTGGCACAGTGGAATTGCAGCATTGCAATTATTGTCGAACTATTTTTATGGAAATAATGATTCCATTGTTATTGTTCAATGTCTTTTCTATTGACAGTTCAATTTGCACATGATAGGGTGATCTATAATCATAACACAATAATCCCATGAGTTGAATTGTTCTACACACTTAGACCAATCATAAAGAGGAAATCAACTGACTTCAACTTTATATAACTAGTTGAAGTTTGTTCCGTGCATATAAAATCATAATTTTTGAAAATCTATTTAAGGAGATTTTGTACAACGCAAACGGTTTTGTGAAAGAATGCTTGAAATTATTGCTTCTGATTATGTAATTACGATGATGAGTAATGAGGCATGTTTTGGTTTGGATGGTTCCATCAATAAACAAAACTATTGATTTTAAGCAGTAGGGAACCCATGAGAATTACACCAGAGACTTCTCCATAGTCTTGAGATTACAGTTTTGTCCAGCATTGCGAAAGTAGGGCGATGTTCCTTGGTTCCATGCTCACCATTATTCGTCTACAATTTCTTTTTTTGTAGTTACCCCAAATTGAAACTGTTTTCGAAATCCTCATACAATAAACCAACTGAAAGTTGCCATTTGCCAAGAAATTATAATTATACCAGAACAAATTAAAGAAAATTTTGAAGAGAGGCTCCTGATGTGTGTACAGCAAGAAGTACATCATCTTTCTGATATACTCTTTCCTAATTAAACAATGGACATGTACCTATCAAAACTGCATTTATTAGATTATTTTGGTCTTGATAAAAAAATGTTATGATAATAAAGTTGCACTTCTTTGAAAACAGCCAGTGTGGTCCCGTGGTTGAGGGGCGGGCTGCGATGCTGACGGACCCGGGTTCAATTCCCGGTGCTCTCTGATGCCTGGCGTGTGGCCTACTCAGACACTAAAAATAATTGAGTACCTGCGTTCATTCGAACAAGGGGTAATGGCGGTCGTCTAAGGTGCGGTGCTTGCCACATCGCTCCGCATCAGAGATAGTGCGCGACGACCGGGCAGAGAGAGCGAACGTATGAGAGCCTTAACCTCTCAGTTTGCAGGCCGTGCTCCCACGCGGGGCTAGGGCTTTACCATTATTATTATTACTTCTTTGAAAAAGATGTAGTCTTTTTGAATACCTTGATATGAGGTCTGTTCAGAAAATAACGAGGCATTTTTTGTATTATATGGCTTGATACGTACAGAACAGACTACATATGCTTACACAAAGGTGCTCAACTAGGACTTACTGAAGTGATACTGTACTGCCTGTTATCTAAGGACATTCATTTTGTCTGAATTGGGCAATTTTGGCAATAACTTCCAACAGACCTTCTGTTGAACACTTTTCTGCTAAGTCTTTTACAGATGGAATTAAAGAACATCGACTCAGTTTTATTATTTAGCTCTTAATCTTAATCCTCTGAGAGTAGGAAACAAAACATTCTTTTGAATATATCAAGCCATATTTTACAAAATATTGCATTAACATTGGTTTAATATTTTCAGTATAGACTTAGTGTATATATGTATAATACTGTAAGAAAAACTTCTGTTGATATCTGTTGTTTTTTTGTTTTTTTTTTTTGATACCTGAACCATTTTAGTTTTTTCCACTTATACAATGCAACTTTAGAGAACTTTTTTGTTATTCAACTAGATATCTGTCTCCTCTCTTCTTCCCTCTACCTGTGAAGTTTTCAGTATTATTAATATTTTAATTTAATTTTTAATATTCATATTTGACTCCAAGGGTAAGTAAAAAATGAGAAAAACAAAAGAACTATTGCACCACTTATACAATAATGTGGGTAAGCGATTCAGTAAACAACAAATGACTGTGATAGTTGTAGCGAAGAAAACCTTACCAACATGAGAACTAAAAAGGAAATAAGCCAGACTGAATTTGGCTGTTCGTCGCCGCTTAAGGATTTAAGTTTTTGCTTTATTACCTAATACTCGAATTTGGTGAAAATATGGTTCAGGATTCACTAGAAAAAAAAACGTGAATTTGAAATAAAGGTTTATGCTCATTTTTAGTAGATTAAAAACACAACATTATTAGTAAAAACTTATATTAGATAATCTAGAAATTAAGAATATCTGAAAAATAGTAATAAACAAAATTATCTACAGTATATAACCCTAGTAAACAGTTATCAAAGCTTGTAGTTTAAAATGAAAGTCATTTTGCCTCAATTGTCTAAAATTCTTCCATGTGACTGTAAGGCAAACAGTTGTTTATAAAACCCAATAGATGAACTTTAGTAATATTAGATTGGAAAGAGTATAATCTTCTAATCAAATACACTTGTCAGGCACTATATCTGGATCATAATGATATACTCTGTAGATTTTGGGAAGTCTATATTTTTGAAGGCAGTAGCTCTGGTATTATTTTCATTCATTGTTCTTTAAATAGCAAGAGTTTCCAAACTAAAAATAGCCATCATTCAGAATTCTGCGTGTGAAAACGTTTACATTAATTTCAAAGATCGTGGGGAAATAGAAAATAAAAAAAGACAGACTTAATGTATTTCAAAATGCCTTTCGGCACTTCTACACATACGAAGATTCAAACAAGGCCAACATTCTAGGTTTTTTCAAACCTCTTTTAACTCTCTTTGGTAAACCCCAAATAGGCATAAACATTGCGCTGCGGGAAATTGAAGTAGCGAAAGTGCAATGTAAATAGTGTAATGTAACGAATTTCCGAATGCCCCCCATAACGCGGCTGATTGACATTTGCATTGCATTACCCTCAGCCTCTGGCCTATCTAATGGGGGTGACGCGCCTGTGTTCGCGAACGTTGCACGATGTTCTCGAGAGTTCGCGGCTATTCGGGTATATTGGGGGAATAAAATAAGTGGAGCAAGCAGGCGAATCCAGGCGGGAGCTGTGTTTACTTAAATAATGTGCAATTAGATATACATATGTAATGCATGTATACATAAGTAGTGTTATAAATTTGTACAATTGTAAGTACAACAGATAAGTAGTTTTAAGTTAATTAGTACGTTTTATTTATCACTACCAAGAGTAAGAATGTTACCGCAATGTTACATTAATTGTATGTATTATGTGCATTATTGGTGTTAAGCAATTTTGACAGCTGTAGATAGAATACACAAGTAATTTTAGTAAATTTGCACGTGTTATTTATCACATAGAGAGCGAAAACGTTACAGATGGTGTCAGGTTTGGGGTATTTTGCTTTTATAATGTGTGTAGTGAATAAATTAAAATAAATTAATAAAGGGAAGTTAAGAAAAACAAATTTATAAAATAAAAATTTCGTCTAGATCAATAGTTTTAGGAAATGTTCCAATAATGCTAGCTGCATTTCCACGTTGGATAGCTAAACTAATTCTTTGTCTTAGGTATGATTTCGATCTGGACTCTCCAGTTAGTAGGTGAAGATAGTTTCCAAGCTTTGCGATAAAATCCGTTGCTTCATTACACCAAGGTCTCAAAGTCTCTACTGCAAAAGGACTGAAGATGTATCCTTGATCGATGAGCTCTTTGTATTTCGTCTTCTTGTTATTGGCAGCATTGTTTGCGATAAGGCCAGCAGTTACACTAAATTGCTTGATGCACAATGAGGCTAGGGTATCAGTACAGGTAGCATCCCAAATAAGGTTCATACCATAGGACCACGGGGTTAAAGTTAAACCGTCCACTCTTTTGCTATCATTACGGAAGAGTCTACATGGTTCCAGTTTAGATGGGATGTTAATGGATGATAAGCCTTGTAGAATAATCTTCTTTAGTTCCTGGTGGCGAGAGTGACAACTACTGCTTTTTTTACATGAGAGACCATGTGTTCCTGACTTGTCCACTTTATCTCCACAGATGCAGTTGTGGGGCTCGCAAATGTTACATCCCAATCTGAGAGCAACTGATATTCTGAAAGTATTGTCATTCAGGAAAGTTCCAAGTTTCGTGCATGGAATTGCATTCAGCCAGGCACCGGATTCGGGTTTAGTGGAGGCAATATATCTCGCCTGATCTCTTTCAGAACTGAAATTGAAGGTTCGAAAGATTCTGTTCATATTCAGGATGTCCCAACTTTTTTGACATGAAGGAATGGGAGGTGTTTCATCTAATAAACTGTTCCAGATTCTGATGTAGTCTAAGTATCCTGAAACATGGGCTATGTTATTCTCTGGTAATAACATCATGGAATAAATCAGCTCTGATACAGAATTCACAGACGACAAAAAGGCTGGGATGTAGATATCAGATAATTTTCTAATTCCAATGCCTCCTTGGGATACGGGAAGTGAAGCAACTCTTGATTTCTGAGCGTCAAGCTTAATATAGATTATTTCTTCAAGAGATTTTGAGATGTTCTCATCAATTCCACTCAGTAGTATAGTAGAGTTGTGGAGGGGGGTTGTTCTGAACAAGAACGGTTATCCCGACTGAATGTTTCAGAAGAAAATATGATGTGTGGGAGCTTAGGCTGAAAAGACGTGAGAGTAGGAGATTTATTTCTTCTTCTTTTTTTTGAAAAACAAAATGGAATGGCTGAAGGGAGTAGTGGAGCACCAAGTAGAGTCAGATTGTCGATAATAATTTGAAGTCCCGGTAGAAGTTTTTGAAAGTTAGAGATCATTTTACTATCAGGGTGAACAGAAGTATAGCTCACATTTCGATGGATTCACCTCCAAGCCAATTTTATGGTATTCTTTGATAAGAAATACAAGGTCATTCAAAACAACTTCAGGTTTTCCACCACTCGTTCCATCGTCCAAGTAATATGAATTGAGCTCAGAAGAAAAACTACTAATTATTGATTAAATTGTTAAGCAAAATAGGAGGAGTCCACAAGGGTCACCTTGCTGTGCACCAACGGACGATAAAATACGGTACTTTCCAAAGAACAGAAAGCTTGGATCCTGGTAGCATTGCGTAAGGAACTTATATATTTCAGGAGCATGTTGTACAGTTTTCTCCAACATTACATCTCGTTCCACCGAATTAAAAGCATTTCGAAAATCAATTTTTAAGATTACTTTGTTCGTGTTGCGATTCAGTTCGATGAAGGATCTTGTGGAATGAATAATGGCTTCGCATCCATCTTGTGTTCCAAAACCAAGTTGAATTGGGCGTAATAATTTTCTAACTTCTTCTTACACTTGTGAACAGGCTGTTTTGGCAGCTAATCTTCGTAGAGTGCAGCCAATTGCAATGGGACGGATTCCGCCATCTTTCTTGTTTAAAGCCCAAAGGGAGGCTCCATATATTATTGGTACGATATTTTTATTTATTTTTCCAGCTAGCATCAAATCGATTAGATTTGTGATAGAAGATAGAAGTTCGGTCCCAGCTTCACCCATATTTTTGGACGTAAGATCTTTTAAATGTTGGGGTCGTAGTGCATCAATTGCACCTGCCGATCCATTAGGAAAACTTTTAATAGCCAGTAAGATGTCATCTTCTTTAGTCGAATAGGCTCAGGGTTTGGGAAGCTAAGTTGGCGGAAGGAGGAGGGTGTTTCTCTAAAAGCTTATTAAAAGTTGTTTTATCAATAGAAGCCAAGGTGTCAGGGGATGAAAGTAGCTATATTGCACCTCTGATATCTCCGTACGATATTTTAGAATATACCCTTTTGGAGAGGTGTGTTTGTAATTTCTTCTTGGCTAGTTTGATGATCGGGGGCGTCGGGTCATTACAGTTCTGCTTCACCATATTCGAAAACTTGCCGTTCTCCTGCTTGTCAGGTAGTCTTAACGAAGTGTAACAAAATGATGTTATTAGCAAAGATGGTTCAATAAAAATCGGACGAAACTCTTCAAGAATTTGAGACAGACGTAGCCCGTCTTATTCACATTTCATACCCAACAGCCTCAGATGACTCCTTAGAGGTATTAGTTATACGACTATTTATTGACCTCATTAACGATCGGTCCTAACAAACATTAAGGTTGGCTAGGCCTTTTAATTGACGCGCTCACACGCACTGGATTTTGAAGACAAGTGTTTAAGAGACACGACAGCAGATACCGATGAACGAAATAAGTAACCCACGGAGAAGATTGCAAAGGTATTGAGGTAAAGAAAAAGGCGATTGCGTTGTCGGAATTGTGGTAAGATGAATGATGTCAGAAGTCAGTACAGCACACTACAAAGCGCTTCTGGGGTCTCTTCAGTATGAAAACAAAAACGGGTTAATGGGAAGAGATCTAATCGTGCAGCCCGACCCATGGAAACACGAACTGCGACTCTGGCTTACGATTCCAATAGCGTTTATGTCTATGGCTAAATAAGTGTAAAATTTCGTCCTCCCGTATTGGATACAGGGCCGACGAAAACTATTGGGAGACCCGATGTTGTCAAAACCTCTGGTCGTTTTTTTGCTATCCAAATGGGAACTTCGGGCGGCAACTGGGGCTTCAACAAAGGTTTATGGAGAAATAGAAGCCCAAACAACCATCGAAAACGCTACTTTTATACATCGTATACTAGTAGCCGGCATTTACAATGATGAGTAGTTCTAATAGAATCAAGTAATGATGAAAAAAGCCCAGAAAAGGGATACTGATTGTGAAGACATTGATCCAAACTGGCAGCGTCGTACCGATTCACTTAATCAATGATGATGAGTATCTTTGGACTCTGAAAGAAGGTACACTCCTTGATCATTGTACTTTTGTCTCTTTAGTGGTTCGTCAAGTCAACGGTATCTAGGCAACGCCAAGCAGAATACCTGATGAATTGAGATCAGTGATTGCCACATTCTACAGTGATTTGAGTCTTGACCAATATACAATAGTTAGAGATTTGTTGCACCGGAATCAAGACGTATTCCAATGCGACAAGGGTTCAAAAGGCAGGACAAATATTGTGTGTCACAAAATAGACACCGGCAATGCCACTCCCATACGACAGAGTGCCAGACGATTGCTACCAGCTAAATGATTAGAAGCTGGAAAGATAATATCAAATATGGAAAAGAATGCCGTGATGAAACCTTCGATAAATCCATGGACTTTGCCAATGGTGCTAGTTAGGAAGAAGGACGGATCTACTAGATTTGGTGTGACAACATTAACTTTACTTAGTCTGGTCTATAACAATTTATAGTCGATGTTCTTTAAATCTTCAAAAGACTAACGAGGACAGTGCTTAATACGCTTTCCTAGAAAACATGCTTGGTATATCTAAATGATATAATAGTGACTGGAAAATCGTTCGAAGAGCACCTGAAAATTTTAGAGCAGCTACTCCAACGACTGAAACGCGCCAATCTAAAATTAAGTCCGTAAATGTTCCTTCTCTTAAAGAAAAAAGTTAACTAATTTGGACAGTGATGAGGATGTAGCAGCTGGTCCAAAGAAAACCAAAAGCTTGAAAGAATGGTCAGTAGCGAAAAATAAGTACGGGGTTAGGAGTTTCCTAAGATTATGTACTTACTACAGATGATATATGTCTGGATTTACCAACAGTGCGAAGCCTGCGACGCGACTAACGGAAGATGGCCGAAGTTTTGAGTGAAGCGAAGAATGTCAAGAAACTTTCGAAAATCTGAAACGTGCCTTAGTAAGTGCACCGATAATGAGCTACCCACAACCAGAAGAAAAATTTGTTTTGGATACGAGTAATGTCGGAATTGTGTTGTCTTAGTTACAAAATCTCCAATAAAAATCATCCGCTATTTCAGTAAAATATTTTCAAAAACGAAACGCTATTATTGCGCAACTAGAAGAGGGCTACTCAATGTTATCAAATCTGTGGAACACTTTTATAAATATTTGTATGATGGAAAGTTTTTTTGCAAACTGATCGTTCTGTACTAAAGTGGCTCTTAAATTTTAAAAATCCGGAGGTCTAAGTAACAAGATGGATTGAAAGGTTTCAGCAATATGACTTTGAAACAGAGCATAAAGCTGGGAGTAATCGCAACAGCGACGGCTCGTCGAGTAGACCGTGTCTAGAAGAGTGCACAGAAAAAAAATAGCCCCTATGCTGCGAACGACTGTGACTAATGACTTGTGGCAACGGAAAGAATATCCAACTTTGAAATATGTCTGGGAATGGAAAGAAGTTGGACGAAAATCTAACTGGACAGAAGTGGACCCCGTGTTTGCCAGTAGTAAAATCCATCACAGTAGAAGACGATGTCTTACAGCGCGTGCTCAAAAGCAAAGACGGATTTCAAAGGAAATTGCACTTATTGGTTCTAAAGAAGAGTCCCAGAAGTATTGCAATAACTCCATGATGGTGTGTCTGATGGCCATATGGGAATTATAAAGACTTTGGAGAAGGTTTGCGAGAGATTTTACTGGAGGGTGAACTGTAAAGAAGATGTTAAAGATTGGTGCCGAAAATGTATGAGGTGTGCAACAAGTAATGGTTGCAAAAAAAAACCAAAGGCACTGATAGTTCAATGGCAAAATTAAGAAAACAACGCTCAGAAGTTGGGAAAACGCTGCGCATGTATCACGGCGGCAAAAATATCTAATCTTGTGACCAAGGATACTTCACAAGACAAACCGACATATCGCACAATGTGGTAAACGCTGAGAAAGCTATCTGTTGAATGAAAATATTTGGAACCTGGCGCCACGGAAGCTTGCGTGCGGAAAAAATTTCAAAAAAATTCTTACACTGCCCCGACGTTTGAATGGGTCATGGAGGTATTCGCAGTATTGAACTTTCTTGCGTCGAGACATCAGATAAAAATAACAGTCCATCAACTTCTGAAGATGACGGCTATAAGTTAGGACGTCGATGTCAGAATCTTGAAACAGCTCATCATGTTTCCAACTATCTTTCAGTCCAATCCGTACGTAAGCTTTGGTATTTCCAGGTTCCAAATGTTTTTGTTCAACAGATGACCGCCAGCGTTTCTCACAATGCACGGTAGGTCGAATAGGTCTTGTTATACTTCTCTGGTGACACCACAACGTATTCGTCCAGTTCCATTCACTGAATCCACGAAGTCTTGGAATCCTGGCTCACGCTTTAAAGATACTTTACTAAAATAGCCGATGTCTTCTGGATAGCTCAGTGTTGATGCATTTACTAAGACACGTTTCAGATTCTCAAAAGCTTCTCGACACTTCAATCCACTCGAAACTTTGGCTTTCTTCTATTAGTCGTGTCAGGGACTTCGCAATATTGACAAATACATATCCCAAGAAACGCCTAACCTTACCCTTGTATTATATTATATTGGCATTGGCCATTCTTTAATGCTTTTGACTTTCTCTGAAGCGGTTGCTATATCCTTATCACTGACTACATGTCCAAGATAGCTCACTTTTTTCTTAAAGAGAGAACACCTTTTTGGGCTTAATTTTAGACTGGCGTTTTACAGTCGCTGGAATAGCTGCTCTTCGGACGGTTATCCAGTCATTAACCCATTTTCGTTTTTCTGGTGAAGGGGTACAAGAAGCCTTTTGTCGTGTCTTACACCAACTTTTGACATGGCCTCTCTTACCACAATTCTGGAAGAGTAATCGTCTCAATATCTTTACAGTCCTTTCTGTAAAGTTTTCCACGGATGTCCTTGTTCAGTTCCCTAATATTTGCCGTCATTTCTCTTATACTGCTTGTTTGGCAGCTACAAATCCCAGTGTATATGTGAGCGCGTCAGTCAATGTTTTTGGTCTAGCCAACCTCATTGTTTGTTGCGTTTCCCGATCGTTACGTCATCGATAAATGTTCATATAGCTAATATCCCCAGAAAGTCATCTGTGGCTGTTGGGTATGAAATGCGAACAAGACGAGGTACGTCTACTTCAAATTCTTGAACAATTTCGTCCGATTTTTGTATCCGATTCTGAAGCTGTGTACAGTAAACCTCAGATGAGCGTGACCATGACGCATTTCAAGATGTTTGACGAGTTGGCTATAGTTCTCTTGCTCGTTAATAGGTGCAGTATGTAGTACGTCGAGAGCATCGCTACGCAGAGCAACAATTAAAGTAGTCGCCTTTTTAATTTCTGACCGCCCATTCACTCTAGCAGCCACCTCGAACTGTTTTGATAGTTCGTCCAAGAAGACTTATCATCAAACATTGAGAGCTGGGGATTTAGCAAAAAAAGGATGCTAAGATATTGGGAAAAAGGTCGAGGTGATTACGCTGTCATAATTGTGGTAAGATGGGCAAGAAACGAAAATGGTCTTCTGGACTATCTAAGAGGGGTTGATGGAAAGGGGAGACAATCAATCTATAATAATGAAGACCCAGCTACAAAAATTCGAACTGCGACTTTTTTATATCGATTGCGGAATAAATGGAAAATTGCATACTCTCCTGTTAGATACAACAATGACGAAAAATATTGTGGGGTCCAATGTTATCAACTTTCGGGCATTTGATGCCAATCTACTGGAAACACGCGACGATCACTGGCACTTCAGTAAAGGTTTATGGTGAGATAGAAGCCCAAATAACCATTGAAAACGCTACCTTTCAACATTGTATACTGATAGCTGACATTGAAAGTGATGTAGTCCTCGTGGTATAGGACATTTTGAAACCTTATGCATGCAAAACTGACTTGGAGCATTAGGTACTGAAGATAAAGGAAAAAGTAGTTATTCTCCATGATCAAGAAGGAGTTGTGACATGAGTAAGAGGAGCAGATGAAATATTCTTTCCAGAACGCAGTACAATGGTGGTAGATGCAACTTTGGATTGCAATTTTCCAGCAAGAAAAGTCATTCTAATAGAACCAAACAACAACGAGAAAAAGGCCGGAAAAGAGATACTGGTTGGAAAGCACTGATCCAAATTGGCTCGTGAATATTAAAATGTATTCTTGGATGCTGAAAGAAGGCACAAACCTCCACCATTATACTTTTGTTATTCATCAAATCGAAGTAACGTCAAGCAGGGTACCTGATAAAGTAAAATAGGTGATCGCCGCATCTTGATAAAGATTCAAAAATGACAAATATTGTGCGGTACTAAATAGATACTGGTAATGCCAGACGATTGCCATTAGCCAAATGAGAGGAAGCTAAAAAGATAATTTTGGATATAGGAAAGGATGGCGTAACTGAACCTTCGACAACCCCATGGACTTCACCAGTGCTGCTAGTTAAGAAGAAGGACGGATCCACCAGATTTTGCGTTTAGTACCCTCGGCTCAACGATGTCACAAAGAAAAACAGTTACCCACTACCACGCATTGATGACACGTTGGATACCCTGGCCGAATCCAAATGGTTCTCAACCTTAGATTTAAAGAGCCGATATTGGCAAGTCAAAGTGGATCCTAAAGACTGTTTTTTCATTGTGATGCTCTTTAGACTTTGCCATGCTCTTTCGACCTTCAGAAGACTAATAGAGACAGTGTTTAATGGACTATCCTAAAAAAATGCTTGTTTGATCTGAATGACATAATAATGACTGAAAAAAACATTCGAAAAGCATCTGAAGAACTTAGAGCAGCAATTTCAACGACTACGAAGCGCCTATCTGAAATTATGATGATAAGGTACAGCATCTGATCCAGAGAAAGTTAGAAGCGTAAAAGAATAGCCAGTACTAAAAGACAAGCACGAAGTTGGGAGTTTCCTAGAATTGTGCACTTACTACAATGTGTTTGGATTGGATTGTTTTAAGTGGAGCGAGGAGTGACAAGAAGCTTTCGAAAATCTGAAAAGTGCCTTAGTAAATGCATCAGTAATGGGCTATCTACAGCCAGAAGGTAGTTTCTTGTAGTAAATGAATCTCTAGAAAAGCAGAAATTATATTTATATCGACATCAATATATTGAAGTTTACTTTAAACCTTAAAGACTACGGACTCGGGGCATTCCACCCCCACCCCTTCCATTCAACGGGTATATGACTTCTCTAATTAATATGCAAGTCAATATGGGTAAAATAAGTTTATAGTCAGTTGTTTCGGTTTTTTGTCTCATAATTTAGTTTTGCAGAAAATAAGGAAATCCTCAAATTATGCCCGAAATATATGTGAAGAAGTACAGAATTTCATAGTGTGTGCATTAAAACATTATCTACCAGAAAGACGTTATGGTGTTTCCGTTCCAAAATATTTTAGTGTGTACAATACAATATATTAATGTTCATAAAGTGTTCTAAGCTGCTTCATTTTGAATAGACACCATTGATTATGTTCATAAGATAAGATAACATTGTAACATTTTGTTAAATAATACTAAAATATAACTCCATATCTTTTTCTTTTAATATTTTTTTTAATTAAAAAGGTATCAACTACGACAGCAAAGCTAAAACTTACACCTATACCTGTAGAGATGACGCTATAATTATGTGTTTAATGCAGTTTACTGTAACTAAAAATTGCTAAATTTCTAGATAAAAGTATTTTAAAATAACAACAAATATAAATTGTAATTGGCAATCCACTGGATGTGATAATTTGGTGTAAAATTAAAATATTTTTTGCATTTCCATCTAACAAAATGTATATTACGAAAATACTTGAAGAGAAAATGATATAAAATGTGAAATACGTAAATGAAAAAATGTATTTAAAAATTCCTATAGAAGTTACTCTCCAAAATTTTCTTTTTTATTCAAATATTAATTTCTTTTATAAGTATAATATAAACAAATAAAAATGCATAAATTTGTATATTAAATTAAAAATATATATTAGTATTAGTTATAAATAAATTAATAATCGTTTTGCGTACCTGTATGTTTTTGTTGATAATTGAAGTAATGATTGACAGCACTGTGTACATTTTACTTTTTTTTTCGTTCGGCAGTGTATATTTCCTCCGCCGTTACCGGTACTCAACACCGATGTATTTTTTCGGAGTGTCTATTATTATCACTAAGGTGTATGCGTTTTATCTATAGGAAGTGGTAGGAAAACGCTGGAGGGTATCATGAACTTTATTAAAAGAAACGTTCACGTCCACACGTATTCATTTGACAAATGATAAGAGTTGACAAATGAGGTGTCAAATTTTGTATTTTACATAATGGGTTTGTTAAAGAGAGCCTTTTTGCTGATTTCCTGCGTTTTCTGTCATTGCGACGGAGCCGCAACAGATATAATATTGGATGCTAAGGCCCAGTCTACGCATATTTTGGACAGCTTGAACTTGCTATCGTACACCTTTCTGTTGATCCTCACTGTTTTAACAATTTGGCTGTTTAAACACCGGAGGGTCAGTTTCTTGCACGAAACAGGCCTGGCTGTTATTTATGGTTCGTATTTGGTGTGTGTTTGGGACATAACTGATTATGACGTTTTAGGTTTAATTGTGGGAGCAATAATTCGCTATGCCGGCAGCGGTGTTGCTGTGTTGAACATGAATGTGTACCCTGCCGACAAGTACAACGCTAGCTTGCCTCCAGACTCCCTTACCTTGCATTTTCCAGTCAAAGGCAACGACAACTCTAAAACAAACAAAACGTATCAATACACGTTTCGCAGTGCTGTTGATATGCAGGACAACGAAATTGATTTGAAAGCTACGTTTGATCCGGAAATATTCTTTAACATACTTTTACCACCAATTATTTTTCATGCCGGCTATAGCTTAAAAAGGGTGAGTTTAAATGTGCTTTTATCTTGTTTTTAAATATTTGTATATGTGTGGTAAAGTTCCAATCATTTGATTTGAGATTTTTATATGCTATATATTTGATTTAAAAATGACTATTTAAATATTGTACATCAACTATCCAAAACAACAGGTTATGAAATTCTAAAACATTAAAGATTGATTAATTTTTTAGGACATCTTGTACATAAACCAAATTGTATTACATCTATGTTTACCATGTCGGTTTGCGGCTCGGCCATTAAACCGCTTGGCTGTGGTGCGAATGAACTTTGGTTCAATATTAGCTTTCATGTGTTTGATGGGTAGCCTACTCAGGCACTATGAAGCACTTGCTTTTATTACAATGTATAATAACAAAGGGTTGCCCGCAAAAGGTGTTTTTTGTGTCCTAGGCTGATAATTTTTCACCCACTTTCCAAATGTTCGTGGCAGACGTGCTTTTTGCATTCGGCAATGATTGCATATGCATTCTCAACTCGCAGGCACCGCAGAACGAGAGCGTTCCTGACATACGTGCACAAATGTACAGACCTTGTGTAAATCAAGAGCTTAGGCCACACTACATTTGTTTGTTTACATTCTGTTCAAATGTATAGATAGATGTGCTTGCTACATCAACGATGGTGCGTAACAACCAGGCAGTGAGGGTGAACATATAGGAGCCTTAGTCTTCCAATTTTCAAGTCATGCTCCCACAAGGAGTGTAAAACCTAGCCACCATTATTATGTTTATTATAGACAAATCAGGAGAAAATTTATTGATTTTACTTCCATTCCTATCATCACAAAGTCGAATACTGACTTCTAAGCTTTAGATTTTGAATCTCAATCTTTAGAATTAGTTCCTTGAACTTTATTTCGATTTTCTTTCTAACTACAAGTTTTCATATTGATGTTCTGGTAAGAAGCAATTCAAAATTTCTGAGTGTTTCTTTTACTGCACTGATCTTTTCTTAAACATGGAATCAGTAGTAGTTTATTTAACACTAACTGAAAATCATTGTGGTAATAATTACAAGTTCCACTACCTGAGGTTAAAACTTGCATTCTTGCAATCATCAAAAAGATTGAATTATTTCTAGGAAGACAAGCTGTAATTACATTTGCTTTTGTCCCATCTCATCTTCTATTTCCAACCCTTTGTTAGGCACCTGGATTACATACAATTATAATAAGTGTAGTAATACTGGAAAATCACTTTATCATGTCTTTCAACGTTCGGTTCAATTTGATCAGTTGCTGTCAGTAGTGATCCCCAGTGATAGTTTTGCCTTGTTTGATGCAGCTCATAAAACATTACATTGAAACCGTGAATGTTTTGCTTTGGCATCTATGTTGAGGTCGATGGCTCTGACTTTTCTGCGCTTAGGGTTCCCGTAATAAATCCATTTTTTTATCATCAGTACGATATGATGGAAAAAACTCTTTCCTTTTGTATATTTGAAACAGTTGTTCGCAGGTGGAAAAACGTCTTTTGACAGGTGGCCCTTAATTTCCTTGCGTTTGAATCATTTTCATTACCTTCAAACATTTACCGACCGTTGATAAATCAACATTCAAGAAATCTGCCAATTCTTCAAGCGTTTGACATGGATCTTCATCGAGTAATGCCTTCCATGTCAAAATCATCACTAAATCGTGGAAACCAATACTCAGAAATTGAAATCGAGGGAGCATGTTTACCATGAGCTTCGGGCAATAAACGAAGATTTTAGCTACCGATTCAAAATGGAAACAGAAATGTAACACTTCCCACAAATTGCATTTTTGTTGGCATGAAACTTGACACATTCAAAGTTGAAAAAAATTATATGGTTTAGACTAGACAAAATTACACACTTAAAATTTAAGCCTAATGATGGTATGCTGTGCCATGAAGTTGATTGCAGTATGTACTGACGGCAAAAAATACTAGTAACGGAATTTGTTGTGAATGAAAATTAATTCAAAAGTTGTTTTATTTAAAATTTAAATTCAATTTGGAGCCACCCTTCACATAATATATCTGCAATGTATTTGTAAATACACTTTTTTCTATATTTTCCATGCATTATTTGGAAGAAAACTGTGCTCAGTCTTCTTGAAGTGGATTGCCATTATAATCTACAATTGCATAACCTGAATTAAAAAAATGTTTTAAGTCTGGTAGAAAGGTAGGTAAATATTGTATTTTAGACTTAAAATGCGTTTTTGCTCCATCCTAATAATCAAAATAAAATTTTATCTAAAAACGTGACTTCTTATCAAATTATCCATAACTTGTACTCGAGCACACGTCATATATCAATAGCGGAACTAATTAAGTGGCTATTTGTTGCTGTGCTCACAAATTGGAATTTTCTAGAACAAACAACGTGGAGTTATTAAAAGAGTATTTAAAGAAAGCAATGCTAATTGGAATAATAAAACAACTAAATATACGAATACATGAAGCGTTTGATAACTAAGAATTTCAACTGTGTTTAGACTTCATAAAATTTTTGTGTTGTAGGGAGACAAGCACCAAATTAGATTTTTCAATAAAAAAAAAAAACTAGTAGCTTTTTATGGCTTTGAAAATTTCATTACATGTAAGACTCGGATGTTTTCCTTGAGCTGCTTTGTAGTTTTTGGTTTATTCGCCTCTTCTTAACATATCCCCAAAGGGAAAAGTTAAGAGTCGTTAAATTTGAGAACTGTGTGGATGTACTGAATTTCTTGAAATTAGATGTCTAAGAAAAATTTTAAAACTTCTATTATGAGTATCATGTGCAGCTTGATGGAACCACATCTCTGAATTGTCGGCTTAAAATTTTTTGACGATATTGTTACATCACTCACCAGTTACATGGTTACATCATTGCCATTGTCATCAAAGAAAAATGATCTAATAGCATGTTATGATGTAATAGCTTACCAAACCATACACTTAAGTAAGTATAATTTTAGATAATAGACTGCCGTTGGGTATTCATTAGTTATTTGCATTTCAATCCTTGTAAATAGATAGTCTTGGTTATTTCTTTTCAGTTTTTGTACTAATTACAGCTTGTATAAAAATAGGTGTAAACATTTTCTTCTTTCTAAGAACGCCAATTAAGTTGATGTTATATAGTATTTCATAATGTTCTCCTAAACGCATCGAATATTTACGTCAGGCAGAATGTAGTCCTCGAAATCTTGGAAGATCTCTGATTGAGTCAAATTATAAGACACTGAAACCTAACGTTTGGGACTTTTAGTGGTTGGGTATCGCAACCTGGATTCATGGTATACATATTAATAGAGTTTAATCCAATAAGTTTCAGCCTTAGTTCTGGATTTATAATTTATTTTATATATATAACCACTAATGTCAGGTTCAAATAAAATAATTGGAATTTTATCAAAATTGAAGAATTATTTTAATAGGATGTGAATGTAGAGAGATAGTACTACGTTATAATTTACTCAAAAATTATTATTGTAGTAATTGATAATTTTTTTTTGTTAATTAAAAACTGTTAAACATTAAGCCTGCAAAATTTGGGCTGTTATGTTTTTTAACTTTTGATAATTGAATTCTATATATTTTTTATCCCTGAATCTGAAAGTGACCATCATTTTTTCTCATCAAGTCAGGATTTTTTGCAAATCTCAAATTTTAAAATTTGTCAAAAGTCAAACAATCGCGAAAATATGACTTCAAAATAGACTGAAAACGGTTTTTTTTCTTATTATTTATTTATTTTTTGGCTTATACTATGCATTCTTTTAGTTAAACAGTTGAGGAGTCTGAAGAGACGGGTGGGGAGAGCGTCATAGATCCCACAAAATTAGCCTAAATTTCTATTTTAATCTTTTTTAAATTAATTTATTTTTATTTGTTTAATTATTTTTTATGGGGTACGTCATTTCTTTGGAAACTATTCACCCTTAATTACGAAGTACGTAAAATATTTACAATTTTATTCTATTTGTGTTTCTTTAGAGGGCTCAGCTCTGCTTCGCGCTTTCCTTTTATATTCTCTATGGGGTTCATCTTGGTGTAACATCCAGCAACAGTCAGCCATCATCGTAGTAGTCCATTTTTCTTGTTATCTCCTTTTCATTTCTTTGATATCCTGACAAAATCTCTCGCCCATTTCTCTACTAAGGGCACCCATATTTTCAGGAAAATAGTCCAAATGTAAATTTAGGAAGTGAACTTTTAAGCTCATGGAACAGTATAAATTTTTATACTTCTGGAGCATGTTTTCAACGATTGATTTGAAGTTCGGATTTTTTTATGTCCAGAAACCTCGTTACTACATGTTTAAAGGCTCCCCAGGCTTTTTTTTGCAACTTCCATTTACTTCTCAAAATTATCATATTTGATAAGTTTTATAATGTCAGGACCAGTAAAGACACCTTCAGTTAGTTTGGCGGTTTATAAGACTGGAAATTTGTCACAGATGTATTTATAACATTTACTTTCTCTTTGTAAGGCTTTGGCAAATTGCTTCATCAAGCTTAACTTGATATGCAGAGGTGGAAGGAGAGCTTTATTCGGATCTATGAGTGCTTTTTGGAGCACATTTTTGGTTCTGGGTTCTAATGAAGCTCTCTTTGGCCAATCTTTCTTTATCTAATGATTTTCTCTGTCTCTGCTATACCACTCATACAAAAAACAAGGAAACCTTGTGTACTCTCCTTGTTGTCCTAGGAGCATCGTTATTATTTTGAGATCGCCGCACGTAATCCGCTTATGATTGTCGCATACTCTCCCACCGTCTTGTCATCTCCCACCAAAACAATTTTGTAGATTCCCTAAGGGACATTTAGAAGGAAGAAATGGGAGGGGGGTGATTTCAAGGGCCCAGTGTAATATAATGTTAAAAATTAAAAGAAATAATGAAAATAAATAAATGAAAAATGTAATAAATTAGAAAATTAGGCTCATTTATAGCAATTTTCATTAAAAAACTTAAAGGGTCAATCCCCTCCGCCCCTCATCCGACTCCCCAACTGTTTTGCTATAAGAATGCATAGTATAAGCCAAAAAAGTGAATATATTATATTTATTTATATAAAAAAACCGTTTTGTCTATTTTATAGTAACAGATTTTCACAATTTTTCGACTTTTTTCATTTTTCCAAAAATCCTGACGTGATGGTAAAAAATGAAGATCAATATCGGATTCAGCGCTAAAAAATACATAAGAATCAATTATCATAAATAAAAAACAACCATCGGAGACTTGCGTTATGGGTTAAACAAAAGTTTATTCAGATTTTTAAAGTTTTTAATGTTGAATTTTAGTGGTGATAGTTTGATAAAGATGTTAGTCAAGTTTTATTTAAATTTAGATTTCTTCCCATGTAACACATATCACAATTTAATCTCTCTCCTGGTGGCTGGCGGAAACTTGAATCTAAAAATTAGTACACTTTGTTACTTTTATTGCACCTCTGAAGTTAAGAAAATCACTTAGAATCAATGAGTTCAGGAAAATGATTACAAAAACAATTTAGAAGTTCGTGATGAAACTAAGATGTTTGTGGTTCTGCAAAACTCTTCAATAGCTTCCACCATGCTAAGAATAGAATTATCTGCACAACACTTGACAACATTGAGATCTTTATTGGTAGCCCAAAACGTAAATGCAAACTCAGCTATAGATATCAGCTTTGACTGCTTTGACCATATTAATCACTGTTACGTACCCACAACAGCCTCAAAAACAACTGAAGTCGTTCTTTAAATATGTTGTAAAATTTATCTAAATAGCAAAGCTATACAAGATCCTGAAACTTGATAGTATGTTGACACTGAAGAAACTTTTTTCACTTTGGATATTTTGTTATTCTTCAGATGGTATAAATATCATGAAAAAATTTCGTAATTCAATCAATATATTTGATAATCGGCTAAGTAGTGTAAAGGACTAAAGAGCTGATGTCTTCGACCAACCTTGACAAATTCTAACAATTATTTTTATCTCTTCTTTGTTTGTAAAATTTATATATAAGTAATGCTTCTACATTGCAAATTAATATACATATTTAGCATTTTTTTAAATTGAACTTATCAGAAATTATTTACATCATCTATGTAATATTTTGTTTTGACATCATTTTTATTATATCGAATGCCCGTTTTTTGTTGTATTAATTGCATTTGATTATTAAGCATTAATAACAAATTGGCTATTGATGTTGAACATAATACAAAAATGAGAAAAATCTGAATGAACTTTTCGTTTCACTTAAATTCAAAATGGCTTTGCGGTTGAGGCGCATGACTGCAATGTGGACGGGCCTGGATTCATTCCTGGGGCTCAGATGCCTGGTGGGTGGCCTACTTAGTCACTAAACATAATTGAGTGCCTGCATTCACTTTGAAATTCGTCTAAGACGCGGTGAGACCCTCAACCTCTCAGTTTGCGGGCCGTGCTCCTACACGGAGCATTTGAGCTTCACCATTTTTAATATCTAAAATGTGTATATAGGTCATTTAAAGAAAGCTCAAAACAAAATCGGTTTTGGGCTTCAATTTGTTGTATATTTTTATATAAATATTTGATTGTTACTATTAACCAGTATTAATTGAGTACTGTTTTAATGTTTCAGAAATATTTTTTTCGGAATTTGGGTGCTATACTAACATACGCAATAATAGGAACTACTATATCATCTTTTGTGGTTGGAGCACTGATGTATGGTTGTGTACAGTTAATGCCTGCGAACAGTTTTACATTTCTAGACACCCTGTACTTTGGAGCTCTCATCTCCTCAACCGATCCGTTAACAATTCTAGCTATTTTCCATGATTTACATGTGGATGTAAACCTATATGCTTTGGTATTTGGAGAAAGCGTTTTGAATGATGCTGTTGCAATCGTTCTTAGCGGGTAAATAGAAGTGTGCACTTGCCTAATCTATGTAAACCCATGTTTTTAAACAGTTCAATTCAGAATTACGGCGAGCGTTATCAGTCTGGGTCCGGTGGATTTGAAACAAAAGCATTCTTTAAGGCCCTGGGCGAGTTTTTTAGAATTTTTATGCTTTCACTACTTATCGGTGCTCTAATGGGGTGCATCACAGCATTAATATCCTTTTTATAATAATCTTAATGTTTACTCATTTAACTGAGGTGCTTTAAAAGTGTGACGTCTTAATCTGTTTAATGTTTTTGGTTTAAACTTTTTTTGTTGGAGCGTGTGCCAGTGCTATTATATTAATAGTTTTAGTAGTATCTTGAGTATGGACATCTTTTATACTTGCTTGCTTACTTAATCATGATTCTTAGTACATTTTTTTGGTAAAAATGTATGTTTTTAGACTATCCTAGCTAGTTTTCTTTCACTTCTGCTTTTACAAATTGCACTATTTCAATTTTTTGGTTTGGTACTGCTGGTCATACTTATTTTGTTGTTTCCTTTTTCCTTTTTTGGATCTTGAGTATATGTTTAAATAACCTCTTATTTAGTGGCAAAGCGAAGCGAAGTCACTTACTAACTTCATGTTGTCAGTCCGTCCGTCCAAGCAATAACTCGAGAACGGCTGGGAATTTCCAAATTCTGTTTTCACCAATCGACAGGTTACCAAAAAAGCTTGTTTGCTAGTGATTTTGAAACTGATTGGTCAAAGGTCAGCGTTAGTGACCTGATCTGCTTCGCCACTTCGCTATGCGTTGCAAGCTTTGCAGGTTTATTTTCTTTTTATTGTGTTTGATAACTACCTTATCCAGATTTGTTACATACAATGTTACAACTCACTATTAACTTGTTTTGCTTTCTATTTTTCTTGAAAACTGTCTTAACATTTTATTTTTATTGTTTAAGAAATAATTAATCATTTTTTACATGTTTAGTTGATAATAATAGCTGTAATTAGTGTATTTCTGTGGATAAAGGCGCCCACTTTTAGAACGTCTCTCTATATATTTCATTCATCTATATCACTAAGCTCTAATATGTAATGCATACACTCGTTCATTTAAAATAGTTCTATTTTTGACCAGCAGTTAATAACAATCATATTTATAAATAAGAGAAGTTTGAAACTACTAAATTGCAATGGTTTTTTCAATTTTTTAAACTAAAACCATGAAAAGCAAGAAATTGTTCCTTAACCTGCAATTACATGACGAAATTTACCCGAGTTCGAGATTTTCCGTTGTTGGAGTCTGCACTATTCGTTTTGATGTCATATAGTACCTTCTTGATGGCAGAGGCTACCGAATTAACAGGTGGGATTGGTTTAACTTTCAAACTTACCAGAAAATCAGTGCTTATTGCCTGTCAGTCGCTGTAAATGTACTAAAGGCGAAATAGCAAGATATTCTGGGACGTTTGTATTTTACTTTGCACGTTATGTTGAAGAACAACGTCATATGTTACAGGATATATTGCAATCTACGTTGTACTGATTTGGTACAATGAAAAAACTTGATCATTTCATGTATTGGTATGATACTCACGAACCTGTATTGTTATACGCAAAGTTCTTTCCTTTATAATATTATTATCTTTGGATTGGATTAACAATTATTGATGTTTAGAAAATTACCTTATTATCTCATCTACTTTTATGGCCATTACTTTGATTTTTAGTTCCTTCTAGTAGAGTCTAGGGCTCTCAGCTAGACCATTTTTCTTTGCCTTTTTTTTGAAATTTGTACAAAAACCACCTCCTGTTATTTACTTTATTACATTTAGATTTTTCACACTGGATGATAAAGCTGTTTGTAATTGTATTTCTTGTTTTAGAAAATATTAGGTTGTTTTCCTTCTTTTTGTTCTTAAAAAATGTCTTTTGGAGTACCTACCAGAATTCTTTCTGTTCAAGAGCGCTGTGTTCCATTACTTTGTACTATACCTTTATATACAATATTATTAAAGTTTGTGTCATATTTTTGCCATTTCTTTTATAAAGTACGTCATTTTTGAAATTTGTGTTATTTTTATTTTTGATGTTAATCTTAATATTCTTTACTTTTGTGCATGAAGTTTTTTTTTTAATTCTTGCTGTCTCTATTTATATTAATGGTGCCTAAAAGAGTTTTAATACTTCTGACTTTGTCTATCCAAGATCAAGATATGTAGCAGCAGAATACTTGTTAGAATCACCTTTCTACTGAATTCTTATGGTTCTTTGGTTGGAACTTTTAGTAAAAGTATCCTCTGTTGTTTACATAATTTGTGATACTATGGTTTGAACTTATTAAAAAGGAACTTTGCATATAATTAATGCAAAAGTCGGAGTGTGATGGATTAATGTACAAAAATAACTTTGAATTGAGTTGGCTTTTGTTGCATATAATTAAGTAACCATGATAATGTTCTTTTGGGTGCATGCTTGCATGCCATCCAATTTATAGACTAGAAGCTAACTTATTGAAACACAGTGCTAGCATGAATATGCTGATTTTTATTTTTATTGTTAATTTTTTTACCGTTTCTCAATTTTTAGTTTTAAAGACCATGGTTACATAACAACGTTTAATATTAGCAATATTTTTCAAATCTTTGCTTATTAAAGGCCCAAATTTTCACATCACTCTTAAATTTTGATTTTTGGAGAAGTACATGGGTTAAACAATTTCAACAATTAACCTTTGAATTATAGAATTGTGCTTCTGATAACAGTTATTGTTAAGAGGGTACTTTTTTTATTTATAGACCTTTGTGCAACTGTTACATACTTGAAAAAAATTTTAGTTATAATACTTTGAAATAAAAATTAAAAACTACAACAAATTTGTGGTAGTTAAATTTTATATACTATAAACTTTTTCATAACTTCAATATCGTTACTTTCTATTAAAAATCATTTTATAAAGTTAGTGCATAAGTCTTGTATGAACAACTACATTTAACAAAGAAGTACTATTCTAATATATGCTGCTATTATTTAGAATCTTCCACTATCTGTGAGGACAAATTCTATGCCTATAGATCACTGAAGTTTTTTGTTGTAACGAATACAATAGATACCAGTTCAAAAGGATTTATATCTTAGTATATCACGTAATTACTTACTTCTCAGTTGAGAGTTGGGACATAAGTTACAGCAACTATTTTTTTTTCAAATATTAGATGGTATCACAAAATGGTTCTATGATGTTCTGTAATTGCATAGAGAACAATGTTAAATCAATTGTCAGTCGACCGTCATGCAGGATGGGTATGAGCCGAGTAGAACAGCGTTTATATATTGAAATAGCCATTCTCCGTGTCAGAAAAGCCAGAGAATGACACAGAGAGTTGATAAAAGCTATTGGGAATAATGTTCTTCCATACTGAACAGTCGTGAGGTGGATAGTAGAGTTTCAGCGAGAACAGAAAGAAACCACCAACTGGCAACAGGCAGGACCACCTGTGAGTGTATGGGTCGATGTATCACGTGCAATAGTCGATCACCTGATGGAGACCAACAGACAGCGAATGCTGCTTGAGTTAGAGAAAGAAAGTTGCATCAAAGTGGGTACCACATGCAACATGCTGCGATCAGCAGAAAAGAGACCACTTCCTTTCAAGAATTTTGGACCAGAGCTCAAATGTTGGTCCGCAGAGTAGCGACAAGCAGAATCGCCAAGAAGGCACGGCGGTTGATTGACAACTGCTTTAACATTGCTTTCTATGCATTTACAGAACATCACAGAGCCATCCTGTGTTGTGGACACACTATAAATGCATGGTTTCCTTGAGACATAAAATTTTGTGATATCATCCTTTACCTTTGAAAAAAAATAATAGTTGCCATGACTTATGCCCCAACTCTCGTATTTTTTCAAACTTGTTACAGTAACTTAAATGTCATATTTTACCTTTAGATTGATTGGTCAATGTAAACAATTCAAGAAACAACTTAAAAATTACTTTCCATAAGGTGGTCAATTATTGAACTTCAGATAGTTGTTCTTTATTTTAACCAATAAGACTTATGTTTCTGCTTTATATAATACATTTTATTTCGATAAAAAAATATTTGTGTTAACTAGTATCAGAAGTACTTTAATAGTGAAATTATAAAAAAATATTTAACCCATTCATAAAATTCAAATTAAAAAACAAATAAGTGGGCCTCAAATGTTGATTTTAATATAAGCATTTGTTAGTGTATTCTGGTATTTACTAGTTTCTATGCTTCAAAAATTAGTCTGCATGTTAAATGCAACCGGCAAGTATTGAGTAACAATGATACCAAATTATTTTTGTAGGTGTCGTGGCAGTTTTGTTCTGTGGCATCTGCCAAGCTCATTACACCTATAACAATTTGTCGGACGATTCAAGGACAAGAACCAAGCAGATGTTTGAATTGCTCAACTTCTTAGCAGAAAATTTTATTTTCTCATATATTGGAGTCTCCATGTTTACTTTTCCAAAGCATCATTTTGATCCATTGTTTATATTAGCAGGATTTGTATCCTTTTATTATCACAAACGATTACACATTTATAATTGGTTTATCATTTCAGATATTGAACTGGTGCAAAATATAGTAATTGAGAATGTTCTAACAAATTTTAGTTTTAATTTCTTTGATAATAACAAAGTTACAGTTTACTCAATTAACTGGAATGATTTTTAATATAAACGCAGAGGGTGTCTCCTAAATTTCCCATCATATAAGTTGAAAATTTTATTGATTAAAAAAAAGAAAAATTAATATAATGATCTATGGTCTGTATTCATCTTTCAGGTTGTTTTTGTATTCCATGCTTGTACTATGCCTTATCCTTAGAAGTAAGTCAATATTCTGTCTCCATGTCTACTGCTTGGAGAGAAAATTGATTGGAATAAGTAGTAAGTAATGTGATGGTCAAAGACCTAAGCTATAGCAGGACGTGACGAATTCTCAAATTTTGCCCTATGTTCTTTAGATTACTTGGGAAGAAGCTCTATCCAGTTGTAGCAATATATATAGTGTACAGGACCTTTAAAATTTTGCCAGATACATACTATCAATTTCTGTTCAAATCTGTTATGTTTAGGAAAGTTCTAGTATATGATCTAAATGTAAGTACTTCTTTTTTGTCACATATAGCAGTCTGTTTGATGAAGTGATCATTTGTAAACAGATGGGTGTGCTTTTCAGTGTCATAAGCAACGTGATCAATTATTGTTTGTTTTATTAAAAAAAAATTAGCAAAACTGAATATGAAAATGGCGGGAAATTTATGGGCCCTGGATTAATGTAACAATTTTTTAAAAATACAGTGTAATTTCTTTAATCACATATAGGTTTGTGCAACTATAGGTAGAGCAACAAATATTTATCCGTTGTCATTTTTGTTAAATTTGGGAAGAAAACCAAAAATACCAGCTAATTTTCAACATATGCTGTTTTTTGCTGGTATGTTACTACTTTTTGCAACATTATTGGTCCTAAGATACTTTATTTGTAGGACTTCGAGGTGCCATGTCGTTTGCGTTAGCCATTAGGAATACGGTTTCTGAAGCACGCCAAACGATGCTTACTACCACTTCTCTTATAGTGATTATCACTGTTATTATTCAAGGAGGTGCGGCAATGAATTTGCTACATTGGTTTCAAATACCGTAAGTTAGTTATTAATTTATTTAATAATTAAAGACGAAATTTACTGTTTGTGCTAGAAGAGTGCATCGAGGGTAATTCGAAAACTACTTACATGTACCACTACATCAAATTTTTATTAATAATTCCATATATATATATATATATATATATATATATATATATATATATATATATTGGCTTTAACTTTAAAAATTAAATAATGAAAAATATATTTTTTTCAGACTTGGAATAGAAGAAGAAACAGAAGCTCTTGCCAATCGGGGTGTGGGAAGTGTAAGTATTATTTTATGGAAGTGTGAGGTAGATTTTAAAATTGAAAAGACCATAAGGATATGCCGTCAGAATATATAGTGCAACATTCAAATTTTAATTGATTGTTTTATGCTATCAAAATATTCAACATTAGCATAAATGAGATAAGCAAAATACTCCCATAAAATACTTTTTGTTTATATATTTTATAACAATCTTATTTTGTTTAAAATTATGTTAAAAATTTAATTGTTCCTCTTATGTAATAGAAAGGTAGTTTTTATATTGAATTGAAGTTTAAAAAGACCAGATTATTTCCAAATAGGACTGTTGTACCTAACAATCTGTTACATGATGATGATGTAGATTGGTCTAAAACAATCGAAAGATGCATAATACCTTTCTATTATATAAGCTTTTATAAGTACCTTTTTCGTTTTATTTCATTTTAAATTAACTAGGTAAATATTTAATGAAATAGATCAGATCTTAATAATCCATAAAATTATGTAATCAACATAGAATTTTAACAATTTTGAGTGAAAAAGAAAGTAGGAATTAGATACATAAATAATTCTTACATTAATTCTTTAAATTAATTTTATATAATCAGATTTATCATTTATCATCATTTTCTTTTTATTACTTGCCAACAGGTATACAATTCTATGGAAAGTACACCAGGGGTAGGTATACAAAATATAAATTTATAAACAATTGCCATTTAATTAACGTTTTATATTTGTTGCATATATTACAAATAGTGCTTGCTTTAATTAGTGATTATGTATTTAGGGTAGCAACACTCCACGAGACCATGAGTGGCCAGATGTTACAGATCCGGAGGTTCCAACACCAAATGAAAAGGCAGCGTTGGCTCGCATTTGGGGTTCCTTTGATACTCACTACATGAAACCCTTACTTACGCATTCTCGGCCTACATTACTAGAAACTCTGCCAGTCTGCTGCAACCCTCTTGCAAGGCTACTTACTACAACAGAGCAAATGACTCAAGTAAATAGATAATTGTTTGTTTTTTTTAATTTCTTTTGTATCCTTTGATGTAGGTTTTTCTGTTTGTCATTATACTATATTGCTATAGTTTGTACACAAATCTTTTTGACTGTTTCTAGTCTTATGTTAGTTTTTTTTCGCTTCTTGTATAAAGTTTTGTGTCAGCATGTGTTGTTTTTGATAATTTTGTCAATCCTTTCATTAATATCTATCTCTTGATTTTCATTGTTGTCTATGGTTGAAACTAAATACTTAAATCTCTTACCATTTGTATCTTTGATGTGTATAATGATTTTTTTTGTTGTTTTGGTATTATTTTCGCCATTATTTTGGTTTTCCCTTGTTTATTCTTATTCTACATATCTTTAGCGTTTTGTCCCAGCTATTTAAATTATTCTGTAATTACTAGCCACACTTGTTACGCCATCTGCAAAGACAATCATATTGTCACTGATTGGAGCTTATTATAACCTAGGGTTAGTTTGTTTTCAAATTGGTTTTTGACTCTTTTTATAAACTCGATATTCTTTCCTTCACTTGTTAGCAAAAACTTGGAATTTTTTATTTTTATAGATGATAGCTTTTATTTTTTTATATATGCTTTTTATTACTTTTATTAACTTGTCTGAAGCCTTTTCTCCAAGTTCATAAATACCAAGTATACTTTTAGCTTTCTGTCCAGAATTACTCCTATCTGCCAATCTTTTAGCACTATCCCTTTCTCCCAAGACTTATTACATATTTTTATAAAGTTTTTCTTCTTATTGTTCCATGTTCTTTAGCTTTTTGCAGTTAGTTTAACACGTCCTGGTACCTTTCTATTTTCAAGTGTTTTGATAGCTTATATAATGTCTTCATGTGTCATCCATTATCATCTGGTGTTTGTACTTCATTATATTTTTCATTTTCTTGTACTTCATATTTTTGTTTTCTACCATAATTGATTTTTTGCTGCTTTCTTTTATCTTTTAATTCTTTTATTATATTTTTATGCATAGCATTTTCTGATTACTAAAATGCTATGTATTATGATTTAATTAAGTTTGAAGAAAAATGAAATAAATAGATGTGTTATTATTTACAATATGTATTAACTAATACATTTGCTAACAAAATTAAATAAAAACGACGTTGATTTTTTATAAATTTTTGTGCAGGAGGGCCAAAACCGAATTACCAGAGATTCCGATTCTGATCTCTGCATAGAAGAGAACGATTATGTGCAAAATGAAAGTAGGCAAACTTCTATAACACATAGAGTAAGTGTTTACGTTTTTATCTGGTATATGTACTTATTTTATTAGTATTTACTTATTGATATACAGTTATCTGTATTGTTATGTTTACTATGTACATATAAACATTATATTTTACTCATTCATGAAATTACATGCATCATTTATAAGTTATGGCAATAATGATGGGTACACAAAGTTCAAATATTAAAAAAGTGTTCAAAAGTATATCGGTTTTTATAGTTTATATTTAATATCTACTGGGTATTTCGTAATAATATAACAGGACCCATTTTATCAATGGACAGAAAACTAAAATAATGAAAAAAGTTTAATTAAATATATCGCCCATTTGATTGTTTTATTATTATAGGAAGTACTCAAATGGCCATTTTTAGTCTGAATGCTTGTTTGTAATCATGTTGCAGCCTTCCATGTTTTTCAAAACTATCAAATGTTTGTCAGATATGTTTGTAGCTTTCTTGAATATCTTAATTCATTATTTTGATATAGGAAATAAATATTTGGCGCCATCATTGCTATGTAGGCGAAAGTGACAGTTGATTAGAATTGTTTGTACAGAGATCAATATATATATTTATAGAATTTTTGATCAAATGGAACCAATTTCCTTAGTTTCTTTAATGTAAGAGTAGCTAAAAGTGTATTGTACAGAATACAACAAAGATTTTTTCCTTTAATATGTAAATTACCTGGATCCTCAGAAAAAAGTTTGATCTCTTTTAGGTGTATCTGAGCTTTATTTTGACTACAAAAAGTTCTTCACTTCTTTGAGAGTATCTAGATCAGAGGCTCCCAAACTTTTTTTTCTCATAGACCACTTTGAAAATTTTGCTGGTTCCGGTGGACCCCCTGCAGCTACATTTCTACCATATTTCCAAAACTCGAAAAAAATGTGAAGATTAGATCTAACTGTGGAAATTTGCGTTGCGGCTGAGTTATTGGTTAATTAATTAATTGATTGTGCTGTGAGTGGATGCCAAAAAAGTAAAGTTAGCCAATCAAAAAAGTCATCCCATCCAACTTTACTCCTTTGACATCTACCCACAACACAAGAAACCAATCAATTCTCATATATTTTATTTAGAAAACTCCCCATTCGGAGTGGTAAAAATAAAAAGAAAAATAGTATATTTCCTTGTGTTGTATTTATTCAAATATGTAATTATTACACTATTAATTATTATTGTTATCGTATTACATTGTGATATGATAGCATTCGTAATATAATTAAAATAAAATATTAATAACGTAACGTAACTTCTACAATGACAATCACAAAATAGTCATAATTTTAGTGGGAGAGATGTACTTGATGGATTGACAGCAAATTATCAATATTTGGCTTCAGTTTTCTTAGGAATAACCGCAAATCTCCCCGTTCTGTGATATTCAATCTGCTCCTTTTTTTGTTAAAAGGTTTGTAACGACACTAAAACTTTTCTCGACAAGATATGACGAGGGAAACGCTATCAAAAGCTTTCTCGCAATTCCCCACAGTCCAGGATATTTTTCGGGTATTTCTGCCTGCAGCCAAAATGTTTGATACCCTCTTTTAAATTTCACCTGCAGTTCCTCATTAGTGCTAAGCTCGAGTAGCTCCTCTTGTAATATCACATTCTCCACTTCCGTTTCATCAAGTGGATTTATGATTCATGGTGGTATTTCCATCGTCAGAATATCTTCAAATCTGATTTTAAAGTCATCATGCAGGGCAATTAAATGTTGAACGTATGTGTGAATATCCTCATCAAGGCATTCTACCTGTGACAAGTTTGAAAACTGGGAAAATTCGCGCCAACTAATATTTTGCTTCATAAATTTCAATTTTCCAAGAAAAGCTGAAATTACACCCTTTGTTTTTATTAAATTGTAATTGTAAGTTAATGTCATTAAATTTTTTGAACAAATCTGTCAAATACGCGATGTCTGCTTTCAAATTGATCAGGTTTTCTTTTAAATCTGGATCTTTACCTTCCAGAAACTCTAAAACTGATTCAAAAAGTGAGAAAAATCTTGTTAAACATGCACCTTTCGACAACCAGCATACTTCAGTATGTAAGAGCAATCGTTGAAAGTCATCATCATTTTCATCGCACAATTGTGCAAATAAACGCGTATTCAATGCATTGCTTCTTATTTTGTTAACTGCATTAATCACAAATTGAAGCGATTTGTGCAATTTATCACTCAAATTTTTCGCTACTAGGTGTTGTCGGGGGATGACACAGTGAATTGCAGTTACCTCTGGTATAATTCTTTTAAGATGGCTTATAAACCCACGACATCGACCGGCCATGACAAGAGCTCCATCTGTTGCCACCGAAATAACGTTTGTGAATGGAATCGATTTTTCCTTTAAAAAATTTCTTAAAATATTATCTGCCTACATTGATAGGTGAACTCAAGCCAATATTTTAGTTCTTCATTATCGAAACCAGATAAATTTTCGTGGACCCCCGCTTACGAATTGTGAACCCCCATTTTTTTGTCACGCCAACGTAGACCCCCTGTCGAGTCTCCCGTGGACCCCTGGGGGTCCACCTGGACCACTTTGGGAATCAATGATCTAGATGAAATGCGTGGACGTTATCACAAATCACTTACTTGTGCTCTACATTTTATCTTAATCAGTTTTAGCACCAAACTTTTTCGTGTTGAAGCTTCCTAAGAATTGACACTTCTCAGAAGTGAATATCTCCATTGAGTGAGAACTTTGATATACGAGGCTATTTGGTCTTGTTCGTTATAGGCTGTACAAAAGGATTCTTTACTAAAAACACCCTTTGTGTACATGTGTTATACAAACTTATATTTAGTTACATTATATCATCAATTAATTTTGTTTAACTATGTTTTAGTGTATCCACCCAGCTAACACATTGTAATTAGAGCCTATTAGCGGACATTTTAAAATTATTGTAATATTAAAGTGTATCTAGTTTATATGATCTTTGGGGTCTAATTGGTTAATACATTTCGTTTTTCTTCAAACACACATTTGTAAAACTGTTAACAAATCTAAATAATGTTGCCATGACTTATGAAATAATTTTTATTTTTGTGTTTATCAAGAATTGAGAATTGACTTACATTCCCTTTTTGTTTCCACAGCCAGTTCAAGCCATCAGTGGAAACCAAATATAACTTAATAATATCCTATATTGTGTAGTAATTTTAATTTATATCATGTAACTACCTATTTATAACGAGGTGCTTTGTAATCAGTAAACACTCTTGAGTCAAATAATAAGAGGAATAATAAAACAAGTAATGTACAATGAAAAAAACAAAATCAATTATGTGGTAATTAAGAGTTGTTTATAGCGCAAAAATATAAGAGGTCTTTAATGTTGGAAACTAATAACATTGCATGGGTATCAGGTTAGCAAATTTACAAACCTTCTATTTATTGTGTTTATTGTTTAACATTGCAGTGCATAATTGTAAGGTTATCCTTGCTTAACTGTGTATTTAAGATATCAACAACAAATTATGGAAATAACCATATCTTTATTTATAGAATGATTTTACTTGATTTGTTATATTGTTGGTAGATTATAGAAAAAAAATTTAAAGCTAATTGTAAGGAACTTTGCTGACGGTTGCAGGAGAATTCTGGGAAGGGGTTTCTTACTAACTCAATTTGGAATTGTAGTGTTCTTTAATGGTATATTTCTCCATAATTCTTTCGCATTTTATTTTTTTAATTTAAGCTGCAGTTCCTTAGGTATTTTTTATTCTCTTTTTTGCTTATTTTGTTTTTTAACTATTTGTATATTTTGATTTGTTTTTATAATGTACCGTCTCTTGTGATTTTGTTAATTATGTTCCCTAAAATAGATTGGAAACTTTATATATTTCTACTCTCTGGCATAATTTAGAAATATTCGTTAACTAATTTTTTAAATCAAAATGATATAAATTCAAGTCCATTTCTCTATTTTCAACCATGTCAAAATGATCAAATTGTTTTTCTGTCAATATTTTAAAAATATCTATAAGCCCATCCCACTATTTTAGTTTTTTAAACTTTTTATTTAAGGTTATTTTTGTTTCTACTTAGTCTCAAAGTTTACCGTTTGTTTATAACTGGAGCTGTAAATATTTGGAAACTATGTGTCTCTTTTTCTGTTGTTTTTCTTCTAAAATTGTGTAAAAATAAAAAAAAATAAAAAGTCTCGACTTGTGATCAATGACAATGGCAAACATCAAATGCTCTCCGACCATCGTCAGCTTTGGCCGTTATGAAATTATCATAAATCAACGGGTTAGGCTAGCCACCTGTCCGAGGTATGTCCAACGTGGCTCATAGTAACGCACGACTGTGCGGTTAGAAACAGGCTAAATAGCCTATTTAAAAGAAGGAAGAAGAAGAAGAAGAAATTATATTATTCTTTTAGGTAACCCAAAAAAAGTATACCAACAATCTTACTCAGCTAACAGTTTGGTCAACAAATAAAATTTGTATAGTCAACTACATTTTGTACCAAAAAAAAAAAAAAAACAATAATTTGTTGTTTTTATTTACAATAAACGATTTGTACCGACAACATTTTTAATTTTTGCAAAAGGTATGCATTAAGGTAGCCTTTGCAGTTATGCACCCAATATTTCTAATCTTAAATTATTTAAATAATAGTTTATTATAATTGTAATTATTATAATCACCATGAGTGATAATTGCTGCAAAACTGACTTTTGCATCTGTTATAATTCAACAGAATAATCCACATTACTACTCTTATTATTTTACTGAAGTAATATAATGGGTCCATGTCATAACATTCACTTAATTTAATGTTGTGTTGATTGCTACTTAAACATCAAAAGTGGTTTCTGTGATCTCCTTTATTAAGTGAGCGTTACAATTTGGATCTAATTTATGTGCCTAACTGTGTAAATCGGGAAATGCAAGTGTAATGAAAAACGGCAATGTTTCTACGATTGTCTAACCAGAGAGTAACATTTTGGTCAGAGCTGTATATAGCAAATTTAAATATCGAACTGAAGTTTTATACTGAATCTTAGAACTGATACACGTTGTGTAGGTTAATGTGAATGTAAGGATTCTATTTATATTGTTAAAGTTACAGTTTCCTAATTGTTAGTCATTTTTTTAAGCTGAACGTCGAGATTGATTTCTAACTGGAAACTACTTACAATTCGTTCACATTAAAAGAATGACTAAGCTGCCAATGCAGAGGTGTTGTGTTGATTAATGTTTAAATGTACATGTACAGAATAATCTTTAACTATTCAATTGGTAGTATTAAAGAGTTATAGTAGTATTACTTTTATAGGAACATTGCGTGTAAAACACGTTTGAGGAACAACTTATGTAACTTTACAGAAACAATAATCTTTAACACGAATTTAAGTCGCCACGTTTTTTACATTCTACCAAATTATCCTAAAAAATATTACTCTATTACTAATGTGTCAAATATTTAATAGCTGGCTTCTACTCTCAAGCTACTTATGGTACCATACCAATAATTGCTAATTATTTAACAACTTTAGCTACATTAAAAGGGATTTGGCTAGTATTAGACACCTAAAGTTTCTAAAGTATTTTAAAAGTTATTTTAGTTTTATAGTATAAATATTCGATTTGTATTATATCTGCTGCCAGCTTTATATTGTACATTATAATTAGAAAAACTAAGACTCAAAATCTAAAGCATATCTTGATTTCAACTGTTTTAATATCATTATTTGATAAAAGAAAGAGATATGATCTAATAGACTTAATAAGTCATTAAGAATATACTTAAGTCATATACTGAACAGTCTGTCTCGGACAATAAAACAATGAAAAGTACTATGGCAGTTGCAACTAAATAAAGCAACAAACTGTATGAAATAGTGCTGAGCTAAATAAGAAACTGGTCCTGTCCTGTACTACTCAATTCTCTTTTAGGAGTTTGTGGGCTAATTTACTGAAAGTTATGTTTTCATTTCATTAATGGCTTCTTGTCCAAAAATGTGGTTACATTTAATGTGAAATTGCATTTCCAATAACCTATTTGAATTAAAACCCTGAAATGTATCGCTAACTCAAATTTATATGGATATACTAGCGTAAGGAATTTTGTAACTTTCAAATCCATAGGATGTTCTAGTCTATCAAAGTTTTACTATCTTAGAAGTACGACAAGCATTTTCTGGTATTTTTAAATAACTGTTAGTTGAAACGGGACAACTACAACATAATGAGATACTGTTCAATATAGAGTACCATAATCAATTTCAATGTTCTAAATATGATCAGGTAGAATACTGATTTCTCCCAAATACGCTAAAATCTCATTCAACACTATTGACAGTAGTTTTATGTTATTATCAGTGAACTGATGAATTATTGCCTAAATAATGAACTCGTATATGAAACACTATAAGAAATAGTCTTTGGGTGGTTAAAATAATTTGTAATATAATTGTTATTTAATTATTACTAGTATATTTTATTATGTTAATTTGAGATACTCAACCAATATTTTTGTTTAACTTTCAGGCCATAGTTTTAAGCCACTATGTAATTTCCTTTTTGAGTTCTTTTTGAAATAATGAAAGTAATCTGTGCAGATTAAGATATTTATGTCAAAGTGTCCTAATTCTAACATTCCTTCAGTAGAGTTTACTTATTAAGCAAAAGAGCAGTTGTTTTGTCTTACTTTAATAGAAAATTGTTTAAATTTCTATTAACTGTTTGGGTTGCTCAAGTAAAATGCATATTTTCAGCTTTAATTTTTAACAAAAAAACATTTTGTACAGTTGACAAATTCAGACTAGTGAGCATTTAGCAACTAATGTTCTATATTAATCTATAAATGCTCACTGAATCTTGTTTGCTGGAAGGCCCTTATAATAATAAAATAGCAACTAAAACGGTGTTTTGATTCCTTAAAAAGTAATACAACATTTTCATTGCAGCACTATTCAGTATTGTTTATTCATTGCTAATAATAATTATAGAATCCACTATAAATGCAATAATTCTTTCAGCCATTATTTAATTCCAGATATGTTTGATTCTATAAGCCCTTGGTGGTGATCATGGATCCGGATAATTTCTTGTCTAAATAATCATTTTGTCGCAATAAAAAATAAGAAAACCGGACTTGCAAACGTTAACTACTTTAGATTTATTTGCAAAGCAGACCCGCAATAACAAACAGTATTTGTTTAATTATTAAAAAGTATATAAATTAGAAATGCTGTTGTCAACAGTAATGAAGTGATAGAAATGAGAAAAATAATTTTTCATTAACTGATATGTGATAACACTAATTTGACAGTTGCTGTATTGAAGTTTTTCTAGTTTGTAGAATTTAAATTATTTCTCCTTGTGTACCATACAAATAATAAATTTAAATATTTTTTTATGGTATCGAATGATCTTGTGAAATTATAAGGTTAGTGTCATTTGATCTCTGGTTGGCTTATGTACTTTCTGTCTTACTTAAATATGTATTAATGTTAAAAATTAGAATGTAACGTAATGTGAGTTTGCTTGTATGCACTGTAAAATTGTACCCAGTTTCATACCACAATTTTGTTGCTAGTATGTGTATATCCAAGGTCAATTGTGTATTACTTTGCAGAATATAGCCATAAATGTAATAAACATCTCCGTTGGGTATTCATTAAAATGTGGTCTGACGGGTGCTTACCTTATAGGATATACTTGTGGTTACTAAATTGTAAATTGATAAATTGGTTAACCAATTTGGTAACCACAAATTAGACTTTGTGCACCGAATGGTTTTAAATGCTTATAAACTTCATCTAGAGGTGTATTATTGAAAGTATTGTACACAACGTATTTAAAATGGAATTTATTTGTTCATTGAATGTTGTACCACTTTAGAAAGTAACTTTATGGTTAAACAGCTATTTACTATTCATTTCTATTAAACTTTAGCAGTTGATTTATGAGCTGGTAAAAATCTTTAGCTTTTTAAAAATAGCAATTACACAATTTTTTCTGGCGTTAATTGCACTTGCAGGAGCATAATAATAGTATGATGTTTTATGTTCAAAATGAAAATAGTAACGTATGCGCTGCGTAATCTGCTAAGGCTTAAAAGAAGCTGAATCAATATTTACACGTATCTGTACATAAAGCAATTAAATTCTTCAAATGCCAAGGTTGATTTACAGTTAACATCAGTGAAGAGAAAAGGACAATACTGTGTATGAGAATTTATTTGCTCGGTTAAGAGTTGAGATTCATTTTCATCGAAAAATGAATTTTAATAAGTGAAATCACAGATCATATTTTTTTTTAAAAAGGATTTTATTGCTTTATATGCAATTCAGGAAAACAAGAAAAGAATCCTAGAGGATTTGGTTGTAAATTTGATTTAGAAGTGATCGCCCTAATGTTAAGGCTGTGACTTATTTGGCTTCTTGCGTTTTGTAATTAAGGTTTTGTTATGTTATCTAAGATTGAATAGTAAACACTGTGTTACTGTACTTGTGTGGTTTTTCATTTATCTTCACCAAACTATAACAAATCCTTGGTTGTCAAGATAATTTTAAAGTTACGAGTCCTGCACATAAAATTGGCATAAAAATGAATCTGATGTTTTACTATGATAAAATACTTAGTTTAAAGTAATACCCAGTGTAATCTCTAGGCGCTCCGTATTTTCTGTTGTAATCTACTTTCATGAAACTTGACAAATGATCTAAACTGTCCACAAAGATAGACACAATAGCTGACAATCCACTAAATTCAAAGTCAGTTCATTATGGCATTTGACATATTATCTATTGATGAAAATTAAATAAGGATTGCATCATACCAGTTCTTATGCAGCAGCATTTCATCACAACTAAAATTATTTGTAACAGGTTTTCAGGATAAAAAATGTTACAAAACACAAATTTTTGGAAGCCAACTCTTCCATTTCACCTGCAATGTGTGCCAATGAGTGTTTTTATTGTTTTCCTTTTGTGCCTCTGATGAAAATCGGTTGGTCCGCCCTGAATCTTTAGATACGTAATCAGCAAGGAACTGTGTATCCTTTTTGATCATCTCACCAAATGATTTTTATTGTACCCTATGTAATATGGGCTGTTCTTTGGTTATTTTTTTAGTGCTCTCATTTCCATAATTTTTTGGTAGTAATTTTCTTTGAAAAATTCAAACCAATTCACAATTCCATTTTTGCAGTTTTTTTCCTAAAGCATAAATTTCTTAATTTCCAAAATTTTGAAATTCGAAGAACACTCCAGCTTGTTTGTAACAATTGCACTAATACTATTGAGTGAATAAGCGACTACTTTCCAATTTGAAATATAAAGTTACTGATTAAACCTCAACTACAAGAATATACAACATACTATTCTTCTAATAGAATCTTTGATCAATTTATTACATTTCAAGAAAAACAAAAAGCAGTAGATTAAATAGAAGTTTAAGGAAATAATATACAAAGTACTGTTGAATTTAGAAAAAAAAACAGTAACTTCTCCTATATAAAGATAAATATCCGTTGAAAGCATTGAAGTTTTGTGGATGTTCGTTTTTACTATACAAGCAGTTTGAGCCGCATTGATCAAAACTCTCATTTTTCATATGTGCACCAGTTCATACATTTTATTGAATATAACTAGTGAAACCTCAAACCTGTAAAAAAGTTGCTTCTTGGTTGGATAAAGAATGAAGTTTAAATCAGTTGATAAAACTGTCACAATCAATGTACTTAACCCACCCTTCCATATTGTATTGCTTCATATGTCCTCCTAATCATATCGAAGTCATTTCTTGCACGTCTTCCACTTTAATCATTTTTTTCTGTCTTTCTGACGCCAAGGTACTGTCCACCTATTCTGCTCTGACAGTATTATTTGTTGTGGCACTTTATCGGGAAGATTTTCTACAGCAAGGTACTCTCATTATACCCACTATAATTTAATGATCCTATTTTCGTTGATTTATTTAAAATTTAATCGTCCCCCCCCCCTCACCACATATCTGTTCTATAGAAAATTATCTACAAACATTTAGCACTATTGAATTTTGTTGAAAATTGTATTCTTAAAGCTTATCAAATATAATGATTTTGTGTAATACTTGCTTCTAGAGCGCCAGTGTGGTAACAGCGCGCACAGACCCAGATTCAATCCTGAGCTAAGATCCCTGGTGAGTGACCTACTTAATCTCTAAAAATAATCGAGTACAAGAAATAATAATGCGCTCGGGCAATTAGAAAGAACACATGGGAGCCTCAACCTCCCAGTTTACAGGTCATGCTCCCACTCAGGGTGTTAAAGCTCCTCACCATTGTTATTATGACTTGGTTCTAGAGCTTCAATGTGTATGACTTGGTTAAACTGTATTCAGTTTTATCTCGATTGGTGCTATGTTGTGCTCACTGTTTTTAGTTGCTAGAAAGATATTGTTTATACCTTTCTGAACTGTTGCATTTTCATTGTTAGCAAATTTTCCTCTTTCAATACTTTTTTTATTGCTTGCCAAACAACATAGTCGATACCTTTTTGTCCATTTTCTAAGTGTGATCTTATATTTGGAAAACTTTTGCTTCTATTTACATGTGCATAAATTGCAGTACACAGTGAAAAATGTAAATTGGCTTGAAACTAATTGAAGTGTTTGTGGCATCAGAGAAATTTAGTTGTCTGGTATCAGCTACCACCATGTAGAATTTGGCGCTTGATTAATTTGTTGATTAAAGATTTGTTGCCTAATCCAGAACCATTGCCAATTGGCAGTGTTCCTCTGTGTTTATAAACATGTTCAGGACCCTTAAATTTAAAAATGAAATACCAGCATATTAATAATTTGCTGATCTTTCAAAAAAGATAAGAACAAATTGCAAGTTATTGCATAATTCATATTAATGTCAATATGATTTGTAGAAAAAAGAATATGAATAATTTATACACAAATCTTGAAAATATAAATTAGTTTATTTGTTGTCATTTTATACAAAATTATATTTCTCAAAAGAAAAGTAGTAATACAATGGAAGATTAAAAACTTAAATTGTTTTAACATTAAAGATAATATATATAACAGTATATTTTACAAAAGTACTGACATGGGTTTTTATTCACATTAGAAATTTAACGGATTATTTTGGACAGTCCCTTGGGCTTCACAAATGTTTGCTCCAATATGCCTCAATCTGGTAAAGTTGTCGACGCTTTTGCTATTAGTAACGCCTTCCAAGTGTTGCTTTATACGATTTGTTGCCTATAAAGTGAATATGAGTAAAATCTCGCATGCTTAGGAATTCATTTAAAATACCTCGAACACCCATGTTTTTGCCATCAACTTCTCATGTTCAGCAGTGGGCAAATTTTTCTTGAGAGAATCGGAAGCACGTGAAAGAACTACGGCACTGCTGTAGATGTCAAATACAGAATTAGCCAATCTGTTCAGAAGAAATTGTTGGTCAACTATATTCTTCCCATGTTTAATAAGCACACTTTCTATAGTTTGACCAAAAGTATCTATGCTCTGGAAAAACAAATTAAAGGACAAATATTTCAAATATATCGTTGTACCTTTGCCAGTAAATTAGCAGATTCGCCAAATTCCTTATGAACTAAATGATCTATAGGTGGAAGTGAACCTAAACCCACAGAGCGGACTACACGTTTCGATGCTTCTCCAAATATGAGGCCTAAATTAGCGGCTGGGTTTTTGAAGGCCTTTTGCAGTTCCTTAAGTTGTGCACCTGCATACTGGATGCCTATGCAAAACCATATTTACCGACATAAATATTCCTTATTACACAATAATTTACCAGTCAATGCAACAAATAATCTCAAAATGTCATTGGTGCCTTCAAATATTCTAAATATTCTTAAATCTCTAAGAACCCTCTCTAGGCCAGTTTCTCTCATGTAACCCATTCCACCCATTATTTGAATAGCTTCATCGCAAACATGCCATGCAGCTTCTGATGCAAAACACTGAAATTGCAACAAAACTTCAATTGGTATACAATTTATCAATAATAATTAAATAATACCTTTGATATAGCAGCTTCTAAATGATAATGTTTTGAACCATTATCCATGTTCGCTGATATCATGTAAGCCATTGACTCGGTCACGTATTGCAATAGTGCCATGTGAGCCAACTTATCCTTAATTCCATCAAAAGAATCAATTCGCTTACCAAACTGCACTCTATTGGTGGCAAAATCTGTCGCTTTTCTTATACAGGATCTCATTGTACCAGACAAACAAGCGGCCATTCCAAAACGCCCATTATTCAAAATATTCATGGCTACTTTAAATCCATTTCCAACTCCTCCCAGAACATTTTCAACCGGTATTTTCACATCTTCATAGAAAACCTAGATAATATGTAATATAACAATAATAATGTTAGGCACACATTTTAATACTTCTGTAGTGTTCGAAGCTTTAATGCCCATTTTCTTCTCTGGTGGTCCATTAGTAATCCCACCAAAAGATCTTTCTACTATAAACGCCGTGACTTTATCTTTGGTTTTTCCTGTTGCTTTGTCAGTGATGGGTGTTTGAGCAAACACCGTCATAACTTCGGCAAGTCCTCCATTACTTATCCATATTTTTGATCCATTAAGGATGAAATGCTTTCCATCTGGAGAGGGCACAGCTCGGGATCTTAAATAAGCAGATAAAGTGTATTTTAGTACAAGAGGAAGTATAAGTATGCAAAATATTACCTAATCGATCCCGCATCAGAACCAGATGAAGGTTCTGTCAGACAAAACGCTGCAAATTGCTTGCCTGTAGTTACTTTAGGCACATATTTTGATTTTTGCTCTGGTGTACCATAAAGCAATATGCCTTTAAATCCAATAGACTGATGGGCCCCTAATGTAATTCCTACACCTGTTATCGCAAAAAATAGTTACATTACTAGTAACATTTTATGTTATTTATATTAATGAAACGTACCTAAGTCATGTTCTCCTACAATCTCCACTAAACGTGCATATTGAGTATTTGTCAATCCAAGACCTCCTAGATCTGCGGGGGCTTGCAAACCAAAGCATCCCAAATCCCAAAGAGCAGCTAAAGATTTTTCTTCCACTTTTTCCTGCGCATCATTTTTGGCAGGATCATTCACTTCCTACAAAGAAATACCATTATGCACCGACTAGTAGGTCGAAAAAAATATCATTTTTGTTTTGCACGAGGACATTTCTAGACAAACAATGAATACCCATTTAAGTGAGACATCAGCTTAACTGTTACATAGATGGTGGGAAAAACAGAGAGAATGATAGAGGAAAATGAAAAACAAAATTTTACCGAAATGTTCTTTGACCATAAATAATGAATTTGATATACTTAAACAAGACAAACATTTCACTAATCAGAAAATGTAGAAATGAAATTAAAGAAATGGATAAGCCAGATGTAGAAGATCAAAATTTGTAGAACAATAGCTGTCACAATGATAAAGAGCATGAAATGTAGATTTGCAACAAAAATATCTAATCAAGAAGTTAAAAGTTTAATAATTACAATATTTGGCAGATATATATATATATATATATATATATATATATATATATATATATATATAGAGAGAGAGAGAGAGAATATGTTTGCAGGAAACAAATATTTTCAACAAATGGCACCATAGTAGACCATAGCTGAAATTTCCCCATTTTAAATGTCAATTTAACAAATAATTGAGGTAAAGGTTGCTTTACATCACTGACTCACTAATTAAAATCTCCAGATCAAAAGCTAGATCATTCCGGCTAGAGAGTTTATCTTTTTTGTTCTAAAACTTTTGGGAAATAATCAATACTATTTGAATACTTCCCTGAAGTAAATCTATCCTCTATCGGAGTCATAGAGGAGTATCTACTTACTACCCAATCACATGCTCTTAAGTGAGATATATTCAAAAGAATAGTTTTCAAGCTTCAAAAAGAGGTCTGCTATAAGGGACAAGGTCAAACCTGAAAACTATGACAAACTGTTTTGCTGGTTGGTTTTTTCCATTAAAGCTTACTCTGAAGCTATTAAAGACGTCACCTAAATTTTGTTTTTATACAATGCTTTCATAACAAAAGATCAAGATACTTTAATTGCAAACATGTTTACTCCATCCAATGCGTTTTAATCTTTTAATACTCATTACACAAAATTATAAGAAAATAAAAATTTTATCCTAACACAGATTTTGTTTCGTTTGTATTTCAAGGATATTACTACACTCAGTTATCTGAAAAACCAACTATCCAGATGAACCTTGTCCCTAATTAATCAATCAAAGCTCCACTGTAGCACCACAGAATTATTTAAGTGGAAAAATAACAACATAATAAAAACTTCAAGATACCCTATTTATAAATATTAAAGAAATATCTCAACAAGTATGATAATCCACTTAAAAATCAATGTACTTCTGTTGCGCAAATCTGGTATTATTGATTTAGTTACCTTATGATGACTACAACGACACATGATTTATTTGGGTCAGTTGTGTTTATTAAAACACATTCTGGATAAAACAAGCATTCAAATGAAAGGTCGAGCCTTAACAATAGCTCTTTGTTCAAATGAGCATCAAAGTAATTTGTAATACCATTATATAGTACTTCCATGCAACCTTTGACGTAAATACATTTTATCTGGGTTTCAATGTACTTTTGACTGGAATTTAGGCTCATACAACTGATAATGAATCAAAATTAGGAAAAAAGTTTGATTACCCTATTACATTTTTTTTGTTTTCTGAGGAGAATATGTTCACAACTCTACAGTAGAGATAAAACATATTTGACACATTAAAAGTTATGGATCAGCGTCACACCTATAAAAACACTAATTAAGAAAATAATGATCATTAGGCTTACATGATCGCCAAAAAATAACTTGTATAGAGGATGATTACTAAAGACTATAATTGAGTGATGATGATGTTTGGAAAGGTTTCCACGGTTAAAAACAAATGATCAATTGGGTTGGCGAGTTCAAGAGAAATGATTACCAGTTCATTTTCGACGTTTCGACATCTGCTTTGATGCCATTATTAAGAAAGAAGGACGATTTTGTGGGTTTTGGAGAAATATTTGAACCACTTGGATTTTGTAAGATGAAATTTTAATTCATGCAATATTCTCCGCAACTTCTGTGGTTGGTTTTTAAAGCTTGTACTTATTCGGCTCCAAATAACGTAATAAGTTTTAAATTACCACCGACACTTTTTCTAAATTTACTATCATGCATATACTTCATTGTCAACCATGTTTATCATCCACACCACACGTCGACATTTTGAATAATTAAAGTAGTTTCATTCTAAAATTTCAAAGCACATTTTACCACCATGTCTTTTCTGCTAAAACTATCTCTTTCACTTCCTAAAATTATATCCTTTTTACAGTTTTCCATCCTCTTTAATTATGTTTGGATTCCTACATTAATTAGTCTTTTTTTATCCACGATCCCGCCCTTCTTATCATTTATTTCCAGGCGATCTTTGACTTGCTGTTCTTACCTTCTGCTTTCATCACTTTCCTCCTTGTTTTTTAATGTAATTGTTTTTCTCATCTCTTCCAGCTTCCATTTTGTTATCTATGATTACTTTGTGCCTTACATCCATCTTTTGGCTGTTTTAAATAATAGCTTATTGTCAGCGTAGTGAAGATGGGCTCAGATTCATTCCCGGAACTCTCTGATGTCTAATGGGTAACTGAAAATAATTGAGTACCTGGATTTAGATAATCTTCAGATAACCACATCTTGTTTTAGATGTTTTATAGCCTTGATGATTTCCAATTTTTTCAATACTCTCAACTCCAATTAGCAGCCTATTTTTTCTTTCCTAAAGTTTTCTGTCTTAATTATTTTAATCACTCCTGCCTTTTTTGCTCCTATTTTATATGAATTATTACGTTTTCCTTTATGATCTCTCTTCCTAGTACGTCCTTCTATAGTGCTCCATTTTCTTGTTTTAATGGTTTCACAGCATCTGTGTTCTCATCTAGTTTTACATTTATTTCCTTCGATTCTATTTTTACGTCTTTTCATTGCTGATTCATATCATTTAGTATTTCTGTTTTTCTCCCATCTTCTAATAAATTACTAGTACTCCTTCAAATGGGCTATCTTTCTATACTATTCTGTAATGTGTTGCCTATCTTGTTGGATTTAGAGATGTCTATTGGTTTTATATTCTCGTTATTTTAACCTTTGCGTTCCCTTAAATAATTTACTTTATATTATTATTGTTTAGCTCTGAGTATAATTTACCCTCTTCTTCTTTATACACTATTCTACATTTCTTCTTTTCTCAGTCTTATATTCACCTATTTTCTTATTCCTCTAAGAATGGATGAACATCAACCAAGAAAAAAAGGCAAAATAATATATAAACAATAAGGTAAATGTCATCCAGAGCTGAAAAGAAAAAAACTAATGCACACATGAGTTTTGGTAATGGTTTTAATTTCATTTTGCCAATTGTTAGTAGTGGAAAGTTTCAGAGAAATTCAAAGAAGATAATTGTAGGATTTAAAATTTAAGTAGTGGCTGGTCGGTAGGTTTTCTGCAGACAGTGTAAGAGAGACCGTCAATGGAAGGATTTTTTAATGAGGGGGTCCAGGAAAGGGAGGGATACCCTATCCAACAAGTAGGCACTTTACTTCTTAAATTATTAGATAATGAGCAGAGTTTAGAAATTTTAAGGTTCGTTCGTAGCCATATTGAACACCTTTAGAAGAAACATTGGAGTGAATAAGTTCTATTCAACTGTGGTAACATTTTGGAAAGAACCTAGGTCATCAAATTAGAGAGCATTACTTGCTCAACTTACTCCGTCGCTATTGGAAGGATATACCACACCTAAAAGTGTTCTGTGAAGACACTTTTCTTTTCATGGTGGACCAAACTTCCACAATGTTTTCTTTATAGCAGTAAAACTAGAAAAGATTTGCCAGTTTCAAACAATTCATAGTAAAACCTGCCAAACTGCACAATCAGAATTGGAAACCAGTGAGGAAGTTTAGGCAACTGCGAAATAAGAAGTATCTAAATAGACCACTTTTAGTCAGCATATGCTTCTAATGGTAATGGAACAAGTTAAACAAGTAATAAACTTTATTGTGGTTTTTTTTAAAACTTGTACCCAAATAAAATGTTGGTTCCAAATTCCGTCTAACAACCCGGAAAGAGTCAGCATGATTTTCCAAAATTTTAGCATTCACATTTATTTACCTTAAGAGTATCTGAGGTAATCTGGGTAGTGGAAATACAGCATAGATTGTTCAAATGACGCCACTACACAACTTAATTGTTTAAATGTACAGTATGCTGTGCAGTGACTGATCTTTAAAGCACTTGGCACAAGCCCCGATGTTGCGCAAGTGAGGAGCTTCTCGCATTATGACCTTTTCCTATGCACTTGCAGAACCAATATTAAATTTTCCAGATGTGAAGAAATTGTTACAAATATTAAATATAAAGTTTTATAAAGATAAAGAGAGGCAAAATAAAAAACTTGACAATGGAAACAAAAGTTATTACAATTGCGCTTTACAGAACTAATCTAAAATAATTAGAATAACAGATATTTTGTTAGATCGTACTAAGTTTTAACAGGATAAAACAAACCTCAAAGAATTTCTTGCAAGGATCCACTAGCATTTGTACGGTGTCTTTTTGTTCTTCCGAGAGTGCTTCGGGGTATGGAAACACCTGCCTGCCTTCAACTTGCCCGCGGAAAAGGTTCATCACAAAGGATAAATCCTCGGAAGATTCTTGGGTTTTTTCAGAAGTGGCGGTGGGTTTGGGCTGAGCTGCTGCGGTTGCCAAGCATCTACATATACAAACCCAGTTTCATATTGAAACGATATTAGGAGGTTACTTTCGTACGTGAAGTAGCTACTTACCTTTGAAGATGTGCATTATTCAGGAATTTGGTGCTCTGGGTTAATAATCTGGCCGATCGCAGCATTTTGTAATAAAGTTAAGTGCAGCACTAGAAATTTTCGGCGAGCGATTAGCAACGTTGCAACTGTATATATACGTTGTACTTTGAACCAGAACTTGCAACAATCAACACAAAACCTACTATGGTGTTATGGTTGTATTAAGTTGCCAAATGATCTTTAGCCCTGCCAGTGCGCAAACGAAATGCGAAGGAAATTTCAAATCTGACTGGGGAGCTCTTTAATGGGACCTCAGGTCCTTTCACTTTATACTTTAGACTTTGTACTTCTATTTCTGCACTAGTTGCGACACCTTAATACGAATAATGCATATGGAACCAATACAACAGAATAACACTTAAACTGAACGATGTTCCTAAAAGAAAATAAAAAAGTTTACATATGTGTTTACGCAGAAAGTACCATTATTTTTAGTTTTTGTACTAATAACGTAAATATTGCCTTTAAATACAGGGTGTCCCAAAAATGGTCTCGCCTTTAAATGACATTAAATGCAGTGTTTATTTACATACCAACATATATATAATCTATCTATTTAATAAGTAGTTTATTGTACCTGGGCAAATAAGTGGAAGATGCACCATTCCTTTATGACCAAAGTATCACTGGCGATGACTACTTAAATATGCTGCAGGAATTCACTAACCTAAAAGAGGAAATTAAAATTCCAAATGACATACTTTATAATGCTGTCAAATTCACTGGTCTACGTCATCGGCTATGTTTAGAAAGAAGTGATTGTCAGTTTAAATATTGTAAATATACATTTAATTTTATTAAATATTTTTTAATTCAATCTACTAAACTATTATTTCTTAAGCCAATAAAAGCTATAGTTATTAACATTTAAAAAACAAGTATATTTTCTGAAGCACCCTATATTTAAAATATAAATACCTCTGTATTACTAAAACATTATTAGTTTAATTAATTACTAGATTAACTGAGTTACAAATGATATATAGTTTACATATATACAAGTGATAAAATACGTGTTTTGTCCTGAAGTGCTTACTCTGAAAGGAACTGATAATACATCTAATAGTTCTTGTACCTTGTACTATTTTATTTATATATATATTATATATTATATATATATATATATATATATATATATATATATATATATATATATATATATTGTTTGGTTTTATAATTGTAATTTCTGTAATCTTAATATTTTTTGGTAGGACCATGTATATTAAATTGTACTACATTTTTAAATACCTTATTTTATACTAAACTATTAAATTGTTTAATAACACTTTTGAAATATTATATTTATGATTTTTAAAAATTGTTTTTTAATTTTTAAACGAGCAAATTAAATAATCAATAGTTTTTGTTATAATTATATACATTTTAAATCTTCGGTTAGTGGCGCTATCTTACAAAGAGAAATCGCAACAAATGCTCTGAAAAGCATACGGTATCTGTAGTAAGAGTCAACGTGTAAAGTTTAATAGTAACGCCGCATTTAAAGGTGAAACTTCATACAGTGTAATTTGGTGCATAAAAGGTTTACGACATCCTTGTTCTGTCGCATATTTGCTTTTACAATGAATTCGCCTTCTTGTATCATATAACCTAAAAGTTTGACATTTCAGTGACAAAAAATTATCTAAGGAGTACCTTTGAGTGCTTCCACTGCAAAAAAATATATTAAGCAATTTTTTTTAATTAAAAAATGTTGTCTACTGCATCCGGAGCAATTCCCAATAATGGATCGTATAAGAACGATTGGATACCAGGGGGCCTGGAGCCCGAGTATTCCATCGATCCAGCATCTGGAGGTTTCTTCCATTCTGATTACAAGAAGTATAACTGTTTTATTTAACATAGGATGACATTATTTTATACATCTTTCAGACATGATGATCTCAAAGAAATGTTAGATTCTAATAAGGACAGTTTAAAATTGGAAGCGATGAAGAGAATTATTGGGGTGAGTATCATTTCACTTTTGCTAACTTTATTTTTACTGATAAGAATAATTAAGTTTTATGTTTTTATCTGTGTATGGTAGATATCAACAATATAGGTAAATATTTGCTGTAGATATTTTATTTTGAAAGAAAGATACTTTTCAATTTACAAAACAAACGGGAAAAGTTATTTATAGAATTTGACCCCATTATGATTTCAATTATTTATATCAAAAATGAAGTGCCAGTTTGACTATACAGTTGTGCTGGGCTGCGGTGTGGACACCCTCAGGTTTATTCTTAGGGCCCAAATGCTTGACGGACGACCTACTTACTCACTAAAATAATTGAATAATAATGACGGTCATATTGTCCTGCATCAAACTGGACAGTGAGAGAACAATGATAGCTACTGCAAGAGTTTGCCAAGTCTTTTGCTGTACGATGCAGTTTGTTCCCGACATTTGATTTTAAGTATCGGTTTGATGCAGGTGTTGTATTTTATGAATGTTTTCCACTGCTACAGCATTGCACTAATACTTTATGGTCAGTGTGTTAAAAATTTACTGTCCTAGTACCTAACTCATACTCAGCTGGCTGGCTCACTTATACTTCCAAACCACCTGTGTTCAAATTTGACTTACAAAACCGCTGCCAGCCAGTTGTTCAACAAATATATAGTGGACAGATCCTTGCTTTGGCAGTGATGTTAACAAATATTGTGGATGCTCGAGCAACTACAACGCTTTGGCATCTCCCAAGGAGCACTACCAAAGTCTGACATATCTGCAGTGATGCAAACGCGGCAGTTCTGGCTGCAGAACCACCTTATCTGCCTGTATTTATATGTGGTGTATTAAGGATTGCACCAAAAAAACATTTCAGAATCACTGAAACGATTTAATCTAAGAAGAGAGGACAGTGCCGTTGTGTGAAACAAAAATGAAACTGAATTTGTCAGTTTTACTGTCGCCCAAGAGAAAGCGCTACTGTTTCAGCTGCTGGGTGACTACTTATTGAGGAATATCCAGTTCAAGCTTTCAATATAAGTGTGAAAAAATATAATCTACTCAAATATTTAAGACTTCACAGCAACATACATGTTCTTTAGACTTGGTATAATTCCTATTGTAGTACTGATATAAACTTCATTGTACTACTGGTATCACCAGGTATTTATGAAAGGCATCAAGTACGACAGATTACTCAGTATGGTAACTGGAGTCTTACACATAACACAAGTTTGTTTCCATTGATTCTTAAGGGGGTATTATAGTCTAGATATCCGTTTTCAAGGTGATTTTGGGGAATTAATTGTACAAATACGGTTAAACCTACTGATCTCAAGTTTTGTATTTATATTTATTCATATTTAAAGTAACACCTAAAATTTTTATATCGCTTTTTATAGCAAACTATTCTTTTTTTATTTTATTCTGTAGAGATGTGCTTATAGTTCGGACTTCTAATAAATAACTTAAAAAAAACTGACGAAATGGAGGCGCTTGAAAGAAAATATTCCTATTTTTATTAAAAAATTTCTAGAGGTTTGAACGATAACCGAACATATACACTATATGTATAAAAAATTAGAAGTCGATCGGCCCAGTAGTTTGTAAGAAAAATACACGCCCGACTTGAAAAATATCGTTTTGAGAAAAACGCATTTAAAGTTTTCTTCTACTGACTGGATTTCTTCGTATTGCCAAGCCGTAGTACGTACTTAATTCATTCATAATGTCATTTTTCCTGTTTCTTTTTCACCAATGCCTTTGTTGTTTTTTTAGCATACGCTTTTGTACGTTGCTAACGCATTCTTTTTTTTTATCGACATAGTTTTCACCATATACCATAGTCTCCGAAACAGATTTGAATGTCTTACTGTCTCCATCTACTACATATCTCTTATATTGTATTTGATATTTATCCATCGATCGTAAGAAGATTTCTTTTGCCGCTCCACTTCCATTTTACCAGTCCAACCTTCATGGTTTTTGGTGCATTTATCAGCGTGACTTTCTTTCCAGTTTTCGTACTTCGCAGTGCTGGACTTATTTCGCCATAAATTGCATTTTTGACAAATACTCGATTTCACAACTGCATCTATTACCTTGTTGCTATATATGCCAATGAGTGTAGTGATGCCCAATAGAGAGCTGAAGCCTTTTTTTTCACGTGCCGTCTCCAGACACGTGTTCAGCGTTCTTTTTCTTCTCTTCCTCGACTGCTTTCTAAACCTTTATATGTCGGTCAATCTAATCAATTTTATTGTAATATTTTACGGACACATTCTCAAGACCCCAAACTCTAAAAAAATGCCAAATAAAAAAAATCGATTTTTGGACTGGCTAGACTATAATACATACCCCCTTAATAAATGAGCATGAGTGTATAACTTCCTACTACAGGAGATTAAATATTATATTATTTTGTTGTTAAATTGAATCTTATTGCTTTTCCCAGATTATGTCATTTCTATTGTAGAAGACAACTTCTAATATTATTGTTTTCTGCATATTATTATCTACAGAAGAATTATTAAGTTTGTTGGTTTCATTAATTGTTTGTTCCTAATTGAGAATGGTGTATACTTTCAACTTTTTTATTTGCCTTGCTGTGTCAGTATTACAGTGACTTTAATTTTGTTTGCTAATAATATGATAATACTGTTGTTCTGGAGGCCATAGAGTTTTAGTTTTGTATTGGACAGATCTTCTTTTCAGCTGTGGTATGACGTCAGATATAACTACTATAAGGTTTTTCACAGGAATTTTTATAAAAAAAATTTATGAGAATACTGATTTTATCTCACATTCTTCTTTCAGTCATATGTGTGTTTGCACAAAAGCATTAGCTGTCTTTTTTCATCATCATTTTAACAAATGAAGGGTTTCTTTTTAGTTGTTTTAGACAAAGTCGTTGCATTTCTCGCTCGTACATCCGTTATACTATGCAGTCAGGAATATTTTTTTCAGTTTGATCTATGGCATCTCTCTATTTTTCCTTATAAGACTCATTTTGGTATTGCGCATTTGCAATTTCTTAGAATGTGTCCCAAATATGATGATTTTTTTACGATATTTAAAAGTTGTCTTTATTCCGGCTCTTCTGGAAAATTTTAGTGATTAGTAGATGTGCTATTCAAGGAGTGTGCAGAAATCTTTGCACGATGGGCACCCCTAAGCTTTCAATGCAATTTAGTGTTCTTTCTTTTAAAGATCACGTTTCTGCACCATATAACAAGATAGGCTATATGTAATATTTTGTCATACAGACATAATTTGATAAGTTTCTTTGACATAGAAATTACTTTAATTTTGTAAAAGTTGATTTTGCGTTTCTCATTTTAACTTTCACCTCCCCCTCATAATCCCATTTATGGTTAAGTATTGAGCCAAGTTATCTAAAGCAAGACACTCTTTCTATGACCTATCCATTAACTGTAAGATAGGTGTCGATGATTTGTTGTCAAATGATTATCATTTTGGTTCTATATAGATTGATATTTGATTGGCACCTTTTCGTATTAAAATGGTTTATCATATACTGAAGATCCTCTAAGCTATTAGGTAGAATAGCTGTAACATCAACCTTTACTTTAACTCGGTGTGGCTCGTTTTCAAGTGCTAGTTGAAAATATTTCTTGTATTTTTTCTATAATATGTTCTGTATGAGGGGTGCATAAATGATGCTTAAGAATTTTCTGATCCGAAACATAAAATTGAACTATAAATTACATATTGACATATTGACCAACAAAGTCACAAAAGTCTTTTAGATTTGCAGGTGAATGTTTGGAGAAAATGAAGCCTTAAAGTATCAATGATCTGCTGATAAGTATAGGAGGGATAGTACCGACTATAACTTATGCAGTAGTGCTTTGATAGCATAAAATAGAAACCATTGTCAACAAAATCAGACTCTAAAAGTTAACCTGTTTAGGCACTACAATGGCGATGTCAACAACCCTGATATCTGCGATGGAGGTTATATTACATTTTTCTTCTTTATTCATGAAGGTACAAGCAGAAGCAACGCTTGGTGCTTATATGTTTAAAATACCAGAGCGTGGATGGTACTCTGTATATTTTAATTATAATACCAACATTTTCAAATTATTATAAATAAACTGTTGTTATTGTAGTTAGATCAAATAACACCTACTTTGAACTTTCAGAAATCATATAAATTTTTGATACCAAAATGGGAGGAATGGAAGATAAAAAATTGGTCAAAATAAAAGGGAACATCTGGTACTTATAATTTCCTTGATAATTTTTTTAAAATCTCAGTTATCTTTAGTTGCTATTAGTGTTACATTATCGATTTTTATATCAGACTTTTTATTTGCAGATGGTAGCAAAGGGGAGAGACGCATCTGATTTATTCCCCGCAGTTGTAAAAAATGTCGTTTCTAAAAATATTGAGGTAAAAAAATTAGTATATGTCTATTTGGTTAGGTATGCCGAAGAACAACAAGATGTAGCACTTTTGTCTATTTCTACATTCCAAAGAGCTTTAAAGGTGAGAGATTTTGAAGTAACCCATAATTATTGATTAACTTACGCCCCCGGCCTAATTAGGAACCAAATCAATTAATTAGAGCAGGAGCTTTAAGAGTTTTGTCGAGTATTCGTGTATCTATGATTGTACCTATTGTAATGCTTGCGATTAGGGATGCTGCCGCAGACATGTCTCCGTATGTACGAAAAACAGCAGCTCACGCCATTCCTAAACTATACAGGTAATTAATAGCATTTAAAAATTGATATATATTAAATTTGATACATCTTTTAGCTTAGACCAAGAACAAAAACCAGAACTAATAACAGTTATACAGAAACTTCTAGCCGACAGGACTGTTTTAGTAGTCGGTTCAGCTGTTATGGCATTTACAGAAGTTTGTCCGGAAAGGATAGATCTTATTCATCAAGTATTCCGTAAACTGTGCACTTTGTTGGTGGATGTGGATGAATGGGGGCAAGTTGTTATTGTAAATATGTTGACCAGATATGCACGAACACAATTTGCTGATCCTAACTTACATGTAAGTAAATTACTATTTACTACTAAAAAATGTTCATATACCTCTAAAAGAAGATTAATTTATTAAAAATAACTAGACACTCTTAATATGGTACATTTGTTAGATTATGAAAGTGCAATTTTGATTTATAATTTAGATTAGCTTAATTTTTGTTCAATTTTTTTTATTAATGTTACCTTTTTTGTATGACCTGTCATGTATTAAGTTGAACAGAATTTGTTGTTTTCACATTGTATTTATTAACCAATCAACGAAGGGTAGACTATTAGAGTACTTGGTAATAACTTATCACACCTGTAGCGGCTAAATACTTAAAAATTTAGTTATTTTCAAGTATGGCACATCGGCGGTAAAATGTTTTCTAACTTTTCTAAAAAAAACCTTGTTGAAAACAAAAATGACGTCAATTACGCGACTGAGCTTATTGATGGAAGTTTTTATTAGGACATTCCCTCTTGCTGTGTATTATTCAATAAATTATTTCAGATGAGAAGTAGTAGTACTTGTAATATGAGATTTGATATTGTTATATGAAAAATGTGAGTCGGAAATAATAAATAAGAGAGTATTAACCAGTGTTTCCAGGCGTCAAGAATTTTATTACCCTAGACATCCCTTGTGCGCATGCTTGCTTCTACGCTAAATGATAACGGTACTGTTCCCGGTTATTGAAAAATGACAAAATTAAAATGCCAATACGTAAATAAATTTTTACAGCATGTAAATTAGGAAAATATTGGCATGTTGTATCTTGTCCGATTATCTTATACTAAATTATTGGTAAATCTTTTTCCTGTCAATACTAGTCAATATAAACTGTTTGAATTTGATTAATTCAATGTTGTTGTAGCGTAATCTGCTTTAAAAAATTATAACACAACAACAAACAATTAATTTGGTAAATTAATTTAAATAATTGTGCGTCAATAATTTTTTCCTATGCTTAAGTTATTATGTTTTCCAAATGTTAAAATCTAAAATTTTAAATATGTAAATGTTTAGGAATTGAGAACAGTACCGTTATTATTTAGCATAGAAGCAAGCATGTGTACAAGGGACGTCCAGGGTAATAAAATTCTTGACGCCTGGAAACACTGGTGTTAACACTTGAGAAATTTATTGTTATTGCAAACATCTAAATTTATAAATCAAAAAATGATAATTTATGCACTTTAAGTTAATACAAATATATTTTATTGGTAGTGGGCTATGTATATAATATAAAACTGAGCAATTATTTGTAGTTCTTCTTGTTTCAAATTTTAAATTATTTTTAATTATATGTAAGTCAATACAATATAATTGCCTTGTATCAATATTAGAAAAAAGCCCATATGCATTGCGTAACACTGACCCAATGACTTTCGATTGTGACAGATATATATGAATACAGTCGTCTTAAATATGTGTAATGATTGTGTACAGGATTGTTGAGGTAATTCCGGAAAAGTAACTAAATAAAGGAAAAAAATTAAAATGCAAGGAATCTTGCCACAGCATAAGCAAAGAGCATGAAAAATTATATTATTTGATACCTCTTCCATCAGCCATGAGCCAAAATTTAAACCAAGTACAAGTTGGTTTGACTTAATTTATATTTATATAGGTCATTCTTGATGCGATGTTCCTCATTAATTTTTTCTATGCTCCACACAGCATTCAAACGGATTATAGTCCGGAATGGAGGAGAGTCACAAATTAGTAGCATAGATTGCTGTAAAACTACGTGGCACCATTTGTTGACTCTATGGGAATTTGTTAAATGATGTAGTAGGAGAGAGTGACCCTGTAACGCTGTCCAAAAAATTTCCAGGTTTACCTTGACAACCCTATGTTTTAAGAAAACCATTTGCTTACAGAAGTAATTGATTTTAATAGGATAAAGAAGATGAATCTGAACGTCCATTTTATGATTCAAGCTCTGATACATCTGAGAAGCCGTCACCGCCTGCATTAGATCCAGATCATAGGTTGCTGTTACGCTCAGCCCGTCCACTACTTCAGTCCCGCAATGCTGCTGTTGTTATGTCCGTTGCTCAACTGTATCATCACTGTGCTCCCAAAAGTGAAGGGCCTGTATCAGCACGTGCACTAGTAAGATTGCTACGTTCTCACACTGAAGTACAAAGTATTGTGCTTGATAGTATAGCTTCAATAAGCTGTCAAAACAAAAGAACATTTGAACCATACCTAAAAAGTTTCTTTATTAGAACATCAGACCCTACTAGAATCAAATTGTTAAAATTGGATATTTTGACTAATCTAGCAACCGAAGCTAATGTATCGGTGATATTAAGAGAGTTACAAACGTACATATCTAGCAGTGACAAACAGTTTGTAGCTGCCACCATTCAAGCTATAGGAAGATGTGCATGTTCCATTTCTGAAATTACAGATTCTTGCCTCAATGGTTTAGTTATTTTGCTCTCTAACAAGGATGGTTAGTATTATTTTTAATTGAATAAAGTGTAATAATAAAATGGTTTGTAAGGCAAATCAAAAGTATAAAATGGAACATTTCTTGCATTTAATCATGTGGTTTAATATTTTCCATTAATGTAGGGAGTCTTTTGGAAAGTTCGTGGCGTTTTGATCATAAATGTGATATTAGTTGCCGAGCTTAAAAATACACAAAAATTAAAATGTGTTCTATTTTTAAGGTCATTTTACCAACTTCTAGGGCATTTGTCTGTTTATGTAGTTATGAATAGCATTTATGTGCATTGTGCATTTTGTTTTGTAGAAAAAATATGTATATGATACCTTTTTATTCTCATTTATATATCAACTTTTAACTGGGTTATTGAGGTCTATAGCAATATTTTTCTTCATCCAAGGTGAATTTGGAGGAGCGGAGTCTTCTGACCTGATGATGAGTGAGAGATGTTAGATGAATGGTCCAACCAAGCTCATTTATCTTAGAGCTTTTCCAGACTGTGGATTGCTTGCAAAGTGAACAGCAGTTTAGGCGTCGCGTCACGCAACAAAATGCAACACAATGTTGATCAGTAATACGTGATAAAATATTGCACTAAACTCAAAAAATTTGCAACCTAAATGCTTGCTGTGAATCAGAAAACCATAGGAAGAATGCCTTACTAAAAGCGTTGAGAGAAGAAAGAGAGGACGTCGAAAATGGGCAACACACAGAGCTCCCATCAACGTTTCACACTTCCAACAATGTGGCTAAGGTGAAAGCGGTTTTCAACTGACTGACATCTGAGTGTTAGATTGATAGCAGATGAAATGGTCATGATGGAGATATGGAAAGTTTCTTTTGAATTGATTCCCAAGTTTTTGACCTACAAATAGAAGAAAAACCGTGTGTCAATTTTCTGTGAGCTCAAATCCAGCTTGAAAGGACACCATTTTGGAATTGTTTAAGATGTGCAAGCTGTTATGACAAGTGCTTTAAAAGAAATTTTAGTTTAAAACTTCCAGGCGAGCTACGACGTGTGGCAGAACTGCTGATAACAGTGTATTGACGCTCAATAATGTTAATTTGAAAAATATTAATTGTATACAAACATATCTTCAATTAAACGAATTTTCTGGAATCAGTTTCATCACTTTCTGACCATACCTTACATAATGCTTGCAAGTGAGAAGCTAGTAGTTACACCAAGAATGAAATCTCAGCCTTGTCGTTTAGATTGTAGCTTTATTTATCTCTATACCATATCCTATAATGAATATGGAATATAAAATCATTAAGGATTGTTAATTTTGTTTTGTCTGATTATTATGTAAACAACTTACTTGTTTTTATTTATTTTTTTAATGGAGCATTATTTGTTGTAATTTTTGAAATTGCTACATTTTAATCATCTGCGTATGCAGCTGTTCTGTGATAAAAAGGACTAATTCTATGTAATTCTCAGATGTCTGCCTCAGGTAAGTTTTTGATTCTGAAGTAATTTGCTTAGTTGAATATCTTCATGTCTTCTAACCAATGGCATTGCTTCATCAGTATAATTACAGTGCTCCTATTTAATCTGTTCTGTATTCTCCAAGTCATGAGCTTTTGCAACTTAGTTATGATTAGCTGAAACTCTGAGAAGTTAACTATTGGAAAAAGCGCCAAGAACTTTCTAAATAGCTCTATAATTATTTTATTTTAATTCAAAACTAATGGATAAAGTAAGACAATTTAATGAGCATAGACATTTTGATTTGACTTAGATTTTTAAAATTTTTTAAATTTGCTTCTATTATTATATATTTAAAAATATGATTCCTTAGAATAAACGATGCTAACATTTAATATCTATAAAAAATTTTTAGAAGCTGTAGTAGCAGAAAGTGTTGTAGTAATAAAACGTCTCCTGCAAACACAAGCAGCCGATCCTAAAGAAATAATAATGCACATGACTCGTCTATTGGATAACATAACCGTGGCTCAGGCTAGAGCAGCAATTTTGTGGCTGTTAGGAGAGCATTCAGTAGGTGTTCCTCGAATTGCGCCAGACGTTCTTCGCAAACTAGCAAAAACGTTTTCAGAAGAGGTGCAACTACCACTGTTGCTGATGTTAAACTGAGTTGATTTTCTGTTGTGTTTCAGCATGACATTGTAAAACTGCAGATTCTGAACTTGGCTGTTAAGTTATCTATAACGAATTCACAAGAAACGAAACTGTTGTGTCATTACGTTTTTAACTTGGCGCGATATGACCAGAATTACGATATACGGGACCGTGTAAGACTGTTGAAGCAGTTTGCTCAAGGCAATTCTGGAAGAATCGTTTCGCAGGCCACCAAGATATTTCTTGCGACAAAACCTGCCCCGTTACTACAATCTCAATTTACTGGTAAGTAGAACTTTTTTTTCTGTAAAAGTGAAGATGGTTGAATGGGTGATATATTAGAATATTGAGTAGAAAGTTTGAGCTTAATTTTTTGGTTATGATTTGATATGAGATTTTCAATTACTTTTGTGTTTCTTGTATTTCTTTGTAATATCAACATATTACTCTCCTCCCTTGCTCTTAAGCCTCAGAAAGAAAATTAAAGCAGAATTATATATAACCTTTGTCAAAAAAGTTCCAGGATTGGTCTCGTAAAAAATAATTTATTCAACTGACCACCTAACAGTCCCAGGTCTTGTCAAAGCAGTCTCCTTGGCTGTCTATGCACAGCTGCTATCGTTCTTGGAAGTTATAAAAGCAAATGAAGAAAGTTGCAACATCTTCATTTTCACAGAAAATCCAACAGTTCATTAGAAATTGTTCGTTTGATTTCTGTCTATTCTTTTGTAATGTGTGAGGGTTTATTTTTGCATTAAATTTCCGTTTCTCTAAATCGTTGCATTAAATGTAGCAACGCACATCCCCATTCGATTTCAGCTCTTCTGATATCATGTACACAGTAACATGGTGGTCTTCTTACGGTAACTGCTTCAGATCTTCCATATTTGCAGTGGTATGTCATGTTGATAGGTGGCCAACTCTGGAACCATCTTACACTGAATCTTTGGTCTTCCAAATTCTTTTGTGTTACTTAAAAATACGGTTTCTCGGTAATGTTTTGTTACTAGGTTGTCCTTAGCTTAATGCAGAACTTAATGTTAACTTTCTTCTCAGAACCCATGTCCATCATGTCACTTGTGTATTTTTCAATGCCAACAAGCTTAACAGTGGATGGTTAAGCACAGCCTCGCCACATAGTGAGTTTACATGAAAACACTCCCAAGGTCATGTTTATTTAGAACACATAAGGTAACTGAATAACACCCTTGTCTTTCCTTTGACTATCACAGGTAAAGAATTAAAGTCAGTTCTGAAACTTTTCTGACAAAGGTTGTATTTTAGTAAATAGAATGTTTAACAGGCGAAGTCAGAGGCGGCTTTAAATAAATATATGTGGTTTATCTTAATGGATATTGCCCTTATTGCGCTTTCTTGGCATTTTGATTAATACATCGTTGTGAATTTAAATGTTCTGTTGGTGATGTTTTAGAGGGAGTAATCTGTTGTTAAGCTGTTAGTAAGTTTATCCAAAAGTTTTGTATGGAGGTCTTTTTAACTCTCGGACCCCTTGTTTAATTATAACTGATACTCTATTTCAGATGGTCTTATCGCTTGGTTTTCTAGTGATGTGCCATTTCTTTCTGGCTTTTTTCTTTGCTATTTGTTCTTGGATTATTGATTTTGGGTGAGACATTCAACTGGATATTCTTTTTTAAATATAAATGGAATTTTTCCCAATCAATGTGTCTATTGGTCAAGGTTGGATTTTCTTTTTTCTGATGATATTTTGTTAAATGTTAAAATTACAGGGGAATAGTCTGAATTCAAAACGTCAGTGTAATTTGACAAGATGTTCTTAGAGATAAATAAATCTGATGAATCTGGTGTCTTATTTGTATTAGTGGTCCAGTTTGTTGATTTTTTTGGAGGTTATACTGTTTTTGTGTCTCCCCCAAGAATAAATTTGCCATAAAAGCTTTGAAAGATATTTCAGTAACTTTTTTTATGAAATTGTATTTTGAGGGCATGTAAATCACATCCATAGAGATCCATTTTTCCTGGTGTTAATTTTGACTGAAGTCATTTGATATTCCACTGCTTTAAATTTTTCATACTATTGGATTTTCTGCTTGATGATAACAGCAAATCCACCCCTTGCTGTATTAAGAAGATACATGTTGTTTTTTTTGTTTCTGGGTTTAATTTAAACTAAATCGAATAATCTGAAATTGCGTTATATGCTTACATAAGACTGCATAAAATATCTGATAATTCTTTCCTTTTTCTACATTTTGATTATTTTTGAGGCCATTCTGTGTTGCAAATGTGTTGTATCCATTTTATCTTTTTGTTTCTTTACACTCTCTATTCAATCTCACTTGAAACACCGACGAATGTTTTATTTGCCATCGTCATCTGTTTTGTATTGCACGTGATCGGATGATGATTGAGATTTGCTTTGGATTATACCTATTTTTTCCAATTCCTGAATATAGCATCTAAGTTTTTCTTTTTTATTTCAAACTTTTTGAGTGCTCCAGTAATTTTAGTCGGTTCACTTTGCAATGTTTTATAAACCTATCTTTTTAAATATTTTTTTGGACGAAAAGAATTTTATCCAGAGCAGAAAATGACTATTGAATTTGCCAAGATGCTTCTGAAGTGCCTACCACCATACATACAAAGTTTTCCACTTCTGTGATGGTGCTGTGGCTTGTGAGCACCAAAGAGAATATCATGCCCCACTTCTTTGAGGAAAGCCAGAAGGTTACTGTTGACAATTGTATCAACTTGTTGAAGATGGTTATCAAACCCTGGACAGAGAAGATAGACATTGGGCCGAGTACATGTTTCAGCAATATTCCACTCCAGGTCACAAGACAAGGAAGACTTTGGAATGGCTATACAACAATTGTATTACCATAGGGCCCCTAACTCGTGGCCACCCTCCATCCCCAACTACAATTCTTTTGACTGATACATGTTAGATATGGTCAAGGCAAAGATCAATGAGAGGCATCATAACAGCAAAGACAGTTTAAGGGCCTCTATCATGGAGGTAATGACATATACGAACTAGGAAGAAGTTGTGTTGTCGTACAGCCGGTTTAGGCTCGGATTCAACTTTATTTATGCTAAGTTTTATGTAATTAAATTTTTTAATATCATTTTTATTGTTTATTTTACGAATTTACGTCGATGACCCTGTACAATAATTAGATTAAGGTATTCATATGTTTTTAATTTTAATTTACCTGGTTTGTCTTCCACTTTTTTCTATTAAATATTTTTTTATTAATAACATCTTTTTTGTGGTGGATTTGCAAGAGCTTATTTTACCATACAAATATGTATACTTCTTTAGAATTCTTATCATGTGTAACTGAATCTTGAATTGTTCTGAAATAAGTGTATCCGTTGTGTAATCTCTGTATGAAATTGAAAAGTTTCATTTAGAAGAAAAGTACTGTAAAACTAAGATCTGTTACATTATATCTTGCTACCAGTTGGTTTTGTGTTTATTTAAAAACGAGCATTTTTTGGAATAAATTGCATTATATACTGTGAAGTCTCTAGGTATTTCATTTTTTGTTTAACATTAAACGGTTTGAGAGTCTAACAACAATTATAATAAATTAATTGAAAAAATAATCAAAAGTAAGCGATTTGTCTTATTAAAAATTATAGTGTGAATTTACAAGTCATTTTTTCTTTTGCAGGCAGAGAACGTTTACAATTGGGTTCTTTATCACATTATGTTAATATATGCGCAAATGGATATGAACCATTGCCTGCATTTCCTGAACATCCTCCTCCAAGTGAAGTACGAAATGTGGAACCAATTGCTGTTGCTCAAGAAGCAAAGTTTACTAAATCTGTAAGTAGAAAAGGTGTACTATAACTCTTTACTTGTTTAAAATAAATTATAGACATTTAAGGCATTTGGAATTGAAAAAAAATTGGGATCCATATTTATTTAAAATCAAATAATCTATTAAGAATACACTAGATTACGTATTTTTATGCTTCGATGGCAACTAACTAATGAGTTGGCATTACATTATTTATACAAAAGCAGATCATCCTTTTACGACTGTCAGTTCTAAACCCAGTGGTATTTTATAATTCCCCGGTTACTCTGGTGCTGCCTATTACACTTCTCCTTAAGGCTGTGTTGTCCTAGAACAAAACATATTTGGCGCCTGTAGAAATTAGCATGTTTTTCTGAGCATCTTTGTGGTAGAAGTAGTACTTTTCCGATGCTACATATAATGATCTATATCCTAGTTTTTCAAAAAAGTACTTCCAGTACATTCTGCATCACTCTCCAGTCTAAGCAACATTTAAATCTTATTATCATGATGATTTTTGATGAATTGTATCTTGTTATAGAAAAGATGCAGTTCTCTATATGTTTAAATAACTTGGGTTATGATAATATTATAGGGATGTTGTTTCTTCCTAATAGTTGAGGCTACTCTCTTGTTCATACAAAGTCGCTGCTACACAGTAAGCTATTAATGTATCACCTTGCTACACTCTTACTGTACTTCTGTCATCATCCTAAATTTAGTTTTCTTGCCATCAACATATTAATTTAGGATATTGAAGCTCATCTGTTTTCAGATTTTTTGGACACTAGTAACCGGTCTTTGTTGGTTCCTATGTAAGGTACAAGATGGTTAATTTGTACTTAATTTGTAGTATATAATGTTATTTATTTTTTTGATAGCTTTGTATGAGCCCTGTCATTGCTTTTGTAGTTTTGGTATTTTTACAAATTTCGGAATCAAACTAAGCTTCTATGCTTAAACCTTTTTTTGCATCTTGTTACAATTATTTTTCATATGGTAAGACTCTACACCTCGCGTTGGAGCAAGGCCTGCAAACTGAAAGGTTAAGGCTGTCATATGTTTGCCTTCACTACTTGGTCATCGCACACCATCTCTGTAGCAAGCCATATTATTATTCTTTGTTCGAAATGAATGCAGATACCCAAATTATTTTTAGTGACTGAGTAGGCTAACCACCAAACATCTGAGTCCCAAGAATAAATCCAGGTTTGTCTGCACCACAGCCAAGTGCCTCAACCATGCAGCCGTGGTGGCACTTGATTTGGTTGTTTCTAATCTGAATATTTGAACAGATGAAAGCATGGTTTGCTTCTGATTTGAGGATCATAGCTGAACCTTTTTTTGAGCATAATGCATCTGGGGGTTTGTGTAGTGGTATTATGAGTAACAGATCAATAAACAATTAAGAATAGGTTAATATATTGGTTCTGTGTTGATGTTTGGATATTATCTTTGGAAGGTATTCGCTCATCGTTTGGTTAATGTTTTCCATTATGTCATTTGATTGGGGATGTAAAGAGAGGTTGGTCCAGTCTTGCTAATTTTCCATAATTGATTACGTTTTGGAAGTGATGACTCCAAATTTTGCCCTTGCTCTGAGTAGATCTCCAAGAGTATTCTAAAATGACTGATTTTTTTTTAATTAATGCTTTAGATACTTTCTGATTCTCGTAAAGTAGTTCTTGAACATATTTGTTGCCATTGTCGGTCTCTGGAAATGGCCTAGTAATATCAACTACTATCCTCTTCAACTTTCATTTTATTACTTATGGGTGCGTTTCTTTTCCAATAGAGCTGTCCTTTGCAACACACAATTCACACCATTTCTTTACATTTTCTTCACAGTTCATCCAACAGAACGTTGTAATTCTAAAGTGCTTTTCTGATGTTCAATCATGCAGGTAACAGGATTTCTGATACTCTACTAACTTGGATTCAGTACCATCAATGCCATCTTGTATTTTAGGAAATGTATCTCATATGATTTTTCTTTGGGGTTGCCTAAAATTGGTACTCATAATTATCAATTGATTGAAAACCTTTTGGAAATCATTTTTCTAAATATATTTGCACCCTTCCTTTGTTAACTTAAAGACATTCTTATTATGATTACTTTGTCCAAGTTATTTGTGTTTAACAAATCAAATAATATGACATTGAACTGCCATAGTACTGAGCTTGTTGTAAATGTGGATTTCTCTGTCCCAACTTGGCAATAGCTACTTTTTAGGTGCAGTGTAGACAATCATTGCGATTCCGATAATATATCCAATGTATTTCAAATTCTTACTTACTCCATTTAGTTGGGCATAGTTAATGCAGAATTGCAATAATTCGTTTTTCTGTTTAACTAGCACAATTAGCAGTATCCATAGACGATTTAATGGTTCAATAACTTGTCTTATTATGTTGCTAATATCTTTGGCTTCATTCCATTTTGCTTTCAGAAAACGTTTTAGGAGTTGCATTGATTGAGCATTTCAAATAATTTTATTCTTTTTTATTGTTGTTAACTTAGACGTCTTGATATTTAAGGATTATATTTTCGAATGTGGATTTGGTGATCTGAAATGAGCTCAGAATAATATATATTAGGAGGCTTTTAAAGCGTTTTTCATAGGATTTACATTAAAAGTACATATATTAACAACAGAGAATGTGGTTGTACATTGGCTTATAGGTTCTGGGTTAAAATTCATCACTGGGACGACCTTTCTAACTATGATAAGGAATTATATTATTAATCATTTTTGGTTATTTCTCTCATGGCTGACTTACCAATCGGGAATGTTTTCATTGTTATGATTACATAGATGATTTTTTGGTATTTGTGTAATGGGAGCTCTTATAGCTGACTTTCAGCAAGAAATCATTTAGGTTTACTATAGCTCCATGCTTCAAAGGATTCGTTCTCAAGATGAATCTATCTTAGATGTCCAATTTCTTGGTGATCACCTTAACTTTGTTGCATAAGTTATAATGATTGTATTCATATGATAATATACTGTTAGATATATCTGAGTGTCATCCTATATTACTTCCAAGTGTACAATACCTAAATATGCAAATGTGCCTGTGTTAACAAATAGTGAAATGGTCAAACTATGGTTAGCGACATCAATATAGAGTAATGCGACATTGACAATGATTAGTGTGGTTGTCGACTCTGTGTATTTTTTCTGATGATTCTTCCAACTTAGTAGGCCTGTTGCAGTTATGTCATAATGGCCTAATTCGCTGCAGTTCTAAAAATCCGTTATTTTAAGATGTCTTATATTTTTTGTTTCTGCTTCACAGGGTAGTGTCCATGTGACGCTTGTTTTGCAGCTTTGTACTATATGACATGAACCGGCACGACATCAAACTTCTTTAGCTAGGCTAAACTTAGCAACTGTTGTATGTTGTTCTTCCTCGATTAATCTACAGACTAGCTAATTTCTCCAAGAAACTATTTGATATAGTAGGGTATGCCAGCCATACCAACCGCACATCAGGTTTTTTTGCGTGATATACCTGTTCAAGATGTGTATCATCATATATTCTTCAATTGATTCTGTAGGGTTCTGTCTCATCTATAGTTTTAGAATTACCTGTTAACTTACTTCTACACTTTCCAAAATCCCTCCCTCTAAAAATCTCAGGAATGTTCTTTCAATTTTTGTAAGTCCCTTTTTATTTTTCTTTCAAAATTCTGGATTGTTGTAATTCTTCTCTCAAAAGTCCAGACTGTATTTACTTTTAATTTGGATCTAAGGCTTTAAACAAATAAATTTAGCAATTCTTACCTTTGTTGATCAAGACCTTTCCTAATCATTCTAATAGCATTTTTTTCTTTTCTTGTAGTTTTTTTATATCTCTTCTAATTCCTTTTTTAAATCTATTACTTGTAATTCCTATAGCTGAATTGTTTCAACGTCAGTGTCAAGCTAATCTATTTAAATAATTCTTGCTACTTGTAACAGTTACAATGAATTTGGTTATTAATTTAAAATTCAAATGATTAATTGACACACTGTATTCTTTCATATTTATGCTTAAAAAATGACAGATTACTAGAAAATAATTTTTTTAATTCTTAAATCTTCTCTCTTGTCTTATAAATGAAAATGTAAATAAAACTTTATTTTTGTTTCTTTATATATTATATAGGATAAGTCTCAAAACAAAAAAGGATTCTTTTCTTGGGAATCTGAAGCCAGCTTTGGTTCAAGTTCTTCTTCTAGCAGCAGTAGTTCATCAAATAGTGACAACGAAGATGAAGATGGTACTACTGAATCAGATGATCAAACCTCTGCTTCAGAAGATAACAAAGAGTAAGTAATAATAATAAACATTATATCATATAATATTTAATATTGGTGGATGTTTAGGAAAGAAAGTGAAGAATCTTCATCTGATCAATCAGAAACTTCTACAAGTAGCGAAGAAAGTGATAACGAACAATCTAATGAAAAGGCTAATATAGTAGAAGCACCAGTGCCTTCTAGAGAAGAAAATAAGATCTCTGATAACAAGAAGTCTAATTTGGATTTATTGTTAGATTTAGATGATATTCCAATTACTCCTGTTATGACACCATCACTTGGAGGATTTTTAACTCCATTGAATACAGTATCTAATATAACTTCTCCTATTCAAATTACTGCTCCTAATTTTGTTCCTACTAAGAACATTGAATTACTTGATCGAATTAGTGGCCATGGCTTGAGTATAACATACAGATTTACAAGAAATGTACATTTGTTTTCTCCAACTATGGTTAATATTAGTTTGACATTTACTAACACTGGTAATGAAATTATCAAAGATATTCGATTAGGAAAAAAGGTTATCCAATTGATTTGCTTTACATTAGAATATTTAACTAAGTTTTATTTACAGATTCTGTCAACAGGAATGAGTGTTCATGAATTTATGACTATTTCTGTGTTAAATCCAAACTGTAGTTTAGCAGGGTCCTTGGGAATTGATTTTAATGATTCAATTAATCCAGCGCATTTGGAAATACTGTCATCTAGAGGTTAATTCAAACTATGATTTGTTAAATGTTATAACAATTATTATTTTTAGGAAGTAGTAATGTTCATATAAAACCAACTATCGGAGAACTTATGCGACCAGTGATAATGTCTGAAGATGTTTTCATTACAGAACAAGCTCGGCTAAAAGGAATGAATGAACATGCTGCAATTATTCCTCGTGGTAATATTAAAGATTTTGCGGAAAAAGTATTTCAAGTTGCCAATGTGGGTCTTTGTCCTACCAAAGAAGAAAATATTTTTAGATTTGCTTCACAGTCATTAACGTCATCTTCATTAATTTTAGTGATGCTCAGTGTTCATGATGGTATTTCTATTACTGTCAATTGCGATAAAATGATTGTTGGCTCCATGTTGTTAAATGAATTAAAAGTTGCTCTGAAGTAGCTGTTATATGTAAAACATAATTGTTAGTTTGTCTACTTTTATATTAAGCTAAATTTTTGTAATGAAACATTAACCAACAGATTTAGCTACTTCTGCTTATCATAAAAATAAAGTTGATATTATAACATTGTCATTAAAGTTAATAAATAATAAAACTTTAAAGTAAGCTATTTGATAAAGGTTTTTGGGAATTATTGTTGTAAATTGTATATGATATAATGAAATGCTTTTGCTTTGGGTAGTTTTGTATCTCGATGGTATCTTCTAAAATACAAGTTTTTAAAAAAAATTTGGTTTTCTAAAAAAATTTAATTTTTGGAATAAGGAAATGTAATCCTTAAAAATGGCCTTTAAATGTAACCTTAAAAATTGGTTTTTTTTTCCTTTGTGAATTGAACCAAAAACCTAAATTGGTGGAAATAATTTTTTTCCTTTTAAGTGAATTTTATAATCCCAAACAAAAGGTTTTTTGCAGAATCTAGGGATTTTTTGCAATTTTTCTTTAATTTTATTTTAATAAACCTTTGATTTTTATTTAATTTGCCTTTTCTTTTGGTTTATTTTTTTTGTTCAAGGGTTTTAATTGGATTTCCTTTCCTCAACAATTAATTTTCTTTAGGCACATTTCATTCCAGATTTTCTATTCCATTTTCTTAATTGAGCAAGATATAAGGTTTTGACCAAGATTAACGTTTGTGATTATCAATATTCTTCTGCTATTATATACTTTGGTGTGTTTTTAAGAAAAATTTTGTAAACCAATCCAAGGAAAGGCAATTTCTTGTTGTAAAGAAGTGATCCTAATCAGTTTGTCATAAACCAAAAATTCCCATTTTGCCTTTGCTAATTTTCATTCCCAGGCTTTAACATTGAATTCTTCTTAAATTTTAGCAAAGATATTGGAAAAGGTTTTGCTAGGTTTAAACCTTTTGTTGATTAAATCCAATGATTCTTCTGACTTTGAGTTGTATATAGTCCTTTTTAACATTTAGATCTAGATCAATCAGTATTTACAGATTATAGATTGGCTATGATGGGATTCCATTTTCCCTTTGTATTTCCCACTTGTATTGCCAGTCACGTTCTCGTTAGTAACTTAGAAGGCGTAAGTTCCATTGTATGCATGTCTCAGATGGTATGTAAATCAAGTAATTGTAGATATGTGAGCTGAATGAATGTTAACGTCTATTTATTTACCTTCTAATTCTCAACTAACTGGTGCAGATCATTCAGTTGGAGACTCTATGATTTGGGCTCTCGGCTCTTAATTTATCTATTAACAGTACCAACTGCAAGTCAAGTGTTGCAACCGTAGTGGCTAAGTAATTATGGTATTTAATGTGATTAATATTTTTTTGGAATCTACTGCAAATTAAGGCAAGTATATGCCATGTCAACCACACTATTCAATTTTGTCTTGGAAAGAGTGATAAGAAGACTGCCTATAAATCCTTGAGGCATGCTACACAACAGAGTATAATATTGGGGTATGCAGGTGATATAGCTATCATAAACAGGTAACCACGAGATCTGAAAAAAGTAGGCTAATACATAGATGAAGTGACAGTGACGCAACGACTAAATCAATAAGCAAAAAGATAAAGTGTTTGATAACCACAAGAGAAATATCTGGATATGCTAGCGTTATTGATACAATAATAAATAAAAAAAGTACAAAATAACCAGCAACTAAGTATATAGACTTAATTATTAATGAGAACAATTAAATAAGAGAGGAGGTAAACGCGCGAATAGTAATGGACCATAAGTGCTACTTTGGGTTATGAAATCCAAGGGGCTATCGATGAAGAATAAAGCGAGAGCGTATGACAGTAATAAAACTAGGTACTGATTTACGTTGTGGAAACCTAGAGAGAAAGTTAGATACATGGGAAAGAAAAATCCTTAGGAAAATCTACGGCCCGGTAAATGAGAATGGAGCCTGGCGTATAGTAACAAACAGAACTGAAACGCTAAAATTAAAAGCAAACGAATAAGTTGGTTTGGATACGTGGACCGAATGGAGCCCTTAAGAAGAGTCAAAAAATCCTAAATCAAAACCCAGGAGGTAAAAGAAGCAAAGGACGACCAAGACTTAGATGTGTGGAGGAAGTGTAGGACAATTTGAAAAGGTTTCCCCCCCCATGGAGCTGTGAGACCTTGACGTTGGTGGGGGGGCATAGTACCTTTGATGACCCCAAGAGCGATGCTGGCGGGAGACTTCGGTCTCCTGGTAGGGTCATCCATGCCAGCAAGGTCGAGGGCGAGAGGGGAAGCTAAGGACAGCTCATCCTTTAGGAGGCACTATGTGCAACGGGAATTGGCGCACCCGGAGGGATACTAGCTATGGAAGCCCGAGCGCCAGGCTCCCGCTTAACATCGTAACCGCGGACCATGCTCCAACAACTACAGGAGGGCGTACCTATGGTGCGCTGCCTGGGGAACCGCGACCGGGAGGCTTGCCTTAATTGGCCGGCCTACGAGAACGACACCTCTATAAAAAGGAGAACACCTCTAAAATCCTGTGGGGCACCTGGCGCACCCCACACTATAAATGCCTTTCCCTAGGAAAGGGCGTCACCCTGGGGGCGACCGACTTAACTGATGCAACTCGTGGGAACACTATGGATAATCAAATTAGATACAAAAGCAATATTGGAAACAAAGATACGCTAACCAACGACAACGAAGATAGACAGATAAACAGACAAACAGTAGACCGAACGACCTGAGCGAGCCAGAAGAAGTAAAGTTGATGACCTAATTAAACCGGAAGCAATCATCAACAAAATCGAAAACCCAATAGCCTCCTCGCTAATAGAAACAATTGACGGTCGAAAATAAAACCAAAATGACAGAGGAGTGAGAGAGCCCCGAAACCCAAAAGGGCATTAAAGAGTTAGCATCTAGACTACAGAGGAGCTGCGCTGCTCTAAACAGGACCACCATAAAACAATGGCTGGAAGACAACAGGTGGAAACTACCAGGGCTCAGGCAGGAAACTGACGTAAAACCAGTCCAACAAAAAGATTGGACAGAGACCACAACCTTACAACGACAAACCTAAACAACGAAGAAATTAGGAGGAGAAAGAAAATACAGAAGGAATGGGAAAAGATAGGGAAGACAAGAGCAACTGGATGCACTGGAAACCCAACTGCTAGGTTACAAAATGATACAGACACTAATAGGGATAGATAGCTACCAGGCATGGTCTGAAATTGCAGACTTACAATGGGAAACCGAAATCTACAACAACGTTGAAATGGCACAATAATCCAGCCAATAATAAGGACGAGATGGTTAAAGTAGTGATGGTTGAAACTGATGATGTAACCATGAGTAAGAACTTGGCCAAGTCGTACAAGGACAGATACAATGAGTTACTCGTCCTACCCGACGAGTTTGTTACCCTAGAACAAACAAACTCAATTCGAGGTGAAGGAAGCAGGGCCGCAGATACAAGCATGAGGCAAATAGCCAAAATCACATATAAAAACGACGAAAAAGACATATGGGGCAAATTAACAAAACTAAGAAACGAAGTAAAACAAGCAAACCACATTGCTCTATACACAGTAGATAGACTCATGAAGATGGTCTAGTGCCTATTCAAAAACACTAAGCAGAGAATAGTCATATATTTCAACGACCCCAAGAAAAACGAACGTGTGCAATCTAGGGATTCCTACGCTATGATAGTGGAAGGCCAGGGGAAAACTATAGAAATTACTCCACAGCATCAAAGAAAAATCAAAGGGAAGGTGTTAGCGACGTAGTAAAACGATGCGTAACCAAGGAGGAAAACTACTTTTAACATGCAAAAAGGAAACCAACAAAATTAAATTATTAAAAAACGCAATCAAGAAGGGCACCAATCTAAAAGTAAGAAACGTCGACAGAACAAGGAACACCGAAATAACAATATATTAGGGAATGGAGGAAGGTAAGAGGAAGAAATTAGAGAAGTTCTTAAAACAGCTATCGGGGCCTAAAGGAAGCTGGTTAAGCGTTGACCTGGAACTAGAGACATTCCACCATAAGGCGTACCAAGGCAAAAAAACTATTAAATTTGAGGTCAATCAGGATTGGTATGGTGGAATGTACATTCCAAAAAGAGTTGACCTGAACAGATGCTTCAGGTGCTGGGGCCAGAACAGCTGCAACGGACCCAACAGGAGCAACAACTCAACAAATGTGGCCAAGGAGGAACACAGGTTTATCCTGCCCAAATGGCCAGCTTGCCCGATCTGCAACGAAGAGGACACTAGCAGGAACTATAAATTGCGTAAGCTTTCAACAAGCGTTAAATCCACGAAAAATAACCAAAAAAACCAGACAAAACCGTACAATAGAAAATGTATCCACGGAAACAGCAAGCAACATCAATAACCAACGTTCAAATGGCAGGAAAGAGCCCGAAACAAGGGCCAAAACACCATAATTCAAAAGAAAGTAGAAGGAAAGGATATCAAATAACACCCAAAAAACAAAGGAAAGCGACAAATAAAAATGGGCAACGCCGCGAGAAATCGAAACATAGATAGGACCCTGATAAAACCGATATTAATGCCTAAGTTTTACAGATAAACGCAAACAGGTGCAGGGCGGCCCCACGCCATAAGCCAATAAAAATAGTATTAAAGCTGATATAATAATAGTAGCGGAACCAAACAAAAATACATAAACAACCGCACCGGTTGGATCATGGATAATTGTTGCGATACCGCAATCCATGTACAAGCAAAGCGACAACACAACGTGGGAAAAGGCGATGGAATGGTCTGGGGTGGAATAGAGGGATACTTATATATTTTCATGCTACATATCCCCAAATATAACTGTCGACACATATTTGGAGTACCTCGATCACCTAACAGAAAGCATTAGGGTAATCAAGAGAGTGAACCGGGCGTTAAACTAATTGTTGGGGGACTTCAAGCCAAAAGCCCATGGGGTTGCAGCTAAACGATGTCAGAGGGCAACGACCTTCGTAAGAATCCCGCACAAAACGAACCCAACGGAGGACAAAGTGATCACATGGAAGGTCCTGACGATGAAACGCTAAGTGACCATAGAGCCATATATTTTAAAATCGACAAAGAAACACCAGCAGAAATAAACGAAACGACCGGTTGGACCTAAATCCACAAAGGCACAACTACTCCAGGAATGAATTAAAGACAGCCTTTAGCAACGCGCCAGAATGTCCAAAAAAATTGAAAGATATTATCACCATGTGTTGTGGCAAAATTCTCAAAAAACGCACAGGCCCCAATAGCAGGAAACCAGTATACTGATGGGGGAGCGATGTGGCCGAAAGTAGGAAAAGAGGCATAGAAGCGAGAAGAATATGGACACGCTCCGGCGCCACCGGACATTATCAACGAAAAGTACAAGGTCTACTGCGAACACAGAAAAAGCTATAAAGAAAAAATTAAAGCAGCCAAACAGATAATATGACAAAATATCCTGGACGAGGTGGACGACAACGTATGGGATGATGGTTACAGAATCGTCACCGGGAAATTCGGCGGGTATTTGCCATCCCCAACGGAACCAACAGAATATATCAGAATAATAAACGAATTGTTTCCAACCAGAAGCCTCAACAACTGGGAGCAAGATCTCCCAAACGACACAGTAACTCCTTTCACAGTGGACGAAATTAAGGTTGCAACCAAGAAACTTAAAAGCAACAAAGCTGCCGAACCAGACGGAATTCCACCAGAAGCGTGAATGCCAATCCGGCCATAATCACAAACACCTTAAATAAACTATGGCAGAAGAGTACCTTTCCAACAATGTGGAAAACAGCGGACCTAGTGCTGATCCCGAAACCCGGGAAGGAAATAGGGGCGGCCTATAGGCCTATATGCCTCTTAAACACACTGGCGAAAGTCTATGAAATATTAAGAAAACACAAACTAATGCACGACCTAGACACTAGAAGAGGGCTGTCGGAAGAACAATTTAGGTCCACAATAGACGTCATCAAAAAAGTTATCTCATACACTAAAAGGGCGAACAAGGGAAACTGGAGACAGAGGGAACAATGCGTGGTTATAACGCTAGACGTCAAAAATGCGTTTAACACCGCATCGTGGGCAAAGATAATCAAAGGCCTAACGGACCGCGAGCACCCGGACATCTCATAAACATCATTAAAATTATCTAAAAGACAGGGAAATAAGGTACAGAAAGAATAAATACCAAATAACATGCGGTGTACCACAGGGGTCAGTTTTAGGACCCATACTGTGGAATATATTATATGACACGGTGCTTGATATAACGCTACCGCAGGCTGCAAATTAATAGCATCCACAGATGACCTGGTCGCGATAATTACGGACAGAGAGGAACTAAATTTGAGAAATAAGATGGCGACCGTACTTGAAAAAGTGAACAGATGGATGAAGGAACACGAACTGGAACTAGCACCGCAGAAAACTGAGGTAGCAGCCATAATTGGGAGAAGGGAGCTGAAAATTAAGGAGATAGACTTGCTAGGTGTAACGCTAGATACTCACACATCATGGTCTAAACATATTCAGCTAGCCACCAAGAGAGCCCAAACAACAACAACCAAGCTAGCAAGACCAATGCCTAGATTAAAGGGTCCAAGAACCACGAGCAGGAAGACACTAAACTCGGTCGCGCACTCCATTCTATTGTACGCAGCGCCAATATGGATAGGTGGCTTAAAGCGCCAGAAAAACAAATATGCTACTGAAAGTACAAAGGCCAGCTCTTATCAAGATCAGCTGCGCATATCGCACGGTATCCACGGCGGCTCTGCAAGTGGTAGCAGCGATCCCTCCCATAGATCTGATGGCAAGACAGAGGGCGTATAACTATGGTGCCAACAAGGAAATCAGGATAACCAACGAGTACAATGTGATGGAAAATTGGCAGAAACGATGGGACAATAGCAACACCGGCTCATGGACCAAAAGATTGATCTCAAAAATCAAACCCTGGAAAGAAAGAAAGCAAGACGAAATAAACTACTTTCTCACTCAGATGCTGAGCGTTCACGGCGAATTCAAGGCCTACTGAAGCGCTTAGAGAGGGCAACCGAAAACGGTTGCAGATTCTGTGGCGAGAGAGAAGATGCCGACCACGTCATATTCAGTTGCGAACAATGGAAAGAACTAAGACAATATACAGAAAACAAGGTGCAAGCGAAAGTCACCCTCGACAATATATGCATAAATTGTAACGAGATAAGCAAAATGAGCACCCAGATAATAATAGAAATGATAAAGGAAGATAAGCAACACCCACACAATAAAGAACGTATCTAAGACAAATAAATAGAAGAAAGATTTAAAACGATATAATCCCCCCCCCCCCTGAAGTAATGCCACGCGGTTCCGGGTAGGGAACATGGGCGAAGAGTGAGAGAGATATGGGTTTAGTTGGTAGGAGGATCCTCGGGTCTGAATCCAACATCCTCGGGTCGCTCGAACACCTAGACCCGGGTATCTAGCAAGATTCCTAATCCTCTCAACTAAAAAAAAAATTGAAAAGGTTGGACGTCACAAGATGGAGGAAAAAGGCAAATAACCGCAGGGAATAGAAAATAATTATAAAGAAAGCCAAGTCTCTAGAGGAGTAAAAAGCAAACAGTAAGGGTAGGAGTACAACTGTTCAACACTAACCATAAATGAGGGAAAACGAGTCCCTCCAGGACAGGACAGATTCCTAGAAGGTTGGGGCGCCAGTGATTATCGCGAACCATAAGACTCGAAATCGAGAAAACCCAAATTGTTTTCTCCAAAAGACCCAAAAGTTATAATTAAAATCCATACAAAACATGGTCCCATCAGTAGAATTAAGTGATGGTATTTCAATGATCAGCATTATTGGTACTTCAAAACGTATTTGTCTTCATTTGGCTACGGCTGTGGGGCTTTACATTGGAAAATGATAATTATTCTATTTTTGTAATAAAAATATTCATTATATTTTTTTAATTACTTGTAAAAGATTATTAATTTAACATTGCTATATACTTTGAATTATTCTTAATTTGCAAATATTTTATTTTAGAAAATTTATAAAAATTTTAAGTTGATTAGATAATTCTTTATTTCAACATTTAAAAACTATCATTATTTTGATGCACACTGTATGTAGTATTACTAATATTTGTTCAGTGTTGTAGATTTGATAAATTAAACGTGTTATTGATTTACAGAGCTCTGTAATGAGCGTGACTGTCGTCGTGGCTTCCATTATCGGAATCGTGCAGCCAACATACTTTTAGTGACGAGTAAAGTTCCTATTCGGTTAAATAATAGCAAGTTCCATTAGCAAACGATCACATTAGATGCACGTTGTGGAAACCGGACGTACTATTTTGTTTGTAGTTAAATGTTCAGTGGTTATTAGACATACCAAAAACTGAAAAACCGAGGACTGTTAGACAGTGTTGACATAAATTCTGTAGTTTTGTATTGACGCCATGCGTACGTGTATTGTTTAAGCCATGCGTTTGTAGTATATCATGGTCACTCTCCATATTGTTCCCTTAATGTTGAATGAAATTAACTTTTGGTTGTTATAGTCAAAACTGTGCGCGGGATAAATAACGCAGATGGAAATGTCTGCACATACTGCCATTAGCACCAGCCATTCTACAGCAGGGGGTGCACCGCCTGATCCTGCTGGCTCGTCATATGCCCATGCTGTACTTAATTTTAAAACAGACAAGGAGAATGGTAGCAATAAGGAGAATATAGAAGAGTTGCCAAAGGAATTTAGCCATTCTACAAAAACCTCTAAAATTAACATGGTGTCGGACAATACGAGCACTCAGATAACTCATGAGGAGGTACATATGGAAACTGGGGACGAGGGAGGCAGCTTTACTCCTGTGGTTAGTCATAGTCGTAAAGATCGTAAGAGTGAAAAGAAGAAAGAAAAGATACGGGATGTCTTGCCGCAGAAGCCTGTCACTAATGGAAACGTGGAGAAACGTGACACCTTGCTTACGGTGCCTCCATCTTCGGACAAAGTGAAAGAGAAAGAGACTCTTCAAGAAACGAAGAAAGTTTATGTGGAAGCTCCTTTGCCGAAGACCAATCCCTGGCAGAACCGCAATGCAGCTTACATCAATACCGAAAAAGAAGTGAAAGTTGAAAAACGAGTGTTACAGCCACACAAGCAGGACTCTATTGTCAACGGGCAAACTACGCCAGCCGTTGTTCAAGCTCCTAAGGATCGCCGTAAATATAATCAAAAGGTAAGCTGGTTCATTTGGTTCTTACTTAGTTAAGTAGGTAACAAAAATCGTAATATTGCATAAAATGAAAATTCTGATGAGTTGTTTTTTAGGTATAATTGTTATTTAAATGACAGTTAAACCATTCACAATTACTGTAATTTTTCACTTCGTAATGCACCAATAGCAGCTATTGCTTGGTTTTTTTTTTGTTGTTTTTGTGTTCATATTATTATGTGGGTGCTGATAAACCTAGAGTAAAATAAAGCAGGCATTATTACATGTAAGATGTGGACTATTGGTAAAAGTTATTTATATTTTTGTATGTTACAGAGCAAGTTTCTAGTCATTAAAAGTCAATTTGAATATAAAAATTGATTGCCGTTAAAAAATCATTGAATATTTACTTTACCATTTACAAGGACATTAGTTCCTAGCTCCCTATTAATTTAGATATATATTGTTATCTCTACTCAATTTCATGGAACTGTTGGAAAACAAATATTTTTTAAAATGATGAAAATGGGTATTTTTCCCAAGTGTTATTAGCCTGCAACTTTCATTTAACTTTATTCCAAAAAGTTGTTTGGTCTGGCACTCATCTTCAAGTAAAACTATAACTAAGACTAATGGTTTAGTAGTTGAAAAAACCAAAGCGTGTTTTTCATTATCAATATCAGCCTTCTGTCTGATATAAAATGACCAATCGTAATTTAATGTACATGAGAGTTATAAGTGAAAAATAATGATAAGCATGTGATGTCAGTATTGATTTGAAAATTAATTTTATTATACAGTTATGCAATGTGTAGATATAGGAAGCATTTATGTTGAATAGATTTATGTTCATTATCTCATCAGTACAAAGAAAATAGATTGTTGAATTTTAAACAAGTAAATGATGTATATGTATGTGATTTATGATAATTATAAGGCGGTTTCGACACAAGCTCACTGAATACTACATTTTTCTTATTGCTTTGTTAGTAGTCTAATTAGACTTGTTAATTATTCCTATACAGCACCCAAGGCTGCTCTCATTTTGCTGATATATGTTTAAAATTACACAAGTTATCAAGAACCTGTGTAATTATATTCCTCAAAAAGAATATCTTCCTGTCGGACTTTCACTATTTGAAATATAAAACTAAAAACTATGTAGGGTTGTAGGTGAAATTGTGTTTTACGCGTTTTTAATGTTTACACCAGCTGTATGAGATTTATTTTGAAAGTACTAAGCGAAAGGGTGTCGGTTATAAAAAATTCTGATGATATGTGCCAGGAATCGAACCAACCGTTTTGCACTGCATTTTTTTAGTACTAAGATACCGTTTCGAAAGCTCTCTAGTACAATTTAGCAGACCTCCGCTTAATTTGTTGTTTAAATTGCTGGTTATTCAATATTCAATAAAGCAATGGAAACCTTAATTAACGCTTACAGTTAGCTATTTTAAAATGTTAATAAACAATTCAATTCAGAATTGGGATTGCTTGTATTGGCCACCGTGTAACATTTCTAGTTTGTAATTAGCCGTGATCGCACTCTGGCGGCAATTTAGCAGTTGGTTGACTTGCGCTTTAGTGGGGCCAAGATTGTGGAGTGTTTTTCAAAGTGCAACTCATTATCTCAGTGGTACATTCCAAGAACATTTCCATCTCTTATTTGTTTAGTTTTACTCTTATAGGGCGCGAAATATATAGGTAGAGACGTAGGATGCAAAATATAACATTCTAGGAAAATTAAAGAAAAAATTAAAAGAACCAAAAATATCAAGAGAGTAAAATAAGAACATAAAAAGTGGAAACGAAATAATACAAACAAAATCGAATAAATTAAAAAGAATTTAATACTTTTAAAAGAAGAATGGAAATTATAGACAAAACAGGTCCAGAGTTGATCTGAAAGATTTTGAAAGAAACAGTACAAGAGTATGTAAAACGGAAGTTCCTATTTAATCAGTAATCAGTAAATGGTAAAAAGGATAAAAAATAATGAAAAAATATACATAAGAATTTAACAATGAAGATAGTAAGGTATGAAGGAGAGAGAGGAAAGATGAGGTACATGATGTTAATAGCAAATGTTCTTTAAGGAAAGAAGATTAAGAATTGGAAAAAAGTTTGGATCCAACATCGATGCCAAACAAAAAACAAAAAAAAACTGTCTAGTGTAATATATGAAAATTACCAATATAGAACGTAGTAAGTTTAAGTGGAAAAAAATGAATTAGTAGAGAAAAAATAACAAAGGACAATTAATAGTGGTGAGGCTCTAATGCTAGCAAGCACCGCGCCTTAGATGACCGCCAGGTATTCAATCTTTTTTGTGACTGATTAGGCTACCCGCCAAGCATCAGAAATCCAGGAAGAAAAACGAGTCTGTCTGCACCATAGCCAAGTGGCCTAATCGCTCAGCTGTACTAGTGCTCCAAGGGATAATTGAATTTCATTAATATAGAGAAGACTACTTTAAAGCAACAGTATGTGTAGGACAGCGGTAGTGAATCTTAGGTGTTCATGCTAAAAAATAAAGAAAATATACTTGTCGAATTGTTGGTATGAAAGGTTTTTAAAACAGTTCTTCAAGTTTTTTATTTGGGTCGCCGATTGATCGTTAATCTAATTTTTTCTTATCAGTATTGAAGATATTTACAAAATGGTCAATTCTGTAAATATATAAAACAAGCAAGTAAAGCATTCAAAAATGATAAGAAATCTTTCACTGTCTTAATCAGTAGTACATCTGGCCAATTGGTGCCCTCCACAAAAAAGATACTTAAAACATATTTTGATACAAGTGATTAGAAGTCGGAAGGAGTAAACAAATTGAATAATGAGTTGGTGATATTAAAGTTTTTTTTGAGTATCATGAATACATTTTATCTGCAATTCGTATCAGTGCAAATAACGGTATATCTTATATTACACCGACTCGGAGAATCATATCAGTCTATTCTCTAACTTCACACATCTTGCAACCATTATCTATTGGTCTCTATAATAAGTGTTTCTGTTGTCTACGGACTATATTAATTTGATAGTAAGAATGTCGACTATATCAATATCCTTCAAAATGTAAACCACTTTTAAATCATCTAAGTAGCCTAAAGAATATAAAATCACAATAGTAGAGCATTTTAAATTTACGGAGCAGTACATTGTAAAGATAACTGTTGGAAAGTTTTATATCTTAAAAGATAATTGGGATGGAAATATATTGGTTATCCACAATGGCCTAAATTAGGAAAATTAGCAATTTTTCACTAGATTTAAAGATGAGTATGTTATATTAATTTATGGAAAATTTTCGACCTACTGAAGACTGATAATTGTGGTGCTGGAAACAAGGTAAAAAAATAGTAAAAGAAAACACAACACGTTGCTAGGAATAATAATTTCTTCGTCATTTATAAAGGTACTATTATGACCAGCAGCAAAATTAAGAATTCTTCAACAAAACAAAAAATCATAAACTAGAATCTTTGATGTTTATTAAAAAAATATTTGAAAGGGGGGGAAGAAAATAGTTATAAAGAAAAAGTGTACAAAGCTAAAAACTTTTCAGGGCGGGGTAGAATGTCTTAGAAGGCCTACATCAATATACTTGGAGCGAAACTCTTGTTATGTGGGTTGGGGCTCTACCCTATTAGAACCACGCGTATTCCAGTTGGAATGCACTGGAATTCTGTGCGCAAGATTGTGAAATCATTTTCACGCATCGATTGGAAGTGATTGTAATACATGATCAATGACCCTAACTTTACTCACCATATATAAAACAGCGACATGTTCGCTGTGGATAAGCTTTTCAGGGATATCTTGTGGTTTTGTTTATTAAATGCGCTTCGTCCGTACAGAAAACAACTGCGTCATGTCGCACGTTTTCCAAGATGTTTTCACACCTTTCCAGGCTGTTTTCCCAATCACGTTTGGAATGTTGGTCTTGCTGCAAAATTTGTTATGCAGTACGACTAGAAAAGTGAAGAGCAGCGGCAACTAACGTTTTCTACTCAAAATTAATTTTCGATCAGGAACGGAGGTTTGAGGCGCAAGTTAAAAGTGCTGCGCGGCCACAACAATTATTAATTCGAATCTACTTTTTGACAACAAAAGCTCCTTGTTTGTCGTCCACGATATTTCGACTACTAGACCCTTCTAAACAAAACTTCCAGACTACGTACGTCCCATAAAATTACTTCCCCCATTATCGGACCACCTGTCGTTTCATAACCTTTCTTTCAAATTAGGGGAGAGTTTTGACCCACTCTATATAATCGATTATATTTTTAAAATAACAAAGATATTGTAAAAGTTGTTAAAAGTGCAGAGCGAAAAGTATCTATTACTGCCAAAAATAAAGCGATAATGTAATGTAATATAAGGAATTTAATAAATCAAAATGTATGATTAAAGAAGCTAATGAAACATGAAGTGATTTTCTAAAACGAATGGAAATGAAATCAAAAACCCATAGCAAAGACAAATTAAAAATGGAATTAAGGAAAACAAGACCAAGTGGTAGGTAATGGAAAGGTGGAAGGTATATTTTTAAAAATTATTAATCGTATACAGGAAGCTGAAAGTGAAGAAACTCATTTAAATGTAAGAACCAAAAATAGAAGAGCACTCAGATACAATAAAATGATAATAGAAACGATAAAGTTTATTTTAGAAAATTAGGAAACAAATCATATTTCCTATACCTAGTCTGTTCTGAAAGTATTGAGTTATATACTACAAAAAATTATAAAAAAAATCTACATGTTTAGTAAAGCTGGTACAAGATGGAAGAAACATTGTGCCTGTCTCGTCATATTAAATTGAAGCTTGCCAATGATCTGGAATATCTTTCTTTTCAAAGATAATTTAAGTTTTGATAGCCAGAAATCGCAGGACGGCACATCGTAATTAAGCTATCAATTATTAGTTGGTTTTATTCCTGCTGCATTCATTCCATCGCTTTTCAAAGCTTTTTGTAGCATTCGCATAGTTTCTGAGATCGCATGTTCCAGCTTTACACATATTTTGATGCAGATTCGCTGTTCTACTCGCTCAATCATTATAAATGCCTCAATCGCACACTACCACATGTGTTCATTCACCGGCGTCTAATTCCCAACCGATCCGGCCAGTGAAGTAATCCTCAATCACATCGGGTTATATTGCGGTCGCGCATACTGTTTTCGTTATATTAACATTGGCTCGATATTTTCGGACACACAAAAAAGACAATTAAAACATGACTACAAAAAAAGAATTTGATTAGTCCCGAGAAACAAATGTTTGGAAAAAAGAGTAAAGCTAAAATGTGGTAAAGTAAAAATTGGTAAGTGGGGATTTGATCATATCCATAATAATCAATACATATCAATCCAAGGTTTGATCCAACCTTTTAAAGTTTGAAATAATCCCTCTATGGACTACATAGTCTTTCAATGTGTGCCATTTCTATTCGCTGATCCAAAAGTGGTAGGTACATTTTAAAAAAAGTCATATATATATATATATATATATATATATATATATATATATATATATATATATATATCAATCAAAACTTCTGAACGGATACACATTTGGGTTAAAGAGGTTATAAGCTCACCTTTTCAGCCTTCAGGAAAGAACAGATTTTAGTGAAATTGCTTTCGAATTCTTGTCGAGTGGATTTTCAGCAGACATGTAATAAGAGATTCTTCTAGAACATGTTTTCTTACTGTTAAGTGTTGCATACCACTACTTTTGAGACATTTTTCATTACAAGTATGCTTAAGTAGATATTAAGTTTGGAAGTCGAACAGCTGATTTGCTTCTGTTGTCAGTCTTGTCTGAATCTTCAAAACTTTGTCGTCTATCTCGTAGATCGTGCATCCTATTCTTTCGTTTCGAGGAACTGATCTTTCAATCCACCCAAAAGCTGCGTGACTTCTGCGTCTACATTGTCGAGTTTGTTTTACGACCTGTCCGTGAAACTGGCATTTCCAAGACATCCGAGGAATAAAGATTTTGAACTTAGTGTATGTTCTGATTATTTCAGCTACTAGAACGATACACAAGTTCAACAGTCGGTTTTCATTCCTGGAATCTGAACTATCTGCGTCGATGTGATATACTGTGTTCTCTTGATTATTGCTCTGCTTCTCTTTTATCCCCCTGTCCTTTTTTCTGCTCAAGACTGACGTTCGTAATCTTATTGAGTCTTTTATTGAGCGAAGTGGCCCACCTTACATGGCAGGATCTACTAAGCTATTAAAACTTTTCTTGGATTTAGCTAATACGCATTCTTCAGCGACAGTCTAAGGAAGTCATGGTTGTTGCGTAATTATCTTTTTAATCAGTGTTTTATTTTTAATAATCGTAGGTTAACATGTTATCGTGGGGTCAATTATAATTTAAAGGATCTGCACTGCAACAGGAAAACACTTGTTGGTTTTTAAAATTGGCTTCAAATGATATTGGTATTAAAGATATTTTTGGAAATCTGATTTTAATTTCTTGGGTTATATTTTACCTAGTGAGATTAAAGTTAAATAATTAATAGGTGTTGAAGTTTTATTGGGTTTCTTCGAAAGGTTTTTGGTAAAATTGATGACTCTGCAAGAAAGTATTTCTGTATGATCTCTCTATCTCAGTCAGGTAGATACAATATGAGTTCTGTTCTTTCGGAAGACAAGTTTATCCATGAGGTGTACATCATAGAAATCAACAATATTAAACGATACCCTCAAAATAGTCCGGTGGAAAGGTTTGATTGAACCTACAGTGGGATACAAGCAATCCGACATTTATCATTACATATTTTTCAAAGTAGCTTTGATGCTGTTGAGCCCAATACAGCTTTGAGAATCGCTATTGCTTTGCAAGTCCTTTTTTAAATTGATTGGGATTATTTGCTCTTCGAGATTAATGTAATCTTGTTAGGCTTTATTGGTATTTAGGCAATGTTTTTTAGCTAATGTGCTGTAAGTTTTCAATCGGGTTTATGTCTGGAGACTGTCCAGGTTATGATAAAAGAGGAATTTGTTGCTCCTCTTTCCACATGGTACATGTTCGTGCTTATTGTTGAAGATAGATAGCAGTTCACCATTCAAAATTTCAATATATTTAGCTGTATTTATATGATCTGCCACTGTAGTAAATGGCACGTTACACCATTACGTTAACTACTCCATGTTTAACAATTTGGTGAAAGAATGTATCATCCAATACCCAGGATGGACCATTAGGTCATCCGGTCGAGAAGGCATCTTCTTTTAAGTAAGCTATTAGCCTATTTCTAACCACATTGTCGTGAGGGTACTATGAGCCACGTTGAGCAAACCCCAGGCAGGTGGTTAGTCTAACCTGTTAATTTAGAAGAAAGGCGGTTGTATGATGGCCGGAGGGTGTGACAGGTTGAGACCTTTACCTCGCAGCTTAATTTTAGTAAAGCTTCTTCTGGGAGAGTTTCTTCTTGGCGATGCGTTTGTACTTTGTTTATATACACTAGGGTGTCAATAAAATGGACAACACTTAATCGAATATTAAAATAAACGTACAATTAATTCTAGGTTGAACTTCCTCTATTGTCATGTAACATTTTTAACTTTTAACCTTTGAGACATGGCTTCGATTAAATCATCTATTGTTTTTTGGGCTATTCGCTGTCATTGTTATCACTGCTGCCATTAATTAAGTTTTGTGAACTTTCAGCCAGATTTTGTTGGATAATATGCCACAGACATTCTATCAGGTTAATGTCTGGGGAAAACATTTCCCAAATGATATTGTTGAATCCAGGTATCCAGATTCGACTACTGTCACCAAATTGGCAGTATCAGTTTTCGTCAAGTCATTTCGTCGAAAACGCATCTCTGTCGCTCGATTATGTCAGTAAAGGTTAACAGCGCTCTTCCTTTTTTTCCGACATCTGCACCAGTTTGACCACTGTTTTTCGGGGATCTTTAACAGCTTCTTACCGCTACTCATTTTGTTCGTTCCAATGGTAGTAGGAGGCTGGGTCTTGATAGTGCCGATCGTTTATTGTTTTAAATTGACTAATAATCCAATTCACTGTTGAGAGGGGTATTTATAACACGCACTTATTCCTCATTGAAAGGCACCACGATCAGCAAGATCACAGATTATTTAGATTACCAAGTTTCACTTAGTGTCTAATTAACTCTTAACTTTCTAGTGTATGTTCGTGGGTATATCCAATCACGGAGGCTCCTTTTTTTTGTTGTAAAGGGATAAATATACATACATTTGTCAATTGGATATTTTTGCCAAGATTTTAAAGGCTTGGGGCCACACGCTATTAGAGCAATTTAATTTTATGTTCTCCAACTAAGGTCAAATTTGATAGTAGTGTCTATTAGTAGAGTCGTGGGCGGCATAGTGATAATTGTTTATAGCGCGTAAAATAAAATATGGCAATTTTGGGTAACGTGCAATATTTTTGTTGTGTCACGATAATAAAATACTTCCACTGTATGAAGGTTAGTTATTTAATAGCCCGATTTAAGTAACGCATCTGCAGGGTACTGCGCTTTAAATCCGGATAAATTTAAATTTGAATATTCCGCCATATATTACTGCCGCGATAGGTCGTTGTTGGCGTTTGTGAAAGCCGTGTGCTTTTAAGAAACAGTCATAACCACAAAATGGACGAGCTATTGCGAACAATTGCGGAGTACAACCGAAGAGCCGCGATTATCGAACGTCTTCGCGCTGGGCGTTCGGCGGCTGATATAATTCGGTTCTTCGGGTACCTGAGATCAACTGTGTACGACATTGTTGCGAATTATAATGCTTTCGAGAAGTCTGGGGAAGGTTCTGCTAACCCGTCGCGAAGGAGTCATTCTAGAGAACACGTGACACGGATTCCGACAGTCGTAGAAAAGGCTCAGGCGTTAATTTCGGAGAAAATTGTCAGGAAATAGGTTTATGTACGTGTTCTGACGAATGCCCTGAAACAGTGGATGGAAACTGTAGTCTTGGGGAGGCGATATGTATTTCAGCAGCATAGTGCACCGGCACACACGAGCTATTTAGTCTAAAACTGGTTGTTGGTTAACGTGGACATGTTCTGGTCTAAAGGCTTGCTAACAAGTCTAAACACCCTAATGCGTCACCTTTACACACTTCTATCGAAACAGCATTTGCCAATATGGACAGTGCTGCTTTACAGTGTGCGAGCGCTTCAGGCCAAAGATTACATCAAATAATTTTAGTGTGGACGTCACACTACTAACGTGCAAAAGGATTTTTTGTAATTTTATTTTAAAAAATGTTGAATTTATCCGAATTTAAGCGCCGTACTCCGTACTATTATTTTCAGAAATCTGGCGTTATCAGAGAACGAAGGTTGTTTGTCAATTGAATGTTTTACATATATTAACTAAAGAGTGATAATACCTACCACTCGAATTAACAACTGTTTAAGCTGGAGAACAAAGACAGGATTTGTCACAATCTGGTTCTTGCCTGTGGTAAATATTTGAATATGGTTTTTTATTGTATGATTTATTCCAGTGTTTCGTTTAAACCTGGTACAAAATAAGCATTTCAAAGCAAGTATTGTATTTTGCACAAAGCGCTGAAGAAAGTTGCGCATCTGATTTTTTCTCAGCATCCGCTACATTGGACCGACAAAATTATATTTAGATGTTTTTGCAGGAGCGTTGAGTTACCGCCGTTCAGTAAAGTACGTCGTGTGGCTTAATTTATGCGTTTTATTTTTTTTTTAGCAAATTCGTTCTTGTACGATGAAACAGTTATTAAAATTAAGTAATAAGAAAAGCACGCTAATTGGGTGAGAATATTTTTGTCGTTTTTCGAGATTTGGTTATGATGTTATGTATTGCTAAACGAGAAATCGTACATTAACGAAGAGGTCAACAGTTCATCATGAATGTACGTAATACGATTATTGTTATTAATGTTAAGCACATAAAAATACATTTTGTTAAAGTACATTGTGTTCTGTAATATAAGAATAGAGTTTTATTTAACTTGATGGCAGTTCACTGCTTAGCGAGTAGAAGTATCGTCTGTTAAATTTGTGAAGTTTTCAGTTAGTGTTTCATATAAAAAATGATTATTTTTAAAAACTGCCATCAAGCCCATTCTTTTTATATTTAACTAGTTATTTAAAGCTATAGGCAGAAATACTTTGGTAAGGCGTGCTTCTGTAGTGATAGTGTTATTTTCAGGTAATTATTTCTGTGATATTTTAATCTATATAAATATTATTTAGTATTTTGAGGCAATTAATTGTATTTGCATGAAATTAAAATATACTTTTTTTGGTACTACTTCACTGTTTTCTTCAATTTCGGTCCACTCACGGGCTCGGAGACGGAGATGGCAAATAAGGTTTGACTCCAAGTCGCTAGATGGCTTTAGAAGCATTTTACAAATAGCTATAAGACAACAGCAATTACTACTTCGAAATTTTATTAGATACTTGACAATCTTTAATTACATTTGTCTTCTTAAAGTTGTGAATAATGCTGAAATAGTTATATGCATTCAGTCAGTGAGCTCATCTTCATGATATATGTTATCTGAACCTCCAACACACCTTTTTTTTACATCGTGGGATTACAAGCGGACTTGAAACTTCTTAGTCTTCACTTAATATCGGTGTGTTGAACACCATAGTCATATTGTGGCATGCATATTCAACACAAGTAAAATGCATCATTGCTTCCGTAATATGCGCTTAAAATTTTGTTTGTAAAGGGTGGCACAATTTTTTTTGGCTGATTTTACGATTGGATTTTTATTACTCTTTAAAATACACAATTTTAGATTACATAGATACAATTAATACAATTTTATTAATATATGTCGAGTTTCGTTCTTAGGATCATCAACTATTTGTGGATTGGTGGCGTAGACCTTCGATTTAAAGTAATTTCGTAAAAGATTCATGTAGTGTTAAATCACCAGATCTTGTTGACTAGTTGTCGCTATTTCATGAAATTGCGCGGTCGTATGCAGTAAATCAACTGGTGATCGAACTGAGTGGCAGGTGGCGCCGTTCTGCTGGAACCACGTTTGTTTCAGATCTACATGTTGCCCAGTAGGTGCTAAAAACTGGGTTATCATGCAAACGATCACCATTCACAGTTGCAGTATTTCCAGCACCATCTTCAAAGAAGTATGGGGCTATCAATCCACCTACCCAGAAATCTACCTCAATGACTTGTTGAGGGTGCATTTGCTTTTCATGAGTTACGCCGAACCCAAAATGCGACAATTGTTTGTTTAGAAACCTGTCGAGTTTTAAATGCGCCTCATCCCTAAAGACGAGTTTTCGATTAAACTAAAAATCTACTTCAGGAAAGAAAACAAAATCTCAAAAGCGTCAGGATTATAGAGCCACCAGTTTGATGGATTAGACAAAAATGTGAAGATTGGTTTTCGTAAATGTCTGGGTACGAGAGAAGCAACCTTTGCTCTGGTAGTATTAATAGAATGCTGTTTAGAAGTCTACAAAGAAGTGTATGCGTGCTATATAGGCTACGAAAAAGCGTAGGTTACACGACGAATTACTAAACCAAGCAGAAAATTGGACTGGACGGTAAATACTTTACAGTTATAAAAAAACCTCTATTGTGGACAAACAGCAAAGGTGCAAATAGACGAAGAGACAACAGAATCAATAAAAATTAATAGATGAGTTAGACAAGGTTATATATTGTCCCCAATTTTAATAGTGTATATGCAGAGAGCTATGCGAAAAGCTTTAAAAGAAAGGCCAGAAGAAATAAAAGTAAATTGAATAATTTATAACAACATTCGCTATGCTGATGACAAAATTCTGTTTGCGGATAATGAAATGGACTTACAGATAATTATGGATAGGGCACGTAATGAAAGTAAGCGTATTGACCAACATAAATACACTCGAAACAAAACACATGAAGTTCAGCAAATTAGACGGTAACAGAAGTATAAATATTGAAGTTGGTGGCAAACAATAGCAAACATTGAAAAATACATATATTTAGGACGAGAAACGAATAACAGCATGATGAGCCATTTCGAAGAAGCCAAGAGACGAATAGATAGCATGAGCGACTTCTTAAAAATGAGAAGCATATTGTGCAATTTAAAATTAAACATTCAAATTAGACTCAGAGTATTACAGTGTTATGTATGACCATGATTAATATACAACTGCGAAGCATGGACAATAAAGCAAGATTTAGAAAAGAGGGTACAAGCTTTTGAAATGTGGTTGTACCACAGAATTGTTCGGATAGCCAACATAAAATTAACAGAGAGCAACCACACTTAGTAAACATCATAAAGAAACGCAACACGGGATATTTCGGCCATATTATGAGGCATACGCAATGTGAGACCTTAAAAACATTCCTCGAAGGAAAAATAGAAGGGAAGACAGGCCGAGGAAGAAAGAGGAAATTTTGATTCAAGAATGTAAAGGAATGGACTGGTCGAAACACTCAAACGCTGTTTCATACTACCCAAAGCAGATACAATTTCGCCATGATAGTTGCCGAACTCGTTTGAGATGACAACGAAGAAGATTACATTGTCTTAAACCACCCCAGGTTGTGTAGTGTCCTTTTTTATGTTTTACAGGGTTAATAATCTTACCTTACTTAGTGCTTTTAAATGTTTGTAGATTAGGAACATTCTTTATATATTACTATGTGGTCTTTTCCACCAACTTTTTAAATATCTTCTTCCTACTTTTATTTCATAACTCCGCGGATGAATCCATTACCGAACTTTGGTTACTTAATTTTGATTTTTGTAATTGTAGCTATCCGACGCCTGAAAGGGCATGCAGGAAACGAGAAAGAAGAAGTAATTGTAGCTAGGACTTGGAAACTCCGAAACTAATATTTAGTGACTAGGCTGATTTCGTTATTTCCTGTGTGAGCGAAGGTGGGATTTAAAATTCAACACAAACGTGCTTAATCACCTCTTGTAGAATGGCTATCGGAGAGAATTTTGTTGAACATATTACAAATGCCAGCTGAGCGATTAAGGAGCTTAGCTGTAGTGTGAACGGACCTGGGTTTAATCCTGGGCTGCAGGTGCCTGGCCGGAGGCCTATCTAATTACTATAAATAATTGAGAACCTACCTGCGTTCGTTATTTAAGACACGGTGTTTGCTACATCACCCCATATTAGAGATGGTGCACGTATGGAAGCCTTAACCTTCCAGTTCTCAGTTCATGCTCCTATTGTATCACCACAACTAATGCAGTTGGCTTTGATATATTATCAAACTCACTCACTAGGGTGTCACAATAAAACAGATATATTTAAACAACACATTTTATTAATACAACACTTATTCAGATATTAACTAAAATCTACAGTTAATACTCCCTTACTAGCGTATGTTTTTAACTTTAGGGCATGCTATGGATTAAATCATCTCGTTTCTGGGGTATTTTCATTACTCTCATTAACTCAGCTTTGTTGCTATGCTTTTGTAATTTTTTGATCGTGTTTTGTTAGTTTTCAATCGGGCTCATGTCTAAAGACTGTTCTGGTCATGACAAAGTGGTATTTGTTGCTCCGTTTTTCTTGGTGGTTGTACACCCTAGATGACGAGGGAGTCATGAGAACAACTTTTTCCTTAACGGCTACATTACTATTACTGGAAGACACGCAGAAGTCCATCATTTAAAATTTGAATGCATTTGACGACATAAAATTAAACGTTGTCGTTGCCGTTATTCTAAATTACTTCTCCAATATTTTACACTCTAGTGAAGAAATTTATCATCCAATTTATTGAACTTCTATACCCAAGCTTGATCACTCTCAATGGCAGTATCGATTTTTGTTAATAAAAGTGACGGACTGCTAAGTCATTTGGTCGATAAAGCATCTGTTGCCCAATTCTGATGTCGCTTCTTTTAAAATGGTATCAGTAAGGGTATCTTCTTGGCGATTATGTAAATAGTCTCTCTTTTACGCTCGCGGGCACTGTTTTTAGGTGATCCTTAAAGGCTTGTTCGTTCCAAGGATTCCGTGAGGTTAGATCTTAGTAGTATTGATCGTTTATTGCTTCATTTGCGTTGTGAGGTACCACGATCAGCCTAGTCTATGAAGATATCTAGATCTTTGCATCTTACTAAGATTACCACGGTTCAAATAATACTAAACTGCCCATAGATGTTTGAGAATGCCATTTATCTGCAGATAATTACCCTTTTGCGCAGAATTTACCTTTTCGAATTACCAACTTTCATTTAGTGTATATTTTATTGATACTCTAGTGTAAATGGTTGAGATAATAATATAACCTAAAGTGTAATACACTAGTACCTATAATAGAAGTTAGAGAGAAAGATTGTTACAATTTTAATTGCAAAATGTACCTAATAAACTAAGAAACACTTTGAAAACTAGAGAGAGGTGCATCTACCCCTATCCTAGTTTTTACAGCATTTGACAGCTACTATCACAGTTTTTACCAATTAAACTTGCCATGTTATGTAGTTAACTTTCGGGAGGGTGTCAGCTTTAAACCTAAATCATTTACATAGTCAAAAATCTCTAAGGATATTGTAGTTCGGTACAATAAAAAGTTTGCTATAATTGCTATTTCGAATTTACTGATGTTTATCTGTGTTTTTTGATATGTTCAGTTTTATTTCAGATATTTTGTGCTACATATTGTATTTCAATTTCATATACAGGGTTATCACGGCCAATAATAATTTGTTCCCAAAATAGATAATAATTCTCTAGGTAACGTCTTATCATTCGGCACTTAAATACATTAATGATATTGGAAATAAATGACAATGGGCATTTTACAGAATAATGTTATCAAGGATAATTAAATTGGCGCCGACTGATACATCATGGTCTTTCTGAACACGCTAGTTCATCCTGTTGTGTGATGAATTGTAAATAGATTACCCTCATTTATTTACTTAAAATGTGAACTGTTTATCTTTAGTAGAAAAATACTATAGGTCACCATAGATTTGTTCTTTGTCGCGCACTAAGGCAAATTTGAACTGCCGTGCGCTATATTATAGGAAAATACTTCTGTTATAAAAGTATAAATTCGAGTGTGTTGCAGTACTTTGTTCAGGGAAGACTATACAAACAAGACAAGTTTATTTTACGATTCAGCAGACTTAATTTTAATGTATGTATTTCTGCAAAGAATATTGGTTACATGTCAACACATTTTATACTAGCATGTCAGAATTGTGGTTTGGCTACAATTGTTGAAAAAATGAGTAATGGGGAACAAATTTTGGAGAAATCGGCTTGAATTAAAGATACCTGTCTTCGAGCTTTGAGATCATAAAAATTATACTTTGGAATGCCATATTTTCAGAAAGTGTTCTGGATACGGTTCGCTACAATTTTAAGTATTTTTTTGTCTCCGTTCTCGTTCTATGCTCAAATCAAAACGGGATATTATTTAGAAAAAAGGTGGCATATTTTCATCTCGTTGAGCGTGTAAATAAACAAAACCCATGGGATTATTCATAAAAGAACAATTCATATTTTTGCACCTCGATACCATTCACATCGGTTTGATTTACATTATCTTCTTTCCATAGTCAACATTATTGATGTTCAACAAAATATTGGGTAATGTGGAAAGACTTGGTCTTATAGTCATTTTAAACCGACTATAAATTTGTACCTTCCAGAAGATAGATCCAATGCAGATATTTTTTTGGCGTTTTGTTACTTCACCTTATAGAACGTTTCGACGTTAGTCTTAGCATGCTTTGTACGGATTCCAATATTAGATCTGAATATTTAAATCTAGAACTTGCTAAATGCAAATTTGATGCTGCTACCACTTTACTGGAATAGTTTTTGACTACATTTTCTGACTTCTCGATTTTTGTTCCCGTTTTGGTATTTCTCATGATCATTATAATTATTTCAATTTGATCATAGTACGGTATCGTAAGATCTACATTGTAAACCAATTTTGTAATAGATAGTTCTCACTATGATATCTATTTTAGGTTATAAAAAAAACATCCTACTTTTCATGTGTTTTAACAATGGATTTGCGTATTATGCGCCATGCAGCCAGTGCCTATTAGATGCATAGTCCGTCTTAAACCTGTAATCCTATAGTTTATCTAATTTATTTACTTCTTTTTTTTTAGTTGTCCTTCCGTTGCTCTATTTAACGTTCTGTGTTTTAGGTGATGGCTATGTGGGTAATCTATAAAAGGTTCTAACGATGAATGGAAGTGATTGCTATGACCAGTACTCAGTTGCTTTAAGCTACAAAGAACAGATATAGGTTTGCGTTATCCGGACTTCATTTGAGCATCTCGCGCGCGGTGCGCGCTGAAAATATAATTGTGCGTTCAAAATAGTATGCTCGCTAAAGAATGTTTGCTTGAGAGGCTACTATTAGTCGCTTTTGTTTTAAAAGACCCGCTCACATCGGTTTTAGATGAGATTCTTATACGACGTTTACAGATTTGGTCATCATGCGAATTCTATAGCATATGTAATAAGTAATTAGTTGGGCGATGAGTGATTTTTATAGTCTGTGCTAAATTTGTTTGTTTACTTGTGTATATGTGGAAATGAAAACTGCGCCAAAATAATTTCTGGTACACACCATTGACTCGACCCGCTTGCATCGCTTTTGATTACGAACATTGCCGAAACTTTGGCGGCGAGCAGATTTTTGTATCTCAGTTACAAACGTATCAGTTGCACCAACACGCTCGGGTTTCGTTAGACGTTATTTTAAGAACCATTAAACCACTCGCCAGCTGTAAGGCCTATGTCTACTTTACTACTTTCAAAGTCTTATGTATGTATACCTACCTGCATGTACCATACGTATACTTAAATTTAATTTCATGGTCGAGTTAATAGGGGTCGACAGTTGTTGCCCAACATAAATCAGCATTCTGCTTGGATTTATCTTAACATTACTTAATATTTGATAACCATGCTCTAGTGATAATTGTAACGTTGGAAACTTACTTGCGGTTCTTATATAAACAGCCGGGAGAACATTCTAAGTAGTAAAAACAATCGCCTTGGCGTAAAATTGTTGGCTATGTGTTCCGTGTGGCATGCTCCTCTCCCATTTTAATTCAGTATGTTGTTTTCTCTGATTATCAAATCTATTTATAGGGAGCGGTAGAAATAGCGTTTACGCATCGACCTGCTTTCGAAGCGGCGCCAGCCTGTTAGTTCAGCTAAAATTTGGCCATATTTGCCGCTAAATGCCTACTGAATAATATAAAGCTTTGTTTCGGTTTCATTTTAACGATTAAAGGTTTTGTTGTTAGGATCATTAGGTTGATACATTTTTTTTCTTGTATATCAAGAGGTGCCGCAGGTCTTGTGATAATGTTTGGTTTAACCATTTTGCCTTGATCTCTTTTGAAATGGTTACACAACTTGCGGAATGCTCCGATAAATCGTGCTAATGATAGAGACAACTCGTGTTCCTGTATAGCAAGGTATTAAATAAGAATTTTACGAAAGCGACCATCCTTTCTCGTTACGTTGAAAATTGAGTTCAAGGTTACTCTTCGCCGTGTAGTAAACTAGACATCCTTGTTATCTACCAGCTTTATATACTTCTCATTCTTCTTTAATGATTTTGAAATTCTTTGGATGCTTTAAATGTGTTACTGTAGCATCTTAGTTTGTTCATTTATTATATTACGTGGTTTAGGATCCGCTGCAACACTCTATGACTAGATATACATGTGCTCCGATTATTTTATATAGTGCTCCCACCAGTTCGTTTAGGCTTCAGTCTCTGTTCGCTCAAAATTGAAAAAATTTCCTGAAGTCTTTTGGGATGAATTCTAAAACCTTTTTTGAATGAATAATCATCGTTAAACCAAAGAACGTAACTATGATTTTGGAAAACCTCTATTCTTCTTCAAATACAGAAGCTGTACCGCATCGGTGGATCTGAGCTTCTAATCAAGTTCATGTCATTGATCATACATTGCATAACCATAAAGATTTTGTAGTTAAACTATACCTCGTCAAATCATCCCATTAGTCCAGAGAGAGACTACCAAAGAGATGGTAGTTTGTCCATATTGTGAGAACCGTGATATTGTACTATAGGACAATTTCAACTAAGGTCGCCCCTGTACAAGTTCTGTTAATTTCACCAGTTACTGGACACGACCATAGATCTGTCTCGTTATAGAGTTTTCGTATTAAGCGCAATTTCAGCATAGTGCACTGCTTATTTCCAAATTAATCGACATTAGTTTTGCGCAGGTATGAAACTCCCACGGTAGTTCAAGGTAGCGCGTCAAAATTGAAAATTAATTTTCAGATTTCAGTTTTCTTATAATATCTCTGTAGCCGGTTTTAAAGTAAGCTTCGGGGGCCTCTAAATACTTTAAGCTGCTGGCTACAAATTTTGCATGTAATTACATAATGTTACTTATCTTGAGCAATTAAACCGGAATTACAATTAAAACGAGTTTAGAATTTAAAACCGTAGTGGCAATTGCACGACCGGTCCAGCTTGAGTGTTAAGCACAAAAGAAAACATTCAATAATAGCGAGGCAACGCTTAATATACTGATAAGCTCAGTGCTACACGCTACGTGTCGGTTTAGTGTTAATCCGTGTGCCATTCGTGCAACTTGTTGCTACGTATGAAAGCAGCGGCGTATTTGTCGGTTTGTAATTTGATAACGGATAGCACTTGTTTAGATAAATCCAGAGTTTTGTGAGAGTGCTTGATGCAGGTGTAGTATGCTATTTTTCGAATGACGCTGTTGTGCCACAAATACCACGTACACCGGGTAGCATATGGCGGAATTTCTTCACTTCATGGCGTCGAGTAATTTTTCCTTCGATTACTGAATAATACAAGTCGAGAATTCGATTTTCTGTCAGCCAGGATGATCCGAAGTAGTGTTTTGAAATTACGTGACGGTCTTCAAGGATTTTTTCCTATTTTTACGTTGTCATTAAATATTGTTTAAGGAAGTTCCTAAATGTCTTATAAATATTGAAGCGGATTTGTAAACAACTTCGTTTTGTAATTTAAATATCAAGTAGGTCTGTGATATAATTCTCTTTTAATATCCATGATTGCACTGAAGTTAGAATTTTACTGATAATTATATAGCAATAATTTGGTAATAGTTTAGTACCTTGACGCTTTGAAATAGTTATTTTATAGAAATGTTTGTTACCACTTGGATAACACATTCGACCCTCCGTAACTTATCTAAAACCCCTGCACCCCCTGTTATAACTCTTTGAGGTTCAGCGTTTTTGGATGTCCCTAGGAAATTTGCGAATTGTTTTATGGAATGATTTTGGAGGAGCTTCTACTTCTGCAACCCTTTAAAACCCTTATAGCCATCTTTTTACAACCCTTTAGTGCTGCACGTTTGGCAACGTATTCTGACAGCATTTCCGTGGCACCACCCCGCGTCCTATAGTCTAGCAGGGCGCCGTCGTTGACCAGCGCTATCAGAACCTTAGACGACAATCCGGCAACGCAGCTGGTAGGTGCGCGGGGGCGTGTTCGCGGAGTGTTGTAGGGCGTGCTGCACAAATTTACGCCAGAATTATCGCCACAAAATAACTCCCAAACTTACCAAAACATGCAACGAAGTCGCATAAAGGTTTATAGTATTTGGGTGGGTGGGGGTGAAATGAAATATTTTATTACTACAATCATTTTTCTAAACTAAATCTTTGAAATTACCCTAGACAAAGTCGCACTAAATTTTGAGAGATTTTCATTGCAGGTATAAGAATTAGAAAACCGTAGCAAATCAAGTGAAAAATGAACTAAATGTACTAATACTCTTTGGAATAATTTTGAAAGAGCAATTTTATACTTTTTATATGTTCAAGTTTGCGTCACTGATCTTGTCCATTTATATAAATCAGCCTTTATCTACTACATGATTAGTCTAGACAAGGATAAATAGACGAATCCTTAGGACTTTGCTATGCTGGTCTGCCATTTGGCATTTGAACTAGATCGAAGCTTCTACTGTTATGTTGAATTGGCTTTTTTAAAGATTTTATTCTGCTCCATGTTTGTCCGATATTCTAGACTAAAACTATTGCAATGTCTGCTTATCTACACCTTCCTTATAAATGTTTTATAATCAGATAATCGCTTAATACAATACCATTATGTATTTACTATTATTCTCGTCCCGTCTTTTCATATCATGTTCAATACTTAACAAAAATGGGTACATTATTTCCTAGTTTGTTATAGCATCGAATACTTACAATTTTGCTATCAATATTTTTCAGATTTCAATTTAGTCTTTATAATCCTAGTCATAAGAAAGTAAAGTAATTGTCCATTTGCAAGATAAGAAGCTGATTCATTTGTGATTAAATACTAAAATAGAATATTGATGGTGAGAGTGATAGGACCTTGATGGAATATATAATGCTAGAAATACCACAACGTAATTTTTTCTTTAATATACTTTTTTTGCTCCGAATCGTTATTTGAATAGAATTTAGAATTATTGATTCGACACTATAGAAATCTTCACATCTATTCAACACTGAGAACAAAGTGCTACAAGTTCTCGAATTTTTTGTTTATTTGTGTTATTTTTTTCTGGATTTGAACTCCAAATACATGCTCACTTTCTCGACTAGGTTTGTGTATCAGGAAACTGATTGGAATAAATTAATTTTCCTATTTACGTCATTCTCATTTTGTTTTTGGTGTCTTCATCTTCGCTCTTTCTTCATTTTCTTGTTTACTATTTAACATAAGTTTAATTCATGTGAACTGTTTCTTTTCTTTCCTTTTTTGATCCGATCTAGGAAATGCATGCTCCAAACTTGCTATTCACATCCTTTCACTTTTCCACTTGAGGGCATGTGGTGAAATGAAAAATTAAAATTTTTATTGAAACACTCAGAGCCGGTATTTGTATGAAAAATAATGAAACGTTTCACAAATTCCTTCGTGTAACTTTACAGTTTTCGAAATAGCCAGGTTAAAGTAGCCTTAATGTTATATTTGAGCTTGGTCCATCTTGGACCACCGAGAAGCATAATTGAAATATTTTATTATTTTATATTACGCCATCTTCAGGGCCAAAGGGGTTAACTATAAAGCTCGACGAGCCGGAAGTGCTCTGGGAATGTCGCTATGGATCATGTTATAGTTGATATCGACCACCAACGCAAACTACGGCATGTGCTACTGACAAGCCGATAACTGCGGTCCATATTTTACTTACTGCGAAATAAACAATGCCAGTAAATCATTCTCTTTGTGTCACTGGGCGAACATAAAATATCTGCTTTGTCGACAGAGCTTACTTTCAAAACCATATTTGTACATGTGCGTGGTTGCGGTTTTGTTGATATTGATACAGATTTCGAACCGCGCGTGGTTGCTACGCGGCAACTTTGTATAAACAAAACAATTCAAATTTTTCCACGCTGCCGTATTGGTAATTATATTTCTTTCTTTATTTTATTTCTTCGCGCATTCCATTAGTTTAGGCAATAGTACTTTTAGATACTATAACTTGGTTTGGACATTGATGTTATGAATTTGTCTTTACCGTCCTTTTTTAACTTAAGTTGGTCTTATATAGTTACTTGTTTTGGGTTATTGTTGTATTACAATGAGTTAATTATTGGTAGGTTGCTAAACCATGTTTGGGAACAATTTTTCACCCGTTTTCCCAAGGTGTCTGTCGCACTTGTGAATGAAACCTCAAGAACTTTCAAAGCTTGAACAACAGTCATTCATTTGTTTATTTGGTATTATACTTAAACACTCATTATGATTTGCAACGATGTATCATTGTTGAATGCCTAAACGGGTTGTTAAATATTTAGAGTTCTGGATAGTGGCGCTTAATTAGAACTTCCTTTGCAGTAACTGCTGAGTGGAGCACCTAGTACAGTTTCATAAATTAGGTAATTTTCAAACACATTATGTTAAGAATCAAGGTAGGCCTGTAGACTACATTAAAATAGGAAAATGCGTGTTGGAAATGGTATATCTTACTATAATATGGACTGTGACATGGTACAGCTTCATTTACAAAAAAGGGGGAATCATTCGTTAGTGTAGGTCGAAAGCTTAGGAAGACAAGGAATAAAGTAGGTAAAATTAGAGCGTTAACAATGAAAGGGATCTGAAAGAATGGAGGAAGTCTCATTGACATGGGGGACAGGCAGATGGAGAGTTGTTGACATGATAAAAAGCTATTATCTTGAATTTATATAATGGCGCCTTTAAGTGGGTTATTTAAGAGTGAAATTAGCAATTAACCATAGCATAGTTTCCATTGTATTATTAATGTTAACTAACATATTATTTAAATGTCAACTTCTTTTTATGTTGAAACGTGGTTTATCCGGTTATGTGCATATTGAAACAGCTAACCTTTAGGCTCGATGTAAATCAGTTTGGTTACAAGATGAGGGCCTGACTTGTAATTCGTGGAGTGAAGAATTGTTGACCTACTTTAAGTTTATTTACATTCTTCACTTATTGATTGTTTAGATAGTTTTCCCCATGGCGCCTTGTTATGGTATTATTGTTTCAATAATAGCAGATAACGCAGATGTTTCTCGTTTTTTTCAATTTGAACGAGCATTTGAAGATTGTTAAAATAACTCACGGTTTCAAAATGGATTATCGTTTGACCTCGAGGATAGTGATGTTTCATAATAGGTACTAAATACTTGGTGTAAAATTGTACGAATTGTTTTAGCACGAAAAATATGTGTGCAGTTTGTTATTTTATTTTACACGAGTTAAAAACGTTTTTATCAATACACTATTGTTATAAGATTAAACAATGACTTATTTTTATGTAAATGACTTGCGTAAGATTTTTTATAATTTGAAATTTTATTTGGAAAGTATTTAGTTATGTTAAAGGCATTTTTCGTCCGATTTTATAAAAGTATTATATGAATCGTTCTTTTTATTGGTGTCTCTTTAGTCTTCTTATTTGGTTGTGTAACCATCTTTATTAAAATAGGGGTTCAGATCAATCAAATTGACATAAGCAAATTACTGCGCTTACATTTCAAGTATTTCCATGTTGGAAGGGTGATTGTATTATTATTTTGGTGCCAGTAAGCTTCACGGATTTCCATGACCTTTGTGGTTACGGAACAGAGAACTTATATTAAATTATGTGATTATGAAAGGCTGCTGATTTAAAAACTCTTTTGTTTCAGGCTAGTGATTTCTCCGATATATGCGATTGGCCATCTTTGGGGGATCATTTTGCGGAGGTAAATTCTATCTGTGCATTTTATCATATTAAACTTATTCTTACAAGCCTAATATGAATTGTTTCATAAGAAATATTTACTGCTGTTCTTAAAAGAGAACACCAAGAAAAAGTTACGGTTCTGAGTTTTACATGTTTATTAGACAATAATGAAAGGGATACAATTTATGGTTTTTTTCTGGACACTGGTAACGTTTGTAAACTTGATCTTTCATGGTTCAGTCTTTAGCTATGTGGGGCCAGTTTGTCAAATCAATACGTAAGTTAATACTAGAATACAAAGGTTATATTACAGCCTGAAAGGTAGCCACGATACTTTCCAATATACAAGATAATTCAATTTTTTTAGAGCAATAACCGTGACAGACGCAGGACAAAAGTTCATGTCAATATAGAAAATCTCTCCAAGTTTCAAACACACCTTATAATTGTTCTTGACGCGGCATATATTAATCTTGTATTCGAGTTCTTACAACATCTCATGGTTGATAACAAAATCATGTAGCAATCTTTGACGTAATCTCATAAGAAGAAATTAGGTGGTCACCAAACTAAAAAGTTTATTATCGAGACATCTGAATGAAAATGTGACGGAGCTCCATTTTCTTGAAGAATGAAGTCCTTGCGATCTTTCTACAATTGTGGCATTGGAGCATGTCTAGGTCTTCAGAAAAATTACAGTTGTGTTTCAATGTTATGTGAGGATGTGCCGGAAATGCGTATGTTGTGACGATTCACCTTGCCATACACGAGAGTTGTGGTTAAAAATCAGTTTTAAATTAAAATCGTCTCTCTTTGGTTGTTTCTAGAAATCCACCCAGAATTGGAAATGAAGATTGTAAACCTGGGGACTTAATTCCTCCAATAGCTGCACTCGTGCCAACTAGTTGGCTCTCGTTACCGCGATATTAGATTTAATATTTTTGAACTTGGTGTATCATGCATGAATTTTCATTTTTTTGTTTAGACAATTATTAGACACAGAAGGCTCTCTGTTTACCAGTAAACGTCGTATTTGCTACTACCTCTAGTAGCCAATCAACGAGTACACAATACCGTTTATGCATGTTAACTTAGAGATTCTCAACTTATTGATACGAGACTTTTTGTTTTATATAAGAAAAGATAGAAGACCTAATAGTATAGACAAAAGACTTGTAAAAGTGAAGCTTTGAGGCCTTCCATAAGATTGTTAATTAAGATTAATTATAGCGCGGAATATGTGATACATATTTTAAGTTTAAATTTAAAATATAAATAAAATAATAAACTTTTACTCACCTTATGGAAAATTGCGTTATTTAACCTAACTGTGAATATTTCATTATGAAGTTAATTCTTTAAACCACGTGGAATAGACTTACCGCGTGCTTGGTATTATTCATTTGGTTTTAAGTAGATATTTACTTAAGACGCAGGCTGTTTGAAATTTATGATTTCATCTTTTATCTCAGACATTTAGTTCTAGGCATTATTTATTGTTATAACTGTAATTTACACTATTTATTTCGTTAAAACGCTTTTTAATCTTCTGCTTTCCGTTGTAGTTATTGCATTATAGTGTTCTGCAAACCCCGAAAGGACATTCATTTTTATATGTGTACTGATGATATTATGAGAATATTGTTAATCTCCTTAGAACGCCGAAAAAAAGCGTAGACCGAGGCAAAATGATATGGCAAGGTATGTAAGGCATTCTGCGCCGAGTTACTTTTTCTAATTCATATTGTTGAAAAAAAGTGGGATATACATGCAATGATTTTTATATCACATCAATCCAAAATTTTTTGTAAGGTTAAACATGAGGGTGTTGTATGGATCAGACTGTCTACTTTACATCAAACAAAAGTATTATGAGATAAGCTATTTATATCGAATTTTACTCTGCGTTAAACGTTATTTGGTCACGGGGTGGTATTTGTGGAGTAATGTGGTTTTTGATAAAAGTACCATAAGACAAACTGTTACTCAATTCGCATCTAACTACTCTGCATCAATCATCAGGATTCGTGGTGGTCTTTGTGGGGTCGTGTGGTCGTGTGGTTTTTAATAAAAACACTATAAGACAAGCTCTTATCCTTGTTTATAACTAACTCTACTCACCGTCAAACATCATTTGGTCACGTGGTGGTATTTATGGGATGATGTGGTTTTTGATAAAAGTACCATAAGATAAACTGTTACTCCATTTGCGTCTAACTCTACTCTGCATCAAACATCAGGATTCGTGGTGGTCTTTGTGAGGTCGTGTGGTTTTTATTAAATGCACTATAAGTCAAGTTTTTATCCTGTTTGTAACTAACTCTACTCTGCATAAAACATTATTTGATCTCTTGGTGGTCTCTTAAGGTCGTGTTGTTTTTGATAAAAACACCACAAGACAAGCTGTTACTCTATTTGTGTCTAACTACTCTACATCAAACATACTTAGGTCTCGTCGTGATTTTTTATATAAGCATTATAAGTTAAGGTATTACTTTGTTTATATCTAACTACATTGTGTGGGTGACCATTTGTTTGTTATCAGTGTGTAATAGATGTAATTTTAATCAGAGACAGGGTGTGACAAAACCCCCTTAGTTTTGAAGGTGAATTAAAAAAAAGTTATTTAAGTACAAAAATTTATTTTTGCATACAAAACATACATGGGAAGTTATATCTCGTGGGATTTTCAAAATAATATCGGCTATATGGTGCCCGCCATTGTCCAAAAATTGTAAGCGATTTATGCAATTTCGGAAGTACGGTTTGCTTCCTTTAGGGTTTGCAGGTTCCTTTGATGATGTTTATAAACCCCACAGAAAAAAGTCACAGGTCAAATCTGGCGAGCGCGTGAGTTATAAAGAATATCACCTTTCAGGAAGATCAAGCGCCTAGGAAATATTTTTCTCTATGCATTGATGTTCCTGCTGCGTGGGCCGTGACCGCGTCTTGCTGATACCAAACATTCTCCAGGCCAAGTTCTAGTTGGGGCATGCTCACATACCGATCAGAATTGACGACAATTGCCCGATTTCACTCTTGAAAGAAGTAAGACCCGATGATCCTCATTCGTGATACTATGTACCAAACTGTGAGATGATTACTATGCAGAGGCTTCCGGTGAATCAGTTTCGGGTTGTTTTCACTTCAATATAGAATTTTACTTATTTACACAGCCAGAAAGATGGAAAAGTGACTCGTTACTTAACATTTTTAATAATTTCTGCATATGCCCCAATTCGACTATGCCAATCACGCATGTTCTGACAATTCTTGAACAACCACCATCTTGTATGGAAAAAGACGAAGGTGTTGATGAACAATTCGCCGCACAGCGCGATCAGGGAGCCGAAGTACGGTCGCATGTTTGCGAACAGAGCGTTAAGGTGACTGCAAAATTTAGCGTCTAACTGCGTCGATGTTTTCCGGTATTCGAGCAGTCCGAGGTCGTCCATCTCCCTGCCTAACAACAAATTCTGTTTTCCTTAATTTCTTGCCCGCAACGTAATCGATATATCATATATTTGACGTATGTCATTCATAAATTAGTTTATCATGAGATTGTGGGATTTGGCTCATTTGTCATTGATGAAGTAATAAGATTTTCTTGTATCATCTTAGATGATACCAACCGATTAAATATACCACATATTCAATTACAGGCAATGGAGCCACAACCAACGATCGGCTACAATTAATTTCTCTCTGCTTTGTTAGCGCTTTCTTCTTTTTGGCATTGGGAAGTTTCTAGTTTGCAAGAAAAATGTATTTTTAGGTTTGAATTTCCAGTTGTAAGTGAACATACACTTTGTTCTTACAAAGCCTTATACATACAATTGTATTAAGAGTCGTCTATTGTGGAAAAGTTAATACAATGAGTAGACACAGTTCATCAAGGCTATTAATGATGGCTAAGATTCTCACTTTATTTTTACTTTCTCCTTATATCATTCTGATACTTGTATTATTCTGTTGCAGTAAGATTCAGACATTATCCTACTGCTCGACATTTTAAATAAATACATTTTGATTTCCAAAATTAATCACTTCTAAAAGATGTTCTTTATTATTACTATTGTTGATCCTGCTCTGTAAATATAGTTCCATCTCGTTAAAACCACATTTGTAGGTAGCACGTCATAAAAATTTTGAATCACGTCTCTGTATTCTTTGTCCACTACACTTCCTTTTGAAACAAAAATTTATGACTGTTGTTACTCTAATCCAAGCTGTACGTTTAATGAGATGTAGCCATAGTGATATTTACAACAATTTCAGTTAGCTAGACTAGTTCTAATTAAAGATTTAGGTTTTTCTTTGATATTTTGTTCTACATGTTGAATGTTTACATTTACATAAATAAATAGTGACAATGACTAATTTGTAAATTTAAACATGAAATGTTGACGTAAGAAAAATGTGCATTACATAGTGATTCGTTATGTAACTAGAGTTATAATTGGACACGGTAGTTCTTTTATCATCCGTTCTTTGCTCTTAGATAGAGTGATTCCTTAGATCATTTTCAAGTCAGGGCGGAATATCTGATTGTAGGATTTTTTTTTTTTTAATAAAGTTTATAAATATGAAAAGTATTTTTATGTAGATAAATGATGATTGAAAGGTGTCACCCATAAAAGACGAAAATTTTAAGGCCTTGTATATGAAAAGTAGTTAGTAAATACTTTTCCTAAAAAATTATCTCATTATTACAACTTAATTTTTCGAATGTATCTTAAGTTTCTAATTTATAGGTTGTCGTGAAACAGTTAGTAACATTTCTACAAACGTAAATCACAAGATATTTACTTTCCTTACTGCCTAGATTTAACAGTTTGCAATATTTTAATACATTTATTTGTCCTTACACAATAGATGCAGTGTCTAAACTAACTTTTTCTTGGTGTTTTGTTTTGTGAAATTTTCTATCAATAAACATTTCTAGAATTGAAAAACAGTTTACATGTACTGAACTTAATATTTGTTACAGAGGAAATCTAACAGCCCTGTTGGAAATCCCCCATCAATACTCTTAAAGCAGCACTCGAGTGATGTAGAACCTGAAAATAGCGACGCATCAGACAAAAAGAAAAAATCGAGCAAGTACAAGTGGGTCCCTTTAGAGATTGATATAACCAAAAATAAACCAAGGCAAGAGGCTCCACCTCGCCAAAAAGTCGAGCAGTCTGCAGACAAACAGTTAACTGTCAGTGATAGTGATGGTGACCAGAAATCTGAAAAAGATAAGGAGCCAATAACAAATAAGTCTGCCAAACAATCTAGACCAGTGTCCACCACATCCCGAGGCAGAGGGCGCAATCGAGGAGGACGCAGAGGTCAGTTTAACAGGTCTGCTGGTAGAATAACAAACGATTCTGATTATCTAGACTTTCCTGCTGATTTTGTGCAGGTATTTTCTGCCAACATACTGTAAATTGCGCTTATTATTTAAAGTTAAATTTATAGGTTAATAATTTTGGTTCTTCAGATGCAGTTAATTTTGTAGTTCCATACATGGGTACTTTTTACTATAATAGTAACAACTATGTCAACCTTGATAGTCCGACTCTCAAGGATTACATCAAAAAACAAATGTATGTATTGCATGCATGTGAATCTTTAGCAATTCATTTGCAAAATATTTTCAGAGAATATTACTTTAGTGAAGAGAATTTGCTCAGAGATTTCTTTTTGCGACGGAAAATGGACTCGGAAGGTTACTTACCTATAACGCTTATTGCTTCCTTTCATCGTGTTCAGGCGTTGACTAATAATTTGTCGCTCGTTGTAGAAGCTATATCTGTTTCAGACAAATTAGAACTGTATTCATCTGCATTTAAGGTTAGCTTTTGTATAGGTATTGTGCTTTTCTTATGCAACGTGTTTGTAGGTTCGCACGAAAAAGGACCCACTTAAATGGCCTATTTTAGATAATAATCAGGAATTCCTAGATTCCTCAACTACCCATCATTTTGTTCCACCACCTCCATTGCCAAAAACATTTAGAGATTCTTCCTCTGAAAATCTTAATCCTAACGTAGCTGAGTTTGTCCCACACGAAACAATCATTAACAACTCTAATTCAGGTAACTATGACTGAAATTGTCATCGAGCCAATTTTAAGCCAATCCATTTCTAGCTTTAAATACTAATGAAAAGAACTTACCTAAGAAAAAAGAAGAAAAAGCTTCAAAGAACATGACCGAATCTAATAATCCCAAAGCTATGACAGGAGATGACAATTGGCGTGAAGTAAAACGCAAAAATAAAGAGAATAGGAGTAGAAAGGAATCAAAAAAAGATGAGCCACGAGTTGAAAGAGAAGAACTAGCATTTCATTTAGATGAAGAACTGGACCAAGATGTACCAATGGGAAGACAAAATACTTTTACTGTGGATTGGTAGGCGTAGAACATTATTAACAGATTTTGCAGTTACTATTTTTATATGTATTTTGCAGGCCAGAAGATGATGCTGATGAACTCAGTGATCGTGATATTAATAAACTATTGATTGTAACTCAAGCTCCTCCTTCACGTGCACCTAAACATGAAGGATATGATCGCACAGGAGATTGGACGACTCGTGTAAAAATGACTCAAGAATTAGGACAAGCTATTAATGATGGCCTCTATTATTATGAAGAAGACTTGTGGAACGATTTGGACTATGTAAGTATTACTGTTAGAATTTTAATCGCCCATTTCTAAGTTTTACTGACTATATGTATGTGAATGGTCAGTCTGTTTTCTTTCAATTTAAGAGCTCATATGGAAAACCGATTATACCTAGTTTTATAAAATTTTCAGAAAACCTGATAAATTTTGACCTTAAACATTAAACTGGAAATTTTTGTATAGGTCTACCTGAATATTATATATTTGGACGAAGTAAAGTAAAAACAATAGTTAGTTATATAGAAAAATAGATTAGATATATCTGGTTTTGTTTGCAAATAAAAGATATTTTGGATTTCTATGTGCTACTTCACTGCTGCTCTTGATGGTCGACTGTTACACTGCTCTCTCCATAAGATCGTTTTATTGCAGAACCATGAGAATTATACCATTTGTAGAAAGTTGATGTACTACTCTGTAGAAGCAGCAATGAGCTGTGTATGATTTAATTTAGTATCATTCATATCACTTCAGACTTATTAGTAAAATAATCTACAGCAACATTGGCATTGTCCATTTCTGGAGATAAACGAGGAGTGTGAACTATGGTCCTTTTCTCTGAGTTTTCTACATTGCGTAACCTTATCAGTTCTTTTCTCCTTTCAAGAGGACTGCTTTTTGACTTACACAATAAGCACTTCCAGCAGCGTTCCTTTATGTTTCACTTAATAGAATCGTTTTTGAACTTTTTACAATATTTTATTAATTCTGAAATGTTCCGACGCCCCATCATCCAGGTGTCATAAGCCTTCCAACACTGCTTCTCAGTACTAATAATCGCAATGTAAATTCAGTACCACTGACGTTCCCCTAGGTATTCTATAGATGATCTAACTTTAAGGAATTGTATTGCACCAAAAAAACTTTTATTGCTGGGTTAAGTTTTCATTGTGATCACACCTCTTGATGCTTTAATTCTGGCACTACTCTTAATTCCAAGTCAAGTTTCTTCTTTTGCTGTAGCTATTGTGGTAACCACTGATCACTAAACATAGTTATTCATAACTTGCCTTTTTTTTGGTTGCAAAGGATTGTTATGCGATTATCAACAACATAGCTGTTTCTAACCTTTAACGCTTCTAATTTTCTTTTCAAATTTTCCAAATATTCTTTCTCAAACTTCTATTTTGTTCTTCTCTCCAAAACTTCCAGAAAATTCTCCTTCAAACGTTTTGCTGGAACTTTAGGATTGTTTTTTACATCTGTCTTTGTTTCTTTTAATTCTCTTTTGAAACATACTTTTGTATTCATTTATAATTCTTCTGTTGAACTTCTAGAATTTTCTTTGTTATATATTTTTACTACTTGTGGTTTCTTCTCAATTTCCCTTTCAAATGTCCAGAATGTTCTTTCACGAATTTGGTTTATGGGTTCTATTATTTATTTTCACTTAATAATTATTTAATTATACAGGCCCTATTCTTACAGCAGGTTGGCCATTAATTAACGCAGTAATACTAATTTTTATTTTCATTGGCCAATCTATTCCGATGACATACTTGACATTACATTTACAACGCAACTGTTTTCTTGAGCTTTCTTTCTACACTTAAATTACTTATAAGCTTCTAGAATCCACGAGACTCCATGATGGTGTGCCGAGCAGATTACTAGGAGCTTTCCTTGTGAAGTACCTCGAACTCTTTGGGTGTCTACATGCTACTCTGCTGCCATAACTACCTGTAGCCTTACTAGAGAGTCCCAGTTCCCGGAGGTCAACCTTTGCATTACTATATCTGCTTTCAGTACTTTGTTTATTTTAAATTTTATTAGTCTTCTAAGTTTTTTGTGAATCCAAATATTGTCTTTATGATCCCTCTCCTAAATATCCATAGCTTTTCTTGATCGCTTTTTAATAAATATGGTCTTTGCTGCATATATCACTATTGGTGATATTGCTGCCTTATGAACTCTGAACATTCTGATTTAACTTATACTTTTGTTTTGCATAAACATTGTATATTTACTTTTTTACTGTCGCTTTTTATTTTCTGCTAATCGTAAATCTCATTTCACTGTAATCCTGATTGCTCCTATTTAATGCTGCTTTCTTATTTCTTCAAAAATTACAGTATTTATATTTACAGATTAGATTATAGTATTCTACTTTCTTTTGCCCTTAGTTTTTTTACTTCTTTTACTTCTCTTTATATTTATGATCATTTCTTTTTATTCCAGATGATTTTTCCATGTATATTTGTGTGCAGTTATCGCATATTTCTTAATACCATTATGTGGTCTTGTGTAAATGTAGGGTTTAGGTTGTAATGTCCTATAGCTGTTTTTTTAACTCGTTTTTATAGTTTTTCTAAGGTATAGCCTATATATATGATGAATAGTAAGGAGTTTAGACTTTCTTTGTTTGATTCCTCTAGCTATTTTGAAATCTGATTTTTGTCAATTTAGTCTTATCTTCTTTTTTATATTTTTATGTAGGCTTTGTATTACTTCCTTTGATTTAAGGGCCATCTGAAGTTGTCTAACTGCATCTATCCCACATATGTTCTCAAGGTACTAGATCAAAGACGGATTTTAAACCTAGGAAGAGTTAAAGCTGTTTATTTATTGTATATTTTGTTCTCTAATTTGGTCCTCAATTGTTTTTCTACTATTCTAATATACATTTTTAGCGCTACTGGTGTTAGGTAAATTTTTTTATAATTTCACAATTTGTAAAATCTTTTTTTTTACTAAGTTTGTTTTCCCAACTTGGTGTTTCTGTCTAGTTCCATGCCTATTGGAAGATTTTTGTTATTATTGGGCTTCTTTAAACTTAAACAGTTTCAAGGCTAGGTTGTCTTCTGGCAATGTTGAATTTTTAATTTTTTTCAGGGTCTTACTTCCTTTTCTGTAATTCCATCTGTTTTGTTTGGTTTACCTGCGATTTCTTGTTTGTCAGATATGATTATATCAGCGTTTTCTTGGAATTTAGCCATGTAGAATTTACTCTATGCTTTTAGGATTGTATTTGTATTTTGTTGTAGTTCTCGTCGTATGTTCTTCACATTCTTTCCTTTTTGCCTCTTAACCAAATATCTAGAATTCTTTCTGATTCTCTATGTAATTTTGTTCTATCTTCCTTCCAAAATTTTTCTGTTTTTCTTTGCTGCCTTCACTTTTTCTTTGGCTTTGTTTTATTTTGTTATATAATTCTTTTGTTGTCATCTGTCTTGTTCTTTATATAAGTACCAGGTTTATTTCTTGTCTTTAATTTTTTGTTTTACTTTATAATTCCACAATTTTATTCTTTTCAGGTTTGAGTTTTACCTTATCGCCGCCCTTGTTCCATATAATTGTTTAGTTATTTGTAACTCTATCTTTTAGAAACAGATCTAGGAACTATCCAGGGTTTATCAGGTTTCTTCTTTTTGTCTTTCTTGTTCCTAGTAGAGAGTAATGGACTTGTGGGTGTTTCCTCATTAGTATTTTTTTTTGTTTTGCACTTTCTAGTTTTTATAACTTTATTTGTATGTGAGTATTTAACTATTCTCAGATTGATCTTTGATATGTTGGTATCTACAACCATCAATTTGAGTTTGATATTGAGTTAAGCGTCTCTAATTACTTTGACGTCATAAATTTCGTATTTCATACTTCTGGTATACATTAAGTAGTTTATCATGCTCTAGTGTCCATATCATTGTGTGGGAACCAAGTGTTCTTTATTAACACTATACCAAAGTGAAGCATTTTCAGCCCATTTGCATTTATTTCTCTTCGTAATTCATGTGCTCCCATAATTTTATGGGCATTTTTTTTTATTTTTACAAGGGTTTTCTGTACCTTATCTTGTAGCTTGGCATTTTCTGTAGATGTGTAGATTTAGATAACTCCTACTTTCTCCTTAATAGTCGTGATTATAGAATTTATGGCTTTCCATTGTGTTACTCTTTTGTATAGTTTATGGCTAAAGATTATATCTACTTTCTTTACTCAGTTTTCTATGAATTTGCCTGCATATCTCATAGTGTAATCTTTATCTATCTTCTGCTTCCCCTCTTCTTCACTTGAGATAAACTAAGTAAATGCAGTTTATGTTTCTCCATTTCTTCTATAATTTTTGTTTTCTTTCTGGTGAAGGATATGTTCGAAATCTAAGCTTTATTCTCATGAGTCGTCTTCAACGAGGTCTTCTAATTCCAACACTATTTTTAAATATTTTAGCTTCATTCATTATTTAGCAACATGTACTGGATAGCTTGCTTCTACCTGTCACACAAGAAGGGTTTACATTTGGGTCTGTAATTTTTTGCTTTACTTTTGTATTAGTGTATACAAAAATACTTTCTTTAAATTCTCTGTTTGATAACATACCATGTATTATATACGCCTTTTTATAGGATCGGCCATTTTGCGGCAGTTATAAGACTGTGAATATAATTAGCCAAGAAACATTTGAAAAAATTGCACCTCCAGCTCCACGGAAGCAAAACCCAGACGTTCCTCCACCACCACCACCTCCTGTGAGTAGCATATCATAGCTGTTACTGTTAATGTTCTAGATATAAATTTCTGTAACAATTACATTATTAGATTGAGCATATTAATCAGACTGCAGTATCTGAAAATACTCAGCAGCAACAATCTGCTCGTAACCGAAAAGCAACTCGTTTCTATGCAGTTGTCAAAGATAAGTCTCCAGACCCGCGAACACCAAGAAAGCGTAAAACTCGTCATTCAAATAATCCACCAGTTGAGCATCATGTAGGATGGATTATGGATGTTAAAGAGCACAGGTTTAGGACTTCATCTGTAGGGTGAGTTGTTTTATAAAATTAATCTGAGTATTTAATAATAGTAATTTTAATGCAGGAGTAGCATTGGCACTAGTCCCAATGAAAGCGCTTTCGCTACAAGCATTGGAAGTGTTTCAGGTAGTGTTCCACAGCAACTGCCTCATTTCCAACATCCTTCGCATGCTCTTTTAAAAGAAAATAACTTCACGCAACAAGCATACCACAAATATCGACAACGCTGTTTGAAAGGTTTGTTTATATGGTGTGTTTTTACAATATCTTTCTTTTTTTGATTTTAGAGCGCAAGCGCTTTGGCAGTGGGCACTCTAGTGAAATGAACACATTGTTTAGATTCTGGTCATTCTTTTTACGGGAAAATTTTAATCGTGCAATGTATAACGAATTTAAGTCTCTTGCACTTGAAGATGCTGAAAAGGGTTATCGCTATGGCCTTGAATGTCTGTTTCGATTTTATTCATATGGTTTAGAGACCAAATTCAGGCCACATTTGTATGAAGATTTCCAACAAGAAACGATAAGAGACTATGAGAGTGGACAGCTATATGGACTTGAAAAGTTTTGGGCGTTCTTAAAATACTATAAACACAGTTCAGACTTGCAGGTCAACCCGACGTTGAAACAGTATTTGATGAAATTTAAGAGTATTGAGGACTTCAGAGTGGTCGAGGTAGCAACAACAAAGGTTAGTTGAAGTAAAATTAGTAACTTATGATGGTACTTTATTTTTAGCCTCAGATCAATGAAGTACTGAAAGGACATCAATCTGGCGGTAGGTCTCAGTGGCACCAGCAAAGTCGTAACAGAAGCGTGTCCGAAAGCCAACCTACTAGCAATATTGCAATTCCCGGCAGTTCACGATTTGATGAGCATCATAGAATTCGTCGACTGTCCGGTGGCAACAACGGAAGGCAAAGGTAATGTTTGCTTTTAGTGCTATTCTAGTTTTAGCTGTATAAAATAGATAATTTTTGGTATGCTAAAAATACAAATGCAATACTAGCAGTCTAAATGAAAAAAGAGAGATATATTTGTTCATTATATCTTTTATATACAAATTATTAATTTGTACCCTTTTTTAGATTTGCCTTATTTTTTGCATATGATCTCATAATTTATCAAAACTGGATGACTAGATTGTATCTAATCTTTAATATTATACCAACTTTTTGCTACACATATTACATTTTGTTTAGCATGTTTTGCATCATTGTTCTCATCTTTTTGATACTGTGTTGAAAAAAAGAAACAAAGCGTGAATACAAATAAAATTTGTGTTTTAATGAAAAAAAGAACAGGTACCAATGCAGGTTTAGGAGTGGAAATAGTTGGGGTGCATTGTACAATTAAATGCCTGATACAAGTAGGGTGTCCTCTTCTGTATTTTCTTTGTACACAGGATGATATGCTAACTGTAGGCACCTGTAAGGCAGTCGGCAAGTCTTGAGTAGCAGGTCCCATCTTCAGTTGAATTATTGCAAATTCTTTCTGTATTGTGGGGGGACATTCTTGTATAAAGTAGAGTTTCTATAGTGTCCATTTTTCTTAACAGGAGCCATCCCAACAAAATGAATGTCATACAACTGAAAAAAGGTTACTATCATCTCTTATAGCAGAATAGTAGTAGAGTAGGAATTGATCATTTCATCTTTTGCTTTTATCTATTAGCTTTTTTGCTGTTAGTTTTGGAAATGTGCCACACTTTCATATTAAGTTCAGTATGACATTTTCTCTTTGACTAAAGCTTTCATTGTTGATCTTTATGTTAGCATCACAATACATCATTGCATGATGTACACAGCTACAAGAATTGACAATAACTCACAGCTTGAAGTTGAATCTTATGGGCTTGCCTTATATGAATTGTTTTGTCTCGTAATGCTCATTATTGAGTGAACCTGTAATGGAGAAGCAAACCTCAAAATGAGAAAGAACTAATTGTGGAATTTTAAAATGGAAATAGTAAAAAGAAGAAATACTTAGCTTTGTTAATGTTACATACATGTGTGCCTACAATCAAACATTAGAGTCTATTCTAGTTTTGAACATATACCTCCTCAAGATGCTTCTACTCAATCCGGTCTTGTGCCTTTCTTGTCCATTAAGTTCTTCTACCCTTTTTGCAATGTCATCCCTCCAACATGCTCTCGGCCTTCCTCTGTCCCACTTTGTTCAAGGTCTCCATAAGGCCATCTTTTTATTCCATTTTTCATCGTCTCTATGTACAAGGTGGCCTGCCCATCTTCATTTCTGTTTGGCTATTCTCTCCGCTACATTATTGACTTTTATTCTTTTTTTTATACATGCATTGGTTTTTTTAGTAGCCTTATTCTTAACATCGCTCTTTCCATTAAGTATATGTTAGGAAAGACAGTACACATTGGTGGAGGAATACCTTTGTTTATTGAATTCACGTGAATGTTCCCTTAAAAACATTTCTTACCAAAAGTTAACCATGCAAGTTGAATTCTTCAATTAATCTCTGCTGCTTGGGCGGGCTCATTAAATGTCAATGTTTGTCCCAGATATGTGTATTTATTAACCAGCTCTCTATGTTGTTCATTCAATAATAACTCCCTTCCGTCATTCCTATTTGATATTAGTTTTGTTTTTTCCATATTGATTGCGAGTCTATCAATTGCATTTGTAGCTCTTCTATTATAGCTTTGATCTCCATACTATTTGCAAACAACAAAATATCGGCAAATCTCAGGTTACTGAAATCCTCACCCTTTCGTTCCCTACTGAAGTTTTTTTGAAGGCATCCTCTAATAAGTTTGTGAATAGTTTAGGGAAAAGAGGGTTGCTCTATCTTACTCCTTGCTTGGTCATGATAGATTTTGTATTTTCGAACAGTTTGACAACGATATTTGTATTTGTCTACGTGTCCGTGATTGGATGTAACGAAAATCGACTCTGTATCTTAGGAGGGCGTTTGTTAATAGCAAATTTCGACCTTATCGAGCGCCTTGTGGAAGTCTGAAAACCAATATAGACATTTATCTATGAAGTTTAAATTTAAATCTGGCTCTTATTCACCTATTTCTTCATTTCCATAATTACTAATACAGGCAGTTGTTCAAGCTAAGTGGGAATTAGTAAGTTGTTATTAATAACCAGTTTAAAAATCTACAAATAGTAAGAAAAATATGTAACAGAACACCTATTAAAATGGCAGATTGAGGAATTTGGTCAGCTTAGTGTTGAAGGGTTCAAATCAATCACTGTGTGGAGAGATGGATTGAAGAAGGCATATATTATTGTTGGTACAATATTGAAAGCATCTGCTTCTGTAATTTTATTATATAACATTAAGTTTACTTTATTTCCACCAAGAACAACTGTCGTGTTATGCCTAATGTTCCGCAGTATCATAATAGAGTTTAAACGAGCTTACAGGAAAGATATGCTGCCACAAATTGTGTAAAATTTTAGATGTTATGAACATATTAAGGGTTGTTTGGAATTAGTTTAAAGATAGAGGAGAGAAGAACGAACAGACTTTATTAACTAGGAAACATTGATATTGAGAGGTTGGGGATTCATTCCTATAAGGGAATTGGTTGTAATTCAAAAATTTTTTGGGCGTAACTTATTTATGTTCTTGTTGATGACAGCAATTAATAAATGATCAGTAAGGAATTTTATTTTGTTGACAATGAAGAACAAAAATAATCGTTTCCAAGGTTTAAAATAAAATTTAATTCTTGAATAAAAAATTTGATTCTTATTTTTCTCTTTTGTTTATTTGCAGTTCTTTAGCAGTTTTTATGGATATGAATGTAAGATAGACTGATAAGATCAATTTTAGGGGAAATAAAAACACCCAATACCAGATGGTCTTCTTTGCTATTACATTATTTGATGATTTCTTCTTACTGCATTTTTTACTCGGTATCCATTATTATTTTTTTTTGAATTGCTTATTGTTTATGTTCTCAAAATTGCAGCTCAATTTAAGTTTGCATCAGTTGTCAATAACCTTTTCAATAAGTAAACCATTGCATTTTCTACTTAAATTAACTTTGCTTTGGTAGTACTGCATACCAAATGATAAATGAGCTACAAAATTAAATAGATTTTTTTTTATTGTGGCAGGAGTGTTAATCTTAGTCACCATACTGATTGCATGTATCAGGACTGTAATTATTGCAGAGAAAATAATTTTGTTGATGTTATAAGTATGAAATTTGTAAGCTGGTAAGAGTATAACTTATATTTGTCGGTCTGGTTGGAAAATCTTTTAAAAATGATACTATACCTATTAACATTAATTAATGCAGGAAAAGGGTTAGTAAATATAGAATTTAAATTATGCGCTTTTGGAGGTATTGAAACAAAAATTTGTTTATTGTATAGAGCTATTTATGAGTAGCAAAAAATTGGATTAACTATTCCAATGGTGTGTCCAGAAAAATTCAATTGATATTTTGTCTATGCTTATTCATGAGATTTTTAACAGATGACTACCGAATTCAGCTTTTGTGATTATATTGTGGTGTTTTAGTAGATTATTGGAAGTATTTTTCCAATGTAGCAAGCTTTTTAACAAACAGTGATAAAAGAAAAAAAGCAGAAAATATTTGCGAGTATTTAAGACAAACAAAATTGACAGGAAGATAAAGTTGTCATGAAAGAAGTGAATAAACTAGACTAAAAGACTAAGCCTGGGGAAAGGTGTACAATAGTACAAAAAATTCTTTCTCCACTTGATGGACATTACAGTGGTAAATACGCATCATGAAAGTGAAGGAAAGAAAGTTTTGGTACTGGAATATTGCCACAAATTTGTCCGTAGTCTCTGGAGGAAAATAATCTCTTATTGACCCCTCAGGTCATTGTTTTTCAATCCATATTGCTGCAACTAAGAAAAAGAAAGTTTTATATCAAGTATGCGGTGCTTGCGCAAGGCACAAATCGGAAATCTAAGTATTGCAATGTAATTCACTTCTTATAGGTTGTACTATAGATAAAAGAAAGCCAACTGAGGAACTCAGGTTTATTCCCCAGTGCTCTCTGATGTCTTCGTCACTAAAAATAATTAAGTATCTGTTTTCGAACAAAAGGTAATAATGGTGGTTGCCACATTGCACGATGACCGGGGACAGTGGGTGAACATATGAGAGCCTTAACCTCTCAGTTTGCAGGCTGTACTCTTACGTGAGGAGTTAGAGCCATACCATTATTATTATTATGGATAAAAGAAGTACCAAAGCAAAGTTTGATTCACTTGAGGTGATATGGATTTGATTTCTGTTTGGAATTTGGGAATTTGATGTATTATAGAAGTCTGTACTTTCCACACCTCCAGCAGCTTTTACGGCTGTTAGGGAGATGCCATCTTTTTAAAGACTTAGCAGCCCCTACTGTATTTCTTTATGAGCATTAAAATATTTGTTTCTGTAAATTGTGCTAAGGGAAATTTATATGCATTTGAACTGAATTTGATATTGATAGGCATTTAATTTGCTAGTTTATTTGTATATGTAGGAATATTCTAACAATGTAATGATTTATAGTGTTCAAACTGGTACCAGTGCTCCAACGTTCTCCAACTTTCGTTTACAAAACCGTACTCGCACACAGTCATTTGGTTCAGGCCGTATGAAAAATATAAATTCGCGCCCTGAGTCATGGAGACAACGAGATCAAGAAGGTACGCAATTATATTCTATAAAACTAATGTGATGGTGGAAAATGTGTTATATTAATTTTTCATGTATATCTTGTTTCAGAAAAGAACTAAAAGTAGCACAAGGTCTACAGAGTGTTTAATAAAATTTTATAGAGCATTACACCATTTAATGGTTTTCATAAAACTGGGTATTTTAAATGGAGTTATACATTAACCTTTTATAAATGCTGTGTGGTTAAGTATTTAGTTTTTATGTAATTTAGCGACAGCACTGATAACTGTACAGATAGTCAGTGGTAGATGTAGCAAAACTTATAGTGTATATAATGTGTGTTTAAAAAGTTAAATCGGTGAGTGTTTCTCGGTGCCATTGCCTTACCTTTCAGGTTTTCACACCAATTTTTTTCATATTTTTGTAGTAAATTTCATGGGAGGTTGCGTACTTATGGAAAGCTATATATAACTATACAACATTGGAGTGAAAACTATATGTCAACATAATAGAGGCATTGGTTGTTTCCGCACATGGTAAATAATCGTTGGGTTCACTTTTGTGTAAATATTTGCTTATTCTGCAACATTACATAGGTAATGCTTTTATTTGTTGCACAAGGATTTTCTGTTTTTATGTTGCTTTAATTGTGGTTACACTAGTTTGTTTACGTTCTTGAGACACCACTTAAAACTAAGATGATAAGTAATGATGTAGTCATTGATTATACTTTTATTGATAATGTTATAGTTTGTTTGTAGTATTTAAGTAGATTGTATACTGGTGTATTACCGTATGACGCCTACTATATTCTAATAAGAAAACTTGTGTTTCGCATTTTGGATGGTATTGTTATTGTTATAAGCAGTGTCCATTTTCCCCAGATGCTTAGATGTGTGCGTGTTTATTTGTAATTTTTTCTTGCATTTGAATGTTTGTTCTTTAATATCACAAGATATGAAAAAATCAAACATATTTTTCTAATTGCATTTACTATAAGAGGTGTTATATAGCTTGCCTAAGGAATGCGAAAGTGGGTACTGTTATATAAAGCACAGCTGACTGCAACTTACTATATTGCTATTTAGAATTGCTGAGGAAATGACTGAAATTTTAATACACGGTTGTCCACGCACACACATTGCAATACATAGTAGGATTTAAAAATTTTTAGATTTAAGTTTTATATATAATTTCTTCTTCCATTTTATTTGAAGTATTTTTTATTTTATTAATTGTACTTGAAAAATACTTTTGCAAAATAAGCATAAAAATATAGCCTGCAAGGTATTTTTTAGACCAATTTGTGCTAAACTTATTTACAAAGTTTGTTTAATACTTGAGGCAGTTCTAAATAGCGTCTTTCCATTGCTTGGTTACCAAAAAGAAATGTATAATTCGATAGTGTTAACAAGAAGTCAAAAGAGTGAATGTGTTTGGTGTGTGGGATAAATTAAGAAACGTTAATGCTAATGGTCTGCACTTCTTTAGTTGCTTGCCTTTATGACGTATTTTAAGCTTTGTTGTACTTGCTTAGACTCAATACAGTGCCTCAAAAAATAATAAATAAGATGTTTTCGGCTGTAAAATGTGGTAAAAAACTTAATAAATAACCAAGGGGCCAGAATGTAACATATTGCACTTGTTATTTGATGCATTTTACCCTTTGTATCATTTTGCAACTTATGGAATATAATGTGTATGGGGCTAATTTCAAATGTTTTTATGTTAGTGATGGTTAATTTGTTACTTTTAATTAGTGATACAGTTACTATTATTATTAAATATAATTTACATACGATGACATCAATTGCTAATAGTCCTGAAGTAACACTTTCAGTTATAGTATGTTATATTTTATTTTTTCTACCTGTAAGAGCACTTTTATTTCATAGGGTAACAGTAAAAAAAATTGTTTTTATATTACTTTTTGTCGATTTTAATGTCCACTTTTTGTCCATGCAGGTGTGGAGAACGGATTTTTTGTTAATTTTTAATTGCTAGAATTAAAAGCATTTGCTCATATCTTTTTGCTAATATGCATACTTAAGGTTAGACTGTAACGTGTGTTGTGGAAGTGTGGATAATGTTGTCTTCCAGTGACACGAAATGGAAAAACTTATTTAAAAAAAAACAATAAAAAACATATAAAGCTCTCCTTATATTTTTTTAACCAGAAAATGTATCCTATTGTGAGTTAGGTTTTCAACAAGTTATACTTAATACTTAACTCGTTAACTATGATATATAAATATCATGCAACATGAATAGGGCCTGGTATATACTTGGAATTTGCAACTATAAAAAATAGAATAGCACATATAAGTAACCACAACAAAACTAGGAGGTAGTCTACAAAAATATTGCATTAATATAGCAATTTCTAGAACTCTTCATTATATATATGTGATATTGATTCGGTAAGTAAGATGCAGCAGTGCGTCCCTTTGATACAACCACCCACAAAGCTCATTTGCATCAATAATGAGTACTTTTACCATTATTCTTTATAAATTCCAACATTTGGGATGAAATAGAATTGTACAGTGCCCTCCAATAGGCAATGGGAAGCTCAGACTGGGTTTGCTCAAGTGTCTGCTGTAGTTTTTAAGACCAACTGAATTGTTTGACGTTTGAATAAAATTTTTGTGACAACTACCCTGAAACATGTTCTGCAATATTAAGATCAGGGAAAAGCAACATCCATGTGTTGCGCTTAAAACCAGCATCAAACTTTATGTGTCTAATGAATACTGGCATTGTCTTGACCTGCCATAGCATTTGAAAACTTGTCTTTCACCTGTTTTAAAAGCTATATGTACTGTTCCAAGTCTTACAGTACTACCAAATCAACAGGTCCGTTACAAGATATGGATCCCCATACCACGATTGTAGCAACATCAGCTCACCATCACTTCTTTTTTACATAGATCATGTCAATAATAAGAAAACCTGTCTGATTCACTTAAATTTGTTTTAAAAATAACATTTTACTACTCTTGTATCCACTCCATTTTTGCATGAACAAATCGAAGACGTGAAATACAACGCTTTTAAAGCAGGTCTTTGAATTTTTCAACGATTCAATAGTAGATCATTCTTAAGTAACTTCTAAACAGTTTTTATCAATGTATTTGTCCAGCTATCTGGTGAATTATATGCCCTCAAAGAATATCCATAAAATGCCTCGGTTTTTCCCATACCCGTAAACATTTTTGTCTTCCTATTTTAGCATGTAACACGTATCTGGCCAATAGGGCAGCATTAGCCTTATTTCAAGTTTTGTGACTGTTGGTGGAGTATGTGATGACTAAAGTATTTATAACATTCGTTTATCAAAGATCTCTACATATTTGTCAGCCCAAATTATTCAGAGTGGTTTCAAATCATTTTGAACATCACCTGAAACAGATTTATAATTAGTGAGGTTCCTCTTGTAGGTCGTTACTTTTGTGCTCTGATCATCAGTCTGGGCAAGTCACTTATGAAGATTTAGGTAACTAGAGGACACTTGCTCTCAGTAATCTCTCCTCTGACCTCTGAGACAAAGTTTCCTTTTCTTGAGGAAAAATGTGACCAACTGTATTGATATAGAAAGGATGCTAGTTCTGTATAATCTAAAAATGTTGCCCTTATTAATAACTTTGAATAACATTCTGCTTCCTAATGGTGTTCTGAAACATATTAAGCATATTATCTTTGATTGTTTGAAAGCTAAGCGCTATGCGTAATCTACTGGTCTCTTTTGCCTCTATGGCGTCAGATAACATCCACCTATCCACTCTTTGCAACTTTTTCTCGTATTTCTTCTAATTCTTCTATTATCTTCTCCAAGGTTTTCCTTGGTCTTCCTACTATTTTTTCCTCCCAGTAAGGCTACGCATAATCAAAAAATTTTCCAGTGAGGAATAAATTCCAGTAACTGTGTGAAGCATCCATTGTTGAAAGATAAAAAGAAGATCCCTGTCGTCACTTAAAATTTTGTGGCACGATTATTTTGCAGCCATGAAAACGGAAGATTGTAATATGTTGATAAATCATTAGTTATAACCAACTTCTACCAGGGTTTTGCTGATCACCTCCTGGTGATTAAGTTGGTACAAAATTGTTTCACCTACTATGCAGTAACATCATTGTCAGTTTATAGTGTATTAAGTACACGAGTGATCACCACTTGGAAGATTATGCTAAGGTTTGGTTTTCACCATTTGTTTCATATGATTCATTCCCATCATCCAATTTGGCAAAGGCATAGAGGAGCCATCTGCTTTGAAAATGAAGAGGAATAGATCTGCATCTGGAGTTAAAAATGATAATTAAAGAGAAGCATCAGTTGGGATAGCTCATACAACTGTCTTATCACTGATGATCAACAAGAGTACAAACGGAATGGTAGCTGAAATCAAAATTGCAGTCTGTGAGAGCAAGCTAGAATTTCTTGATGTGTTTGCCAGTTTAATCTGAAGTTCAGTTAAGGTTTTAACAGTCTTTCCTTGACATCACTTATTTACAAAGAGAAAGATATTATCCATATCGTTACAAATATACCTGAAATCTTCTCTGAGCATTTTTTTAAGGATCTCGGATCCAACGATATGCGAGTGCATCAGCTTTATGCAGCAATATTAGCTTTAATATAAAATGGATGTTAGTAGTAGATAGATTGAAATATTTAAGGACTAAGATTTTTCTTGGGTTCTTAATTTTTCTTTTTTTGAAAATAATGGGAAATAATAACTTGATAGGTATTTTTTGGAACTAGGCTATTGCTGTAGTTGACTGGTGAAGAGGAAAAATTCCTTTGGTTAGGCCTGGCATGGGGTGAGTTTCAGTCTCATTAAAAACTCATGGATATTTCGGGTATTAGACTTAAGTTGCATGTTAGTAAGCAGACTGTTGTGCTCATAGTGGTGATAGGCAGGTGACAAAAAATCTTTTGAAGTTACAAAATCAACAAATTTGTCTTAATATAAATTAGACTTAAGAATAATAAAGGAAAATGAAAAGCAGGGTAACTAATAGAAAAAAAATGGAGACCATTAATAAGACACATTTTGAAACTTATATCGTAAACGTATTCAAAAGGAAATAACCATAAGGGAGTTTCTAGACTAATGGATATAACATTTATTTAGCAGAAATATTTAGAGGCAAAAGTGCTACAAAATAGGGGTTTTGCAGTTTTAATTGTACTTGGGCCGTCTTATAGAAGGAAGAAACATAGACACAAAAGACTAATCTGGGTAGGAGGTACTATCAAGATTATAATAAATAAAAAACAAAAAAAGCAAAATATTGCAGGAATAACACTTCAATCAAACTGCAGAAAAGGTAAAGGACAAATGTATAACAAAAATATGATGTAAGATTAAAGTCCAGCTTCTAATGCACAAATTATTAATTTGGGGCGGCTACTAGAGTAAATGGATGGTTAGAAATTGAAAAGGTGACTGCTTTAATTGTTGCTTTGTATGACGACGCTCTCCACATACTACAGATTGTGCCATTAACGAGCAAGAAAGTCAAACACTTTGATATCCATTACGACCATGCTCATCTGGAGGAGGTTTATCAAACACAGCTTCAAAATCGAGTACAAAAACCTGGCGAAACTCTTTAGGAATTTGAGGTAGACGTAGCCCGTCTTGTTTACATTTCATATCCAATAGCATCAGATGACTTCATGGAAGTATTAGTTGTACAAACATTTATTTGTGGAATTTACGATCGGAAACATTGATTAATAAGTTTGCACACGCACAGGAATGAAGTTGCCAAACATATGTCCAAGAAATACGGCAATATAAGAGAATATCAAATATTGATGAATTGAATAAAGCAGTTGTGGAAGACTGTGGAAAATATTGCAAAGATATTGGGAAAAAGATCGAGGTGATTGCGCTGTCGGAATTGTGGTAAGATGAGCAATATCAGAAGATGGTCCAAGAAGCAACAAAAGGTTTCTGGAGTCTCTCGGCAAGAAAACTCAGTCCATAATGATAAAACCCCAGCTATGAAAATACGGACTGAGACTCTCAAGCATAACTCCAATAGTGTCGAAAACTATTGAAAGAACAGACGTTATCAAAACTTCTGGACGTTTTTTGTCAACCAATTGGAAACTTCTGACAGCCATTGGGGCTTCAGTAAAAGTTTATAGAGAGACAGAAGCTCTTTAAACATCGTTTACCGGTAGCTGACATTGAAAGCGACAATCCTCGGAATGGACATTTTGAAAACTTATGGATGCAAAGTTGACTTGGAGCATGGGGTACTGAAGATGAAAGGAGAAGAAGTGGCATGAGTGAGTATAACCCATGACACCAGAATACAGTAAAATTGTGGTAGATGCAGCTTTGGGGAGTCATTTAGATAGAACCAAGTAATGCGTATCCTGTGGCGCTGAAAGAAGACATAATCTTGGGTCATTTTACTTCGGCTTCTTTAATTGTTCATTAAGTTAATAGTATCCGGAAAACGTTAAGTAAGGTACCCCATGAACTGAAATCAGTCATGGTTGCGTCATGCGATGATATGAATCCTGACCAGCAGACGTTTCATCGGAATCAAAACATATTCCAATATGACAAGGGCTAAAAGGTAGAACAAATATTGTACGTCACAAAATCGATACCGCACAGTGATGTTAGTCAAGAAAAAGGACGGGTTCATCATATTTTGCGTTGACTGCCGCCGGCTCAATGATGTCATGAAGTAAGAGAGTTACCCACTACCACGCATTGATGACATGTTGGATATCCTGGTCGAATCAAAATAGTTCTTGACATTAGATTAGAAAGCGAGGCGAAATGAATCCTAAAGACAAATAAAGGATAGTTTTTTTTATTGGATCTGGATTATAGCAATTTACGGTAATGCCATTTGGACTTGCAACGCTCCTTCAACCTTCGAAAGATTAATGGAGACAGTTCTTAATGGGCTATCCTGAAAAAATGCTTGATGTATCTGGACGACTTGGAGACTTTGGAGACCACGTCCAGAAGACAGTACCCTTTATAGTCGTGCAGAAAAGAAAATGGTCTCTACACTGCAAACTATTGTGATTAATGACATAGCAATCCAGTAAGTTGAAACGCGGCCAAAAAGAGGATCCTAATTAGAAATATGTTTGAGAATGGAAGGGAGCTTGGAGAAACTTAACTTTGCATAAGTGGCTTCGCGTTCGCTAGTAGTAAAATCATATTGGGCACAATGAGATTCCATCACAGTAAAAGACCATGTCTTACAACGCGTGCTAGAGAGCGAAGATTGATCTCAAAGGAAATTGCAGTTGTTGGTTTTTTAAAGAAGAGAGTCCCAGAAGTATTGCAACAACTACATGATGGTGTGCCTGGTGGACATATGGGAATTACGAATCCTTTGGAAAAGGTTTGAGAAAGATTTTACTGAATAGGACAATGGAGCAGTAACTATCAAAATTTGTTTCTAACGATCAACACAACTGGCTCCAATATCTCCATTCGTTCCTGTTTGCGTACCGTCTATGACTATTGACCAAACATCAGCCAATCTTCTCTTTGGTCGTAAACTGAAGTTGCTATGTGACATACTTTTTGGAAGTAAACTCGAAGAGAACACGATAGAAATAGGCAACGTCAGCTTCCTGAGGAGAAAACTAATAGAAAACAACTTGCAATTCATGAATATTGCAAGTGATTGGATGAAGGATTATTATGACATTAACGCACATAGACCGAGTTATGAAGAAAGCGACCGAGTATGATTATACAACCTAAAACGATGACGTGGATCGTCTCCAAAATCTCAACGCCTCCAAGACTGTTCATACGAGGTGCTGAAAAGAATAAACAATATCGTGTATCTGATCAGAAAATTACCAAATGGCAAACCGAGAACGTTCATTACAATTAATCGGAGATGGAACGCCGTCTTCAGAAGATCTGATGCGTGCTGATTAGACAGCCTTAATTAGAGAATAGTTTGAATAGTACATGTGAAAGCTTTAACGGCCGGTGTTATGGTGCATCGTGTGGTTGGCTCTCGGGTTATAAGGTCGTGGTCGGAGTTCAGAAAGAAGAAAATCTTCAAAAAATTCAATTTTTAGAAGATTTTGTTCTGAAGATATCCGCCGTAGTTGTGGACGCAACGTCATGAGTTTCTAAACTCCGACCACTGTCTTCTAACCCAAGAACCAACCACACGATGCACCTGGTATCAACATTTTGGTTTGTAGTTATCATCGGCAGATATCAGTAATTCCGCCGAAGATGGTGGATTGTTATTTTTATCTAATGTCGCGGTTCAAGAAAAGGCAAGACTGTAAATACCTCCATGACCCATCCAAATCCCCCGAGCGCCTCGAAATTATCGTAAAGTGCTCCTAAACATGCAAGTATTAGAACATTTCTAGTGCTCGCAAATATACGAGTACTAGAATAGTTTGAGAATATTTCAGAAGGAATGTAAAGAATTTCCGAGTGCCGCCCCCATATCGTAAAGTGCTTGTAAACTTACGACCACTGGAACAGTTTTGTACATAAATATTATTGAATATTTTAACTTCTGTAAATAAATTAAATACGCAGTTTTAAATAAATTTAAGTGTTTTATTTGCCACTTTAAAAGCAAAAACGTTACATAATATACAAAAAACTAAAGAAATTTACAAGAAGTACTAGAAATTGCAATTATTAATTTTGCATCATTGTAATGATAGTTTTCAGAAATACCTTATCTACCGACCTCCCTCTATGCGAATGAGGTTTGACTTGTTTTGATTGAGGTATGATCAGAGATTTTCTTTTTTTTTATTGTAAGCATATGAAAATCTCCAGTTAATATACACTTGAGAGCAAAACGATCGACTCACTAGCTGCACGCGCATTTTCGTCTCCTGTTTCAGTCTAAGGAAAATGAAAATATAAACATTAACGTGCAAGGACTATCTTTATTACTGAGCTTTAAAAAACTGTTGCTATTGCATTAATCGGATGGCGCATTCAAAAAAATATGCATTATGGCCGGGGTTTTACAAATCTTGCTAATTGGAACGCAGTGTGATTGGCCTGCAGCACGGTTGCAATCCGGTAATTCATCTCAGTCAGTTATCCAAAGTTCACATAAGTAAGTGACTTAAGCGCTCGATGATTAGCAAGAAAATGGATACTGTAACCACTGAACCAGTTCAGGCCGTTGCATTGTTGAGAAAGGGCTTCAGTCAGAGGGCTATGGCAAATCGACTAAATCTAAGTCAATCAGTTGTGTCGAGAGTATGGCATCGGTATCGGGAAACCGGTGGCTACGTCCGCCGGCAAGGAGGCGGCTGTAGGCGCGCGACAACGAAGAGAAACGATCTATTTCAATATCCCGCAGAAATCGAGATTTGACTGGCGTTGACCTCAAGCATGAGGTGAGTGCGGTCAGAGGTGTGATCGCCAGCGCTTAGACAGTGAGAAGGAAACTGAAGGCAGCCAACCTGGCCCCAGAAAGGCAGCTACGGATCCCAAGCTGACTGCAGTCAAGGCGACTGGAATTTGCTCGCGAACATATCGATTGGAACCTCGGCCATTGAAGTCAGATATTATTCATCGACGAGTCCAGGATGTGCCATGGCAACTACAGGAGACGTCGGATCTATAAAAGGCCAGGAGAGCGATTTGCTCATTGCTGTATTTAAGACACTGTCGCATATGGAGGTGGCTCTTGCATATTCTGGGCGGCGATTTCCATGCACGTAAAAACTGAGTTGATTTTTGTGCCTAGTGGAGGACGCGGGGGAGGTTTAACAGCGGACCGCCACATCAGGAACATTCTGTTCCATTTGCGGAACACGCACGCCCCAAAGTGCAAACGTAACTTACTCCCAAGCTGTACAAAATAACAACAATATGATACCTGCCTAACCTACAACCAGCATAGAGAATCAACTAGCTTAATTTCTAAACGAATTCAAAAACATGTTTGCTCAGTTTCTTAATCAAAACAGCATGATTTAAAATCTGCTTACTACTGTCATCAGTAAGTCAAATCCATAATGGCTAAAATACTCAGAATCGCAACGTGGAATGCCAATGGGCTTCTCATTCATAATCAAGATAATAACATTCCTCCATCTACATCCTCCTAGTATCTGAAACCCACTTCACCGATCGAACTGTTTTTCTTTTACCACACTATTTAACCTACAGTTGCGTCCATCCTGATGGCACAGCACATGGCGGATCAGCAATTCTAATCAAAGATTCTATTTCATATCACGAACTGGCCAAATACCAAACTAATGAGATCCAAGCTACTAATGTCCAGGTAAGCACCGAAAAGTGGAACGTGACTGTAACAGCTGTTTATGGTCTTTCACGCCATACCATTTCTCCTGAAGAATATAAAAATTTCTTTCGAACCCTTGGTAATTGTTTTATTGCAGGGGGCGGGGCTGTAATGCCAAACACTCATCGGGGCTCCAGACTCATCACAACCAAGCAACAGCAACATATATCTAACGGAGAACCCACTTACTGGCCGGCAGACACGAGAAAACTACCGGACCTCCTGAATTTTTTTATAACTAGGGGCGTACCGATACAAAATTGTTTAGTAGAATCAAATCACGACCTGTCTTCAGATCACACACCTGTTATTTTAAGTATGCGCATCACAGTCATAAATAAATATTCACACCCAAGGTCTGTCACGTAATACACTGATTGGGAAAAATTTGCAGGTTATATAAATGCAAACATAAATCTTAATATATGCTTTAAAGTACAGAGGAATTTGACGCCGCCGCTCAATATTTCACTACCCTTATTCAAGAAGCTGCGCGGAAATCGACACCTAGAACTGAACAGCAAACAATAAGTCCTATCACCACCCCATTACATATCCGACAGCTCATTAGACATGACAGAGATCATGTAATCTGGATGACCTACACTGTTACAGAAGACTATCCAGACAACTTACCACTCAATAAACATCGCAACTCAACCTTTGAAGCATACATCCAGAATCTATCCTCTAAAGACCATAGTCTATGGAAAGCTACTAAAAAAATTTAAAAAACCCACACCCTCAAAATCACCAGTAAGGAAACCTAACAATGAGTGGGCCCGTTCCGACCAAGAAAAGGCTGACGCCTTTGCAACTTACTTATCTTACGTATTTCAACCGGTAGAACCAATACCTGGCGTCCCAAATGATGACATTAAAAACTTCCTTGACACACTCTGTCAAATGTCGCCACCAGCAAGAGCCGTTAGCCTGTTAGAAGTGAAAAAAGAAATAACAAAGCTAAACCAACATGAAGCTCCGGGGTATGATCTAATAACCGGACAAATACTAAAAATGCTACCCCGGAAAGCTCTGATTCTTCTCACAACAATTTTCAACCGCATCCTAAGCCTCTGCTATTTTCCTATCATATGGAAATATGCAGTAATAATAATGATACATAAAAGTGGCAAACCCCCACAAGAAACCTTTTCATATAGGCCTATCAGTTTACTGCCTATTATTTCTAAAATATTTAAGAGGCTGCTACTTCGGATCCAGGAAGACAACCAATTAACACAACTACTGTCCAACCATCAGTTTGGCTTTCGCGAAAATATGTCAACATTACATCTGGCTCACAGGATAGTCAATCAGATATCTAAGAGCATAGAGCAAAATGAATACTGCAATTCTTAGATGTATCCCAAGCGTTTGACAAAGTGTGGCATGAGGGTCTCCTGTACAAACTCAAAAATATGGTTAACAATAATTATTATGTTCTTTTAAAATCTTACCTCGTCGATAGGAATTTCTCCGTAAAGCATAATGATGCTGTCTCTCTCCACTACCCCATACGATCGGGTGTACCGCAGGAAAGCGTAATTGGCCCGCTCCTGTATTTTATATATACTGCTGACTTACATGAAACGGAAAACACTATTATTGCTGTATTTGCGGATGATGTTGCTATCCTATCATCAGATAACTATCTTGCACCTTCTTCCCAAAACATCCAAACCCACCTAAATTAACTTAGTGGGTGGTACAATAAGTGGAGAATCACGATAAACCAATCTAAATCTGTCCAAATAACATTCACTACCCCCACTCAAATCTGCCCTCCCGTAACAGTTAATAAAGCCCTGTATCTACAAAATCAGATGTTAAATATCTAGGGTTACATCTTGACCAACGCTTAACGTGGCAGAAACACATACAAACGAAGACAACTGAACCTCAAATTCAGACAGATGTACTGGCGCATGGGTCGTAAATCAAAACTTTCAACCGAGAACAAAATTATTCTGTACAAGACGATGCTAAAACCTGTCTGGTAATACGGCATACAGCTCTGGCGATGTGCCAAGCGCACTAGGTTAAATATAATACAAACCTTCTAGAACAAAGCGCCAAGGTACATCAGCAATCTAATGCTGCACCAAAATCTGTAAATCCCATACATCACAGATACTGTTGCCACCAATTATCGAAACAGACTGGCAGGAAATCCAAACACTCTCATAGATAACTTATACAGGGATGGAGCGCGCAACAGAAGATTAAACAAAACCTGGCCTTCAGACCTACCTCAACAACACTAAGCCGCAGGATAGTGACATATAAGGAAAAATGTCGGTGGATATTGTCCCTTTCAAGCCATAAACTTTCATCACATTTACTTAATACTTTGTCTAAAGTAGATTGTAAATTCAAATAAATGTCAAAAAAGACGATTATGTTACGTTTTGAATTTCTTTTTATAGCTCTAAGTACTATATACAAACTTCTTTAGTACCTCTATAGATCCTCGATAGATAAGTTTGGTTTAGCGATATCCTTGGTATTTGTGACATTATGTTTTACATCTTTCCAGAAATTGGTATTTTTAAGTACATGCAAAATTTATATTTGAACATCTTCATCAATCTTAATTTAAGTATGACTAAGGTTTGCACTAGTAAAGTAGGATTTAGAGCTTATGGATATTTGCTAATTAATAGACTAGTATATGCGTATAAAGGTACAGGATAAAGAAAGTGCAGCCATTGTTTGGACTGTTTTAGGATATTCCATTAAGGAGATGAGTTTAATAACATTCTATTATTGGTGTTGAAGTGTAATCTAAAGTTAAGACACTAAGTTGGAAACTCAGATTTTAGATGGTAGATCCCCAAAAAAAGGGAAAGTTAAAATTCTTTTGTATAGTACATAGATTTGATGAAACATGTGTTATAGTCAATAAACTTATAATAGATTATGTATTTAACGTTTTCAGCATTAATGTTTTAAGTTAATTTATATAAATTTTATGGTGCTATTCTCTCAGCTTTTTTTTCATTTCTTTATGACTCGTGTCCACGTCGTCTATAACTTGTTTGGTATATCGGTTGTGTGGGCGCCCTTTCGTTCGTTTTTCTTCTATAATTATTTTCATAATTTCTTCCCGTCGAAGAATGTGTTCAATTAGTTGGTCTTCTCTTTTCTGCATCTGTTTTCACATCCTTTTATTTTTTTGAGCCCTTTGCAGTACTTCGTTTTTAGTAACCCTATCCGTCCAGCTAATTTTTATCGTCCTTCTATAACACCATTGTTCAAAAGCCTTAATTTTTCTTTTTTCTTATAGACCAATGGTCAAGGTATCACCGCCATGTAAAGCGACACCTCATACAAAATCTGTGTATAAAAGCCTTTTTTACGTTTAGCCAGAGATCATTTCGGGATAGAAGACTTCTTTTATTTAGGAAAGCTCTTGTGCCTTGCATAATTCGATGATTTATCTTTCTTTTGCTTCTTTCATCTTTTGTAATGATACTGCCTAGATATACATATTCAGTTACTTCGCCTAATTTCTCCCCAGAAATTCTTACTTCAATGTTTTGTGTGTCAATATTTCAGATACCATGATTTTGGTCTTTCTTCTATTAACTTTTAAGTTATATTCCGTTTTCATTAACTGTCTCATGATATTGAGTGTCTGTTCTATTTCCTCTGTTGTGTTAGAGAGTAGGGCTATATCGTCGGTAAAACGTAAAATTTTAATTTTTTCTCAGTGTATGTTGATTCCCGCAATGCATGAATGAATCATTAACTTTTGCCTTCTGGGTGTACAAATTGAAAAGGAGGGAGAATAAAGAACAACCCTTTCTGACACCATCTTTTATATGTATTTCTCTTCCTTCATCATTAACCGATATTATTCCCTGTTGAGTTGTATAGAAATTGTAAATAAAACGTATGTTTCTATAGTCGATACCGGATTCTTTCAGGAGTTTGAAAAGTATATTTCATTTCACGTTGTCAAATGCCTTTTCTGTATCAATTAAGGCAATATGAACTTCTCTGATTTTTTCAATAATTAGTCTTAATGCCAGGTTTGCTTTTGTTTATTTTATTTAGGTATGACCTGAAAATTCACCAGTATTAATGAAAGAGTTTTTTATGTTTTTGAGTATAGTTTCTAGTCTTACTCTTCTTCTTCATTTCCTTATCCCATGTCAAGTGGAGTCGGGTCTCCTCAAACGTCTGCGCCAGGACGCTCTACTCTGGATTGTCTCCTTTTGCACTTGGGCTTCCTCTATGGCTTTAGTAATTTTTGACCACCAACCCATTGGTGGGCGGCCTTTTTTCTTATTCTTCTCGGGTATGTTTAGGGCGACTCGAACTACGCGATCATTTCCGCATCTCATCACATGTGACGGCGTTCAGTCAATTTTTCGACAATGGGGACTACTTTGAAAGTGCCTCTGACATGGTCGGTACGGATTTTATCCAATCTCGTCACGCCTCCCGCCCATCTTAGCATCCTCATTTCTTTAGTATGTAACTGCTGTTTATGAGATTTCTTAGCTGCCCAGCACTCGCTACCATACAGCATTGCAGGTTTAACTGCCGTTTGATATACCTATCCCTTTAGTTTTATAGGCATCCGTGGGTCACACAAGACACCAGTGAGGGTTCTCCATTTTACCCAGGCGACATTTATTCTATGGGTCACATCTTCATCTACGTTAGCACCTTGAGTCAATATGGAGCCTAGGTATTTGAACTTGGGGACTTTTGGCACAGGTATTTGGTCTATAGATAATATATTGATTCTAGGGGAAGTGATCCCGCTATAGCAGCACTCTAGATATTCAATTTTATTTCTGCTTACCCGTAAGCCAAATTTTTCAAGCGCAGCCATCCAGGTATTCAATGTACTTTGCAGATCTTTGGCACTTCTGGCAGATAGTACTATGTCATCTGTATATAAGATGCACCTTGGGAGTGGACCCTGAAAGTCTCTGGTAAGATAGTCTATCGACAGTTTAAACAGAAGTGGACTCAGAGCCGAGCCCTGGTGAACTCCCACCTTCACTTCAAATGCCAGGCTCTTGACTCTAGTACATGTGTCTTTGTACATATCTTGTATTACGCTGACATAATGTTCTGGAATAGTTTCTAGTCTTACTGTATATTAAAATTCTTTGTTATACCAAAGAATACATTTAAAGAGTGTTTCATTATACGCAAATCATTGTTAATTTGGTGTGTTATGTAGTATTACATTACTGCTTATTGAAATTACAGCACCAAGAAAAAATCAAATTAACAACTGGGACTTTGTAGATTTTTTTAATAGTGTAAAAAAGTCCATAAACATTTACATTTATTCAATTGCGTATGGCCCCACTTTGGGTTCTTGTAAGCGTTTCCATTCTTCTTGGCATCCAGTCAAACAATAAACAAATGGTATCTTGATAGATTGCATTTCATTAATTACTGACATGTTCTCAGCCTTCAGTTACACTTCTAGGAGACTGTGGATACCGCTGTACTCTACACGCAATGATATTATAGACATTTCTAATCGGTGAACGGTCAGGTGGTCGAGCCGGCCATAGGATAGTTCCGATTCTGTTTTATTGGAAGAAGTGTATTGTGTTACATGTCACATGTAGTCGAGTGTTATCTTGTTGGAAGACCGCGTCTGTGTAATACTGTCTCTAATTTTGCCTAGAGGTAGCCTAGCTGCCTATATCATAATACCCATAGTTGTATTGCCTTATATGAATGCATTCCTTCTGCTCTCTTTCTCCGTCTCTATGGTGTATTAATATGCGACCATTACTTCGGTTTAAACAACATTTGGATTAATCAGAAAAGAGGATTTTATGCTACTTGTGCGTCCACAGAGGCCTTTCCGTTGCCCATTGCAACCTTTGTTGTCGAGGTAGAGCAGTCAGTGGTAGTCGTAAGAAAGGTGAGTGATCGACATCAAATTAATGAGGTAGAAAATAGGTACTGTGTAATGGTGTACCATTACTACGCTAGGGCACTTTAATTCGCATTATTATCTGTAATAGCAAATCTCTAAAGATGGTCGTTTTTCCGGTTGGTTATCCTGCATATTTCTCCAGACTCCAGTTTATACTAATGAGTACCTTCTTCTATCTGTTGGTTCTATATGGTACTACTACGGCGACGAAGTCTTCGACCTATTTTTTATAAAGGAACTTACCCTTTATGTAAGTCAACAATATGCACTCTTTCAAATTCTCTAATTCGTTGATGATGTACCCTTTGTCGATGACGAAGTATTCTTACACCATGTACGTTACACTTGCTAAATCTGAATGGCCGAGAACATTTTTATGCATATTTTATAAGTGATATCACTACTTTCTCTCACACCTCATATCTAACAAACGATATAACCAAATCTCTGACAGACATAAACATATGGTTCTCAATTTTCCTGATACCCAATTTTCAAGATACCCATTTAGAGTTTCTTCATCGTATAATTTGGTCAGGATTAATTTACAGTATGCAATGATTCTAACAAGAAAATGACAAACATTGTTCCTTTAACTCAATCGCAGGACAGACTTTTTATTTTGATGAAACTTTTGCTAGAGGAATTGAAGTCAGGAAAATGTTGACAATTACGCATTAAATATTTTATACTAATATATGATTTTTAGTCTGATGGGCACAATGAGTTTTAAAAAAATAATTATGGGTATTTAGTTGCGTTTTGTTTTTTATGTAGCATATTAATCTAACTTTTTGAACATGATTACGTCTTGATAGTTTATGAGTATTTTATTTTTAAGTTTGTTAATGAAGACTATTGCTGATTTAAATAACAGTTGTGTACCTCTTTTGGGGTGCATCATTTAAGAAAGCTATGATGGTTATTTCACAAATTCTCATTATGTTAACAGGTTACTGTTGTATTGTACATTGTCTTGCTTGATTTTCATATAATGGACATTTAGACGTTCAAAGGGATGACTTGTGTATTATGCTGCAATGTACATCATATAATGTGGTATTTAATGGGGGTAATTTTAAAAATTGGAACTAGGCACATCTAACGAATAAATTTAACGCTTCAAAAGACAAAAGCAAAGTTTCTTGCCAGATTTCTACATATAAATAAAAATAGATTACTACAATGAAGAATGGTACCATTTGATTGTCAACAATTAAATATACTTTCAGCAATAGTCACTAGATGCTGCGAACATCTTTATTTACATTTTTTTTTGAATAATTTGTTAGTGTATCAAAAGATATTCTAAATGACAAAATAACTGTTTAAATAAATGAAAGTTGCACTTAAGTTATGGTGTTAGAGTTTAAAGTTTCTGTCATTAAACTTCATGAGCTATATTATCAACGTTGTGGTTTTGTTTTCTGTGATTGATTTTGGTTTGCTACTGATAATTCAACGTTCATGTTAGAGTCAATTTTGAGTTTAACTTAAATAATCTGAAACTACATATAACAATGGAATTAACACGATTTTAAAACTTTTAGTACAGACATTTTTTTGTTCTTTAACAGATGTTAGAGTGTATTCAATTATAAGTGGTGGCCCAAATTGAAAGTCGGATTCAAATTTTAAATAAAACAACTTTTAATTTTATGATAGGATTTTTATTGAGTGTTAAAGTACACAATCCCCAATTAAATATGAAAGATTACAAATGGTTACCTGAGAAGAGTGATAGAGAGTGTATATAAGGAAGTCAAAAGAATAGTGAGACTAGGAGGAGAACAGACGGAAGAATTCAGTATGGAGAAAGAGATCAAGCAAAGTGATAGTCTTAGCTCACTGCCTATTTATCCTATTTATGAACCTGGTGATTAAAAATAGCAAGCGAAGAACCAGATAGCTAATTGGAACATGGAGTCGGTGGAAATCCAAAACATAGTCTACGCAAATGATATTGTGGTCCTAGCAGAAATGGGCAGCAGTGAACGTGTAGAAAGAGGAAATAGAATTAGTTGGACTAAAAATCAACATCGGCAAAACAAAAACAATGCGCATATCGAAGCAAGAACACCAACCAGCACAAATAATTAAAATAGACAACGTAGACATAGAAGAAATACTAATATTTGAGTATCTAGGAACAATAATTTCAAATGATGGAAGAATAGACAACGAAATATTAAATAGGGCGAATAAAGCAAGTCAATTACAATACTCTATAAACAGAAGTGTAATAGGAAAAAGAGAGATAAGGACAGAAACAAAGCTACATATATATAAAACAGTATATGCTCCAATTTTGATCTATGGGGCAGAAACTCGACTATGCTAGACATGAACGAATCTAAGATAACTATGGGTGAAATGAAGTACCTAAGGAAAGTAGCTAGCAAAACGAGAAGAGATAAAATAAGAAATACAACGTTTAAAGATCAACTGCAATAAATACCGTAAGTAACCACAATAGAAAATATACAGTTAAAATGGTATGACCATACAAAAAGAATAGCAGAACACCGAATCCCAAGACGAATTCTAGAAGCAAGAACGGAAGGCAGATGACCGCGCGGTAGGCCAAGAAAAATGTGGACAGACAACATCCAGGAAGAAAAGGAAAAACGACGGGGGAAGTAAACAGACTGACAGGAGACAGAAACAATTATAGGAAATGGATAGAGGCACCCGACCCCGTTTAGGCAAAGAGGGAAAAGAGAAAGAAGAAGACAAATGGTTACCTAGGCTTCTATTCTTTTTACATGTGATGATCAGTCTCATCGATAACACGTCAGATTTCATTCCTCAGCTCGTCAACTGTTTGTGGGTAGTTGGAGTAGACTTTGGATTTTAGGTCAGACTACAAAAAGAAGTCGCACGGTGTTAAATCACAAGATGCTGCTAACCAGTTGATGTCAGCAATTCGTGAAATTACACGACCAGCAAATTGTTGGTACAGTAAATCGGCTGTTGCTCGAGCGATATGGCAGGTAGAGCTGTTGAAACGACATTTGTTCCAGATCCATGGTACCAAAAAACTGGGTTATTATATAACGATAACGATCGCCATTCATAGTTATAGTATTTGTACTATCATCTTCAAAAAAGTATGGGCTTATTACACCCATAGCCCAAAATTCACACCAAATAGTGACTTGTTTGGGTGCATTTACTTGTCATGAGTTACATGACAATTTTCCAAACTCCAAATGCAACACTTTATGATGCTTTAAAAACCAATTAACGAATTGTCGACCGTGAGATGGTCAGCAAGCTTAAGTTCTTGCGCTCATTGAATTTTGTACGTATTCCGAGAGGAATAATAATGCCGAATACTATGGCAATGTTTACACGAGAGTTTGGCCCACGCTTATACTCATGAGATCTTGCATCCATTCTCGAGCCAGTTTTATCAAATTTTTTTCTTCCCTATATTTACTAATCGACAAAATTGTAGATGATATCTGTTAAAGTGTCAGAGTTATTGATCGCAAAACGTAAGATGCAAAGTTTAAATTCGGTGTTCAGTTTGGGCCACCCTTTCTTATCAGAACTGTATTTTTTGAAAACACCAGTTGCTTTAGGACAGTTACTTAGGTTAGTGAGGGGGTTCGTTCATTTTAATATCGATTGGAGTGTTGTGGACTAACACTATAAGACATCTTTTGTATGTCTGTATACAAAACGATCTAAAATATTAACTAATTGAATGAGCAAAGAATTCACTGTTTAAATTAAAGATCTGAGTTTAGACTAAAAGAAAAGATCTTTGTAATGGCTTATGAATACCTAAATTCGCCTGAAACCAGACACCCATTTAAATTTTTCAACGCTCTAATTTGCTCAGAACTCTCTTATAATTGCAGTAGTGATTCCAAGAAAGTTTTTAATTTGCCTTCCTAGCAGCCGAACACTTAGTTTGGGAAATTAGCGCAAACGGTGGTATGAAGAAGTCGCATATGATAATAAAGTTGTTACAGTTAATTCCCTGAATAATTTTTGATCGCATGCACACCACATTCATACCGTAAATATGCGAAAGTGTGAAATGAGGCTAATTATTTTCACGGGAACAGTCTTCCTTTTGGTCGGAATAGTTAGGGCCCGGAATGACTCCACATTTAAGCTAGCGCGAGCAAGACACGCACAGTTCTGATTAAATGCTAAGTGTTTATTACGTCACATACGTCTGACAAACGCATAATTCCACTTAAAGAAATTTGCATCGAGCAGGCATTCGGGAAAATGGTCCTTTGCTGCCGTCTTAAATTGATGAAACATTTGATGATAATAATAGAATTTGAAGAATTGTTCGAATGGTAAATTTCAATTTTGATAATTTGTTTTTGTAACAATAATGTGTTCAGAAGATTTTTACATATCTCATTTATATGGAATAATATAAGAAGTTTTAATGACATGCAGCACCTCAATTTAGTATCATTGACCATTATTAATCAAGAAGTTAGAGGTATGATCTTGGTTAAACCTTATTGGTAACCAATATGGGGGTAAGTGCGTAATCTGATGATACTGACAAATTATGAGAAGAAATAAATCAATATGCTCTATTTTGTCTCTTTTTCTATGACAAATAACGTATCATTCGCGTTAGTTCCAATCTATATAGATAAAGAAAACTGCATTACATGTTTACATCTTATCTTTAAAATGAAGAGTAATTGAATGTATCAGACCTCTTTGATTGTATTTCCTCCAAATATAGCAAAAATGTTTCTTTGAAACTTTCAGAAATCCGTAATTTGTTATTATTTAATCAATACCTCATTTACAGCAGTAGTGTGGTGTGATCGCTTTCAATTACTTCACTAGCATCTTCCTTCAAGTTATATTTCAATTTCGAATAAGGAAAGAAGTAATCGAATGAACCTGCACTTGGTAAGGCTTGGGTAATCATAATTATCAATATTGCTAACATAATTTTCTAGAAACATTTTAATTGCTTCTTATTTCAGCTCATATGTTTAAAATTTTGTGATGTCAACATTGTGTGATCTTAATGAAACATGAGAACATGTTTTTAAAAGAGAGAAACTGCAAAGTTCTTTAGTTATGACATTTCTTACCAAAATAATTCTAAAAACATCTCCAACGGTTGCCGTTCACAAGGATTGCCCAGGACTTTTATCCATTGAGATGTGTTGTATGAAGTTTAGAAAACATCTGATTATTCTGATTGTAATTTATCTTTGAAATCTGAATTAAAAAAATTGTACAATTTCGACTGGGAATGCTTCAAACAGGATTATTGAAGAGGTTCTCTTAGAAGTAATTGAGCATCATAATTTGATATTATTCAGTGTGTCAAAATTCCCTGCTGAGCTGGTCAAGAATAGGGCTGTACAACAAAACAAGGTCCTAAATGACTGGTCTTCGTTCCCTGGTACTATATAGTAGTGCGGACGCTTCGTTTAGAGGGAAATGTAAATAACACTAGACTTCAACCTCTATAGAATATCATCTAATACACTCCACCTATTCTTATTGAGACGCAAACTGATTTTTACGTTCATGTTAAGTCGAGGTAAAATATCCGTCAAATTCCTAAAAATTAACTACGGTAAGTGCTTCATTCATTACCTTCCAAAGATTATCCCAGTTGGTAAAGCCTCTGGATCTGTAAATTTTATGAACAACTTGAACAGCCACTAAATGGCACGTCGACAGATGAACGTTTAACACTATGTTATCAAAATGTCAGGGGTCTTCGTACTAAACTAGATGACTTTTTTGCTGAACTTGTATTTTTGGTTTTTAACATCTTTATATTGGATCGTTCTGCCAATACTAGCACTAAAACATCAAGTGGTAGTTTAAATAAATGCGAAGGTTTTCGTAACCGGTGTTTTGATGCATCGTGTTGGTAGCTCTTAAATTGTTAGGCCGTAGTCAATATTTGAAAACTATTGGTGTCTTGTCTACAACTACGATGTACATTTTCAGAAGAAAGTCTTCTAAAAATTAAGTTATTGTCTTGTACGCTTTCGTTTTTATATTCGTGCTTGTGTTTCCCGAACGCTATCTTGTGGCCAGGATTAAGTGTCGTTGGACTTCTTTTATTCTGGTTCCGATATAGATTTGCTTACATGAACATGGTATGTAGTAAACCTCTGGTGTATCCCTTGGGTTTCTCGTGTCCTTGGCTGGTCGAACCAAATTCCGTATCTTTCTTGGTGGTAGTAGTAAGATGGTTTTCACCTTTTGTTTATTCAGAGCAATCCCTTTCCGATCCGTAACTATGTTAATATAGGGTAAACATTTTGCGTTAGATTTCATTTTTTTTATTTCTGTCCTCTAGTAGCCATTCCCTTGTATGTTTTGTTTTAGATATTTTTGTTCCTTATCTATTAATCTATTGATTGTAGAGGTATCAGGCCATATGCTAAGGTCTTCTGTCTAGTTCCATGGTAAACTGTATACTTTGGTGTATCGAATTAAGGTATTTATGATACTGTGTTAGTGTTTACTTGCCGTGTCTCCATATTACAAAGGTGTCATCGACGTATCTTAGCCATATATTGGGTTTTAATGTTGTTCGATCTCTTTCAATTTCTCCATGTAGTAATTGGCGATTACACGAATGAGTGGACTTATTATTTCTATTCAATCTTTTTGTTCGTAATACACGCCCTGTCAAACAACGTAGCTGGACTAAGGCGTCGTCCAAAGAGCTGCAAGGTGTCATTACAGAAAACTTGGTTCATGTTGTCTAGGACATCTTGGATTGAAACTTTGATAAATATGGACGTTACATTAAAACTGACAATTTGATTTCTCTTCTACAGCTGGATGTCTTGAAGGTGGTTGACAAAATGTGCGAAGTCTTTGAGGTAACTGCTCGTAAATCCAATGTGTGTTGGCAGTAGACCCGACAAGTATTTGGCCAGTTTGTAGGTAGAACTACCGATGGCACTGACACTGGATCGTAGTAGTACATCGTCCTTGCGGATTTTGGGGAGTCCGTATATTTTTGGGGGCAATGTTTCTATTTTTTTTATAAGGGCACCATCTAGAGAAAAATATTTATAAGTTTGCTCGAAAAATCACCCGTTGGTGAACATGCTTTGGAAAATCCTGACCACAGCATAGAGTTATGAGAAATATAAGTTTTGTCTAATTGTAGGGGGTTAACAGAGACGATTGATTTTATTTACCAAATTCTTGACTCTCGCTTTCAAAGTGCAAAAAACAGACAGCCATGCAGTGAAAAAGCGGATTCCTAGATGTTACCTGCAACGAGCTGATTGATGTCAGCAGCTAGCCCGATTACATTATCTACCATTCCCTACCACACGCGCACGAGTATAAAAGCGAAAATACACGGGACAGAAAGTTAGTCTTTAGATCTTCTCCTGAAGGTGTCCGTCACAGACTAAACGTCAAGTGTTTCCAAACTTCGACCACAGCCTAACAACTCGAGAACCAATACGATGCATTATCAGGAGGTGATGTTTTGGTCACTGTTAAGAACGAATTGCTAATTTATGTGGTTACACCTTAATGTATTTTTATTGGAAATATTTTTTTGCGCATCGAACCTTTGGGGCAGGACATATTCCTCCTTCATAAGCTCGAGAAACACATCTCATACTGTGACGTAGAGCGCCTAATAAATAGATTTCTAATGCGAAATTTATTCTCATCGGTGACTTTAACCTAAGTTGTTGTGAGCTCTTATCTTAATTTTTTGACTTTCAGCGTTTTAACAACAACCTCAATGTATTAAGTAATAACCTTGACTTGGTATTTAGCAATATTAACAGTGCAGTGTGGACAGATCCTGGTACATTCCTGAGACTTAGATGCCTGGCGGCTAGCCTACTCAGACACTAAAAATAATTGAGTACCTGCGTTCACTCCGAACAAGGGGTAATAATGGCGGTCGTCTAAGGCGCGGTACTTGCCACATCGCTCCGAATCGGCGGAGAGAGCGAACGTATGGAAGACTTAACCTCTCAGTTTGCGGGCTGTGCTCTCACGTGGAACGTTATAGCTTCATTATTATTGTTATTATTATTATTATTATTATTATGGTAAAAATGATGAAATTATATTTAAAAAAATTGAAGTTGATCATCTCCTGTTATTAGAATTTAAATGTGCTGCTCTACCCTAACCTTTCCACAATTTTGGTGCAACTGGTTATTTCTTAAATTGCAGTTATGAACTTTTAAATAGTTGCTAGTTGATAAAGATTGTTTAGATTTTAATAATATACTTGTCTTCTGAGCTTTGGCTTTACTGGGTAATCTTTTGCAGGAATGCATGAATTTATGTTTTCTTCAAAACTATTTTTTTTTTGATAATTTCTTTAATAAATTTTACAGACACTTAAGTTAATCAAGGAAAAAACGGCACCTTTAAAATATAAAAGAGTGACAGCGAGATTACTCAAAATTTTTGAAGTAAATGCATGATTATTATTAAAAATGTTAAAAGCAAGATTATCACAACACTAAAAACTTTTGGAGTTACGTTAAAAGTAAGAACTAGCAATTATTTTTTCCAATAAAATGTTTTTAAGAAGTGAAACTGCTTCCGGTTGAAAAGGAATTATCTCAAAACTTTGTACTTCATGTTTCCGAAAATACTGAACTTATAGACTTTCCTAAAAATCAGTAACTCTTGGAAGTATGGACACTAAATAAAAATGAATTTGTACACTTCAGTGTAGGGAAACAATTTATTATATAATATATTATAATTATGATCACTGGAAAAAATGAACTTGATTAAACATCTGGTTCATAAGAAACGCCCTTTGCAATTAATACTATATTTAGGATTCTGGGTATTTTTTTGATTATTTTTTTTAAATTTATTTAGTGTAAATCTCTTCGGGCACTATGAAGAAGACTCCAAAGATTGTTTTTGGATGTAAAACGCTCCTTTCTTATTGTTCTGTCCGGATCATCCCATAGCAACTTTAAAGGGTTGAGGTCTGGACTCTGTGATCGCCATGTCATCATTCGGAGCATTTTTTGTACTTCTTGGTTTGCTAGATAGACCTTAAAAAGCTTTGAAGTATGTTTAGCATAGTTGCCTTGCATCATCACAAATCCCTTCCCGATTAATCGCAAATCATATGGTATGGCGTTTTCTGTTAAATTTTTTTTTATACTGTTCTTTCCTCATATTGCCATTGACTTTTACTAGGTCCCTCACATCAGCCAAAGAGAAGCACTTCTACACTAAAACAGATTTATCTCCATCATTGACAATCGGAACAATATAGTCCTGGATCATCTTTTCAGTTTTAGACCGACACACGAAGATTCTCCGTTTCTGGCTGAAGATTTTAAATTTGGATTTGTCGCTCCATAATATGTTTTCCCATTGTTAAATTATCTAGGAACGATGCTTTTGCGTCCACTAAAGTCGTTTATCCTTATTACCACGACGTAACAATGATTTTTTGGTTGCAATGCGACCATGAAGACGCTGAAGACTTCTGAAGACGCCGCTTTGTTGTGCTGATTGATATCGTCTTATCACGTCCCGCATTAAACTCTGGGACAGTTAATCTTCTATTTCGCTCTGCCTCGGATGTTACTCGTGGTGGCCCAGGATTTATGGCAATCCCTAAGACTCCCTGTCTTTCTGTAGTGTTGTAAAGCAAGATTTCCTATCGAAGCACAAACCCTTAATGTTTTCGCAATGTTACGCACTGTTACGCCTTTTTCGAAGTAAAGTGAGAATGGCTGAACGAGTTTCTATGGAGAGAGGCTTACCACGGGGTATTGAGTGCAAAAATTCAAAACTAGACGTGAAAAATCTAAGTAAGCGGTACAAGGTCTGATGATAAAATTGCGAACTCAGAAATCGGAGTTCCGGATGGCGCACAGATTTTTTTACTGTAAATAAACATCAAAAGCAAAGGATAGGGACAGAAAGAAGGATTAGAAGTGCTGAGTGACAATTCGAGGGCGTATATTTTTTTATTCTAGTTTTCGACCCAACACATGCTTATAAAAAAATTTACAGGTGACTAATTATTTTGACTCAAAACAATGTTGTCTAAAGAGATAGTAAAAGGTTAAACAAAACAAAATTTAGTTACTATAAATATAGTTATGCAAAATCACCGCGGCGGTCGTGCACGGAACACGGACGAATTTAATAGTGGCGATAAATAATCCGAATACGGGTCTTATCACACTGAAATTGAACGTAGTGAAGTGCAGAACACCGGTAAGCAGAAGTGACATAAGTGAAGTAAACAATAGTAAATAATAATTAAAACTGAAGTGCAATTTAAACTGAGTTATAACAAGCTAAAACCAAACTTTCCTTCAATAACGGCCGACTTTATCAATCGAGAGAGCGCAACGGGGTATTAGAGGTCGACCTGAACGAATGAACTGTGCGATAAGCCGACCCGCGATTATCGGAGTTTGAAACTAAAAACTGTAAATATTTATTTAAAGTACTAGTGTAAATATTTATGTAAATTTCAAATGAGTAACAGCGTTAAAAGGAATATAGATTTAAATAGCAGTGAAGAGAAAGAAATAGAGATATTCAAGCCTAGCAAAAAAGTAATTAGATCACCAACTGAAGAACACAAACAGAAGCCGACAATAACAAATATGGCAGATTTCCAAGAAATCAAGAATATGATGCTAACAATGACTGAAGAAATAAAGAAAAACACCGAAGAAACACGTAAACTAAGAGAGGAAATGCAAAAAAAAAAGAGGAAAGATGGCTAACGGAGAAGAAACAACTAAAAAATAGGATCACCAAATTAGAAAACCAGATAGAAGGAATGGATAAGGAGAAAAGGAGAAACAACGTGGTGATAAAAGGAATAGGATTTGACCCACAACAGAAATAAAACGCGGCTAAACAATTCCTAAAGGACAGATTAATGGTAGAAGCAAAAGTTAACAAAGTAATAAGCATAAAAACCAAGGAGGGACGATTAGTAAATATTATTGAAGTAAATGCATGGGAAACTAAACAGGAAATTATGAAGAACAAATACAAATTGAAAGGTAGTAAGATATATATTGAAAATGATCTAACACTAAAGGAAAGAGAAATACAGGCTGAGATAAGGAAAATTGCTAAGGAAGAAATTACCAAAGGACACAAAGTAAAATAGGATACAGGAAAATAACCATTGATGGAGAAGCCTACATTTGGGATGATGATGAAAAGGGCGTAACCATAGCAAAAAATTGAACAAACCAAACAAAGGAATAACAGAGATGACGAAAATGGCAAAGAAAAAGGACAATGAAGCGGAATACAAATTACGGAAAATTGGAAAATGGAAAATAAGGACAAAAATGAGAAAGACGGAAACACTAACAAAAGAAATAGAAAACAAAGAGAAATACAAATAAAAAGAAACTAAATACATGGAAACTAGGAGCTTGGAATATTAGAAGTATAAAAGGAAAAGAAGTGGAAATAATAAACGAATTTGAAGCAGCAAATTTAGAAATATTAGTGATAAATGAAACAAAAAGAAAGGAAATGGAGAAATCAGTCTAACAAACGGGCACATATTAATATACAGTGGAGTACAGAACGATCAAAGAGCAGCAGGTGGAGTTGGCTGTATAATACAAAAAAATAACTGAACAAATCAGTACCTGGAAAGCAATATCGGAAAGAATACTATTAGTAGAATTAAGGAATAGACATGGAAAGATTATGACAATAATATCAATATACGGACCAGACGAAAATGAAAGAGTAGAAGAGAAAGAAAAATTCTGGGAAGAATTAACAAATACCACAGAAGAAGCAAAAGGAAGTATATACATAGCAGGCGACTTCAATAGTAGAGTAGGGAAGAAAGATGAAGAATATAAAGAAATAATAGGACAATATGGAGAGGAAGTGCGAAACAATAACGGGAAAAGACTTTTGGATTTCTGTCAATTGCAAAACATAATTATAACCAACACATTCTATCAACACAAGGAAATACACAAGTTCACTAGAGTACAAATAAATAGAGGGAGAAATCAATTATAGATTATATATTAGCACAAAAGAAGAGAAAAATATATTAGATGTAAGAGTGAAAAGAAGTGCAGAAATCTATAGCGACCACTACTTGCTTATAGGAAAAATAAGACAAATGACACGGAAATAGAAAAAACATTAAAACAATAAAACGAAGCCATACAGCAATAAAAACATATAAACTTAGAAATAAAGAAACTGCAAAAATATATCAACAGAAAACAGAAAACAAACTAAAGAACAAAATGGACGTAATAAAACAGGCAGATGCACAAAAGGATGGAAACTATTTAAAGAAATCCTAATTAATACAGTGAAAGAGATATGTGGAACTTATAGGATGGAAAACGGGAAAAACAAACAGCCTGGTGGACAAATGAGATAAAAGAAGAAACAATGAAGAAGAAGAAAGAATGGAAAAATACTTAACAAGCAAAACAACAGAACAATACGAATTATATAAAAATCAAAGGAAAAAGTAAAGGAATTAGTAGCAACAGCAAAAGAAAAATTATGGACAGATTTTGGAAACAAAATGGAAAAAGATAGCACAGGTAACCAGAAATTATTTTACAAAATCATAAAATCCTTTAGAACAGAAAAGCAGAGAAAAGAGATATACATAAAGAACAAAAACCAAGAAACAATAACAAATGACACAGAAATAATGGAAAGATGGAGAGAATACTTTCAGGAGCTACTAGGACAACAGACACGTACAACAAGAATTATTACAAATGAAACGGGGAAAACAAACCAGATAGAAGAGGAAATAAAAAATAAAAATGTACGAGCTGAGGAATGTAGTAAGAAAACTAAAAAATGGAAAAGCACCGGGAGATGATAAAGTTACAGCAGAAATGATTAAACACTTGGGAGAGACAGGGATGGAAGTACTACTAGAAATATTAAACAAAGCATGGCAAAGTGAAAAAATTCCAGAAGAATGGGGAGTGGCACTAATAACGCCAATACACAAGAAGGGAGATAGAAAACAGTGCTGTAACTATAGAGGAATAACGCTACTGAACATTATTATAAAAATATATGAACAAATAATCAATAACAGATTAAAAATAATATTAGAACCCCAACTAGCAGAACCGCAAAGTGGATTTAGACCAGGGAGAAGTGCAAGACCACATCTTCACAATTAAACAACTAATAGAGAAAAGACAACCACAAAACAAAAATCTTTACCTAGCCTTTATAGATCTGCAGAAGGCATTTGACACAGTTCCTAGAGATAAAGTATGGAAAGGACTGAAAGAAAAAGGAATAAATAACAAAATTATACGAGTGATTGAAGACCTATATGAAACCAACACAAATTACATAATAAGTAACAATAGGAAATCAGAAGGGTTCAAGACAGAGAAGGGATTAAGACAGGGAGGAGGACTAAGCCCAACCTTATTTAATATACACATGGACAACATCATCAGAAAAACTGAACAAAACATAAAGAAGTTGTTTGTAGGACATAGAAATTTAGAAAGAGTAGAAATAGCCGAGGGAGTTTTCGCAGACGACGTGGTGTTAATAGCAGGACAGGAAAAGACTTTACAAGAAAATATAAATACATGGAAAGAAGTACTAGAAACAGAGGGCACGAAAATAAACATAGATAAAACTAAGATAGTGGTAATTGGAGAACAGGATATTAGAACAAATATCAGAATAGAAGACATCCAAATAGAACAAGTAAAGGAATATAAGTATTTGGGAATAACATTAGACAAAACAGGGAAACAAGTTGCAGAAATAAACGAGAGAATAAATAAAACAATAAAACTGTACTATACAATGAACAAAAAATTCATAAACAAGAAAGAAATAAGTAATAAAACCAAGATAAAAGTCTTTAATACAATATACAGACCAGTACTAACCTACGGAAGTGAATCGTGGATACTCTCAAACAGACAAAAACCAAATTCAAGCTACAGAAATGAAATACCTTAGACGAATACTAGGAGTAACCAGAAAGGACAGGATTAGAAACACAGAAATAAGAAAAGAATTAGAGGTGAAACCAATCATACAATTTATAGAACAAAAGCAACTCAGTTGGTGGGGACATATACAGCGAATGAATAACAAAAGACAAGTAAAGGCAGTATACGAGGCCAAGACACAGACAAAAGGAAAAGGGAAGACCAAGGAAACAATGGAACCAAGTGATAGAAGAAATACTACAAAAAAGAGGAAAATCATGGGAAGAGGCAAAAAGGGTAGCAAGAAATAGAAAAGATTGGAAGAAATTTATAGAAGAAAAATAAAAATAAAAATAAAATGTAATTATAGAAATATAATGTAATATGAATAAATAAGAATGTAAACCCGACACCAAAAGGTATAAGGGTAACGATTATAATAATAATAAATATAGTTATTCACTGTGTAACTGAATTTTAATAAGATGTCTATATTTCCATGAGCGGTAGTGTGTATTCAAATCTTGGGCCCCAACCCCCATAAGCCATCAGGTCCCTGTGTTGATGATCTTTTCATTTCTCTTTATCACATATTTGATAAGTCATTATGTACAGGAGTTTTTCCTGACCAATGGAAGGTTAGCTTTATTAAGCAAATTTTTAAAAAATAAATAAAAAAGGCCTATATATTTGCTGTTACCTTTGCTTAAACTCTTCGTGTCTATTATTTGTGAGAGGCTTTCTGTTGTTTTTAGACCGCTAGTTATTTCTGACCAGCACGGATTCTTCAACACACGCTCTACTCTATCTGACTTACAGACCTTTGAAAACTACATACTACATTAGTTTGCTATGGGCTTTTAGGTAAACTAAGTTTACAGTGATCTATGAAAAAGCTTTGACAACATAGCTCATACAATCTTGCTAAAAAATCTGTTCTTGCTTTAGGCGATGCTCTTCCCTTATAGTTCAAAAATTATCTCCTTAGTTGCAAATAGATTTTTTTGTGTTACACTTAAACGATATCCTTTTCTTGTCGATGATATACTGTTTAAATCTATTTCATACACCAATGATTTTCTCACTTTACAAAATACTGTATATCTTTTTGCCAAATAGTGCAACGAAAATTTACTATAGTAATAATAAGTTCTTTAAAATGTTGTGTGACTTTTCACGGTAATTTGCTTTCATGAGAACCTGACTACTGAATAAGTGATGTCCTAATTAATAGAGTACCTAGTATCTATTTCGGATCTGGGCATTGTCTTTAATTGTAGTCTTAACTTCTCTGAACATATTAACATTTGTTCTAGGTTTCTTAGAGCATTAGAATTTGTTCTGAAAAGTTTTCAGTATTTTTTTAATTTACTCATACTCAAAAACCTTTTATTTTTGCTTGTTCGACCGCTCTTCAAGTATAACTTTATGATTTCGTTTCCATTTCATGGCGTATATATTGGATTATCAAAAAAGGTACAAAACAAGTTTATTAAACCTCTTGGTTATATTAATAAAATACCCAAAGCTCTTGAAGGCTCTGAAGAGTTTTATCAGCACTTTAGCATTTCATCACTGTACATGATCAGATGGAATCCCCTAAGTTTTTATGTCTCAGTTTAATTTTAGACATACTCAATTGTTCTAGAAACCATAGAAAAGCCCTCCCCTGTTTCGCTTTATGAGGCTTAATAATATTTTTTTATAAATTGAGTTGATATGTACTATCCCTCACTGACTATTTACAAAAACCTAGTCAAAAATGCGATGACAGCATTTTCCGAGTCTAAAATAGTTTATTTACCAAGCAACTGATTTATACTGTTTTGGTTATGTTATTAGTTTATTTTTATATCATTGTTGAAATGCTAACTAATTTATTAATTAAGAGTAACACTTTGTGACCTGTAAAATGTCAACAATATAAAAGAACTAAGTCCGTATACTACTACTACTAATAATAATTTTATTCGTTACTATTCTTTGTGGGTTTCAAAAGCAAGGTCATTATTTACAGTCTCCTTACCATCAATATTTAAATCCAGAGCATAATAGAAAGCGGATCTTTTGCATTTTACAAGGTCAGCCAAACGAAATAGGGACTCTATATATTAAAAAAGGAACTTTCTCTCCTGTAAGCGATATATTTCTGCTAGTTTTTTTTTATTGTTTTACGCTGTGTTCAATTGTGTACTATTAATATTTTATCGCGATTATTTTCCGAAGCGTACATAATCCTGTTACTGTGGAGGATGTACGCCTTTTTCAATATTTTACTTTTTTTAATACTCATTTTACTTAAGTATAATCTAAAACTAACTTTTGCCTTTTTAGTGCCGCTTTAAAATAACTAATTACGATCTTGACCTATCCTGCAATCAAAATCACCGGAAACATTTGAATTTTTTAGTAGTAGCACAACAAAAATTGCATTGCAGTTTCTTAGTCATGTTGTAGTTATTAAATCGACAGCGTAAGAGAAAACAGTTGTTTGATGAATGCCCCGTACACGTAGTATAATTTATGACATCTCTGTAATTACACCCTGTATAGCTATTTAATTACCAGGTATATCTTTCCTGTTCAGCTGCGCTTTGAGTGCCATTACTTTGTTATTACCTAGGTAGCAAATAGTTTATTTAGAATTATTTCTTTCTTGACAGTTTAGTTTTGTATGAGATTGTACTAACAAATATATGCTCTTATCTACATTTACAGTTTTCAGTTGTTTGTTTATTTTAGTAGCAGTTTTTTGACTTTTGTGGCTGCTGGTATTTTATTTACCCTTCTAGCAATTAACGGTAGCTCTGAAATATTTGAGAACAGCAGCAACAATTCTAAATTAAATTTAAATAATGCTTTAATAATTTTTGCTTGGACCTTGTATATGCAATTCAGATTTAATTTCAGAATGTTATTGGTAATTGGCTTCGAATTAGTCTCATTCTGCAAGAAGGTGCTTTTTGGAAGCAACTCGCATAGTGTTATTATTCGAAGGACGATGCTTTTACATTTGTTATTGCAGTAGGAAGTTGTAAAACTAAAAACAAGTACATTTAAAGTGCTTACAGAGATAATGTCGAGCTAAAGGGATCAAACCTCTTCTGAGTTTACTTATAATTTATTTGGTTATCAATAGTAGTGTTTGGGATTATGGTAAAAAAGTTAATTTGTTAGTACGTGGGATAACCAGGAAGTTCAGTACAAACCTCAATAATTTAATAAAAATCTATATAATTACTTATCAAACATTATTATATATACAAGGGCAGTTTGATAAGTCAGTGACTTTAAATGCAACATTGCTTCTGTCAACTACCATCTGTTAATAGACTACTGTCAAATTTTGAGCAAGCCGCGCCATTTTGTTTGTGTTTGACAGCCATTGAAAGCAGACAGCCTCGTGAATTTCGACGAAAATGGAAAAAACTGAACTTCGTGTGCTCATCAAGCATTATTTTTTGCGCAAAAAACCATCATCGAAACCAAGAAAAGGCTTAATAAATACTATGGGGACTCTGCACTATCAATTTCAATGGTTAAGAAGTGGTTTACTGAATTCCGTTGTGGTCGTACCAGCACAAGTGACGCCGAACGTTCAGGTCGCCCAAAAGACGTCGTCACGCCAGAAATCGTCGATAAAATCCATGGAATGATATTGGACGATTGGAGAATGAAAGTGCGTGAGGTGGCTGAGGCTGTAGGCATCTCAACTGAGCAGGTACATCACATTTTACATTAATATTTGCATATAAAGAAGCTATCTCTGCGATGAGTGCCGCAATTGTTGACACTCGACCATAAGCGCAACTGTGACCACTTCAAAGAAGTGTTTGGCGATGTTCAATCCCAATCCAAACAAATTTTTGCGCCGTTTCGTAACCGCGGACGAAACATGGATCTATCACAACATACCAGAGACCAAGAAACAGTCAAAGCAGTGGGCTTCTCTGGGTGAACGTGCGCCAAAGAAGGCCAAAGTGGGTTTGTCGGCCAACAAGGTCATGGGGACAGTTTTTTGGGATGCACGCGGTGCATAAATTACCTTGAAAAGGGTAAAATGATCACTGAAGAATATTATTCACAGCTGTTGGACAGATTCGACATTGATTTAAAGCAAAAACGACTGCATTTGGCGAAGAAAAAAGTGTTCTTCCACCAAAACAATGCACGAGTGCACATATGTATAGTCGCCATGGCAAAAATCCATAAATTGAGCTACAAACTGCTACCCAATCAGCATATTCTCCAAATTTCCAAACCTGAAGAAATGGCTCGGCGGTAAGAGATTTGGGTAGAATGAAAAGGTCATCACTGAAACAAACATCTATTTTGAGGACCTTGAGAAAACCTATTATTTGGAAGGGATAAAAAAATTGGAAAAACGCTGGACTAAATGTATCGAGCTAAAAGGAGATTATGTTGAGAAATAAAACGCTTTCTTGCCGAAAAAATATCTTTTATTTAAAAAGTCGCTCACTTATCAAACTGCCCTCGTAATATGCAAAAAATAACCGTTACAATTTTTTTTTGAAGTCGCTATGGAGGTTAAAGAAAGTTACTTAATTATAATGTCGTTAGCTTCTCCCTCGGAGGTTGCTGATTAGCATATAATAATAAGCTTTAGCTTTCGCATCAGAACATAGCCTGCAAACTGAGAGGTTAAGGCTCTCATATTCGCTTTCTTTTACCCGGTCGTCGCGTATCATCTCTGATACGGGGCGATGTGGGAAGTACCGCGCTTTAGACGACCGCCATTATCACCCCTTGTTCGAGTGAACACAGGTACTCAATTATTTTTAGTGACTGACTAGGCCACCCGCCAGGCTTCAGAGAGCTCAGGGAATAGAACCCGGGTCCGTCCGCATCGCAGTCCGCGCCTCAACCACTGAACTACTCTGGCAGTGCTAATTAGCATGGCGATTCTTATTTTTGACGCGGCTATACGGAGTAACTCTATGCATGATAGCCCGAACCAATCACGTAAGTTGCGGAACCAGGAAATCCTTAGTTATAAGGTAGCCCATATTCTTCGCTAATTGTTGTTACTTTATTTACCAGTCTCTGCAGATCTTCCAGGCTATCTTCAATCAGGACAGTGTCATCGGCGTACCTAATGTTGTTAATTGGACTGCCATTTATTACCACACTTGCTAATTTATCTTCAATGCTTCCGAATAAATGTTGAACAGCATTGGAGAACGGACACCCTGTCTAACTCTTTTTTGGATGCTGATCTCATCTGTGAGTTGTTATCATATTTTACTTTAGTATTTTGTCTTCAGTAAAGATTGGTTATTATCTATATGTCGTAATAGTCAATGTTGATACTTACTTACTTAATCCAAAACCTTTCTACCTTTCGGTGTAAGGCTATTGAGCTGAGTTGTGCTTTATGGATTCGGGCTTGTCTTGCACAGTTCTCTCCACTTTTTTCTATCCTTTGCTGTTGTGCGAATTTCTTCCCACTTTATGTTTCTTGAGTCTGCTGCCTCTTTTAATTCCTCCTTCCATGTTTTTCTCGGTCTTCCTATCCTATTTTTCCCTTTTGGTCTTGCTTCAAACACTTTTTTCACTGTTCTGTTTTTGTCCATTCTTATTATATGTCCCAACCACCCTAACTGTCTTTCTTGCACTGATACCGCTACCGCTTTAGTTTTTAAATTTTCTAAATGTTGTGCTCCTGATGTGGTCTCTCTTTGTTTTGCCCTCTATTTTACGCAGGAATCTCATCTCCGCACTTTCTACCCTGCTCCTATGTTTATTCACTGTTGTCCATGATTCACTGCCATAGATGAGTATTGGTATTACAACTTTTTTGAATACTTCTACCTTTGCGTCATTTGGTACTTCCTTTTTTCCTAGAAAAGAGGACTTTATGGAGTTAAATAGTCGTCCTGTAATTCCTACTCTTTCATTTATCTCGTCATCGAGTTTTCCATTTTCCTGTATCCATACACCTAGGTATTTGAACTTCTCTACTTGTTCCAATTTTCTTCCCTCTATATATATATACGATGTCTTCTCTTGTCTGGTGCTATTACCATTGTTTTGGTTTTATCTCCGTTTATCTTCATGTTTTTCTTTTTTAGTTCTAAGTTGTATACATTAATATTTTCTTGTAGTTCTTTCTCACTTTTTCCGAATATAACCATATCATCAGCAAAAAGTAATTCTGCTATGTAGATTTTTTCCATATTCCAGCTTCCTACATGGTATCTTCTTATTTTTTTCTTGCATTCTTTTATTGCCTCATCTAATACTAAATTAAATAGCAGCGGGCTGAGTACACATCCCTGTCTTAGGCCTATATTGGCCTTAAATTCCTCCGACTGCTCGTGTCTCGTTCTTATTATGTTTCCGCTATTTTCGTATAGTGCTTTGATTGCTACTACTTCTCTGTAATTCATGTTTGCTTTTTCTAGACACTGCCATATTGTCTCTCTTTCTATTCTGTCGAAGGCCTTTTCCAGATCTATAAAACAGAGATGTATTTCTTCCCCTTTCTCTATGACCTTTTCACTTAGCTGTCTGTAAATATATGGTCTTGTACCCCCCGCCCTTCTCTAAACCCACTCTGGGTGTCTTCTATTGTCTTATCTAGTTTGTCTCTGAGTCTAGTTTCTAGAATCCTTGCGAATACCTTCCCTGGGATACTTAGTAAGGAAATTCCTCTGTAATTACAGCATTCTCTTCGGTCTCCCTTCTTATATATGGGTATTATGATTCCTATTTTCCATTCCTTCGGTACTTTTCCTGCTACTAAGATGTCGTTGTATAGTTCTAGTAACCTTTCCTTGCCTGTTTCTCTCATGTATTTTACCATCTCTGGGGTAATTTAGTCTATGCCTGGGGCTTTTGCTAGTTTGAGTTTCCTTATTGCTATATCCAATTCTTGTTTTGTTATTTTGCCTTCTGCGCTATCTTCCTCTGTTAAGTTCGTGTCTTTTCGAAGTAGGTATTTTCCTCCTCTTCTTTTTCCAATCTCTCTGTTCTTCCCTGCTGCCAACAAGTCTTCGAAATATTGTTTCCATCTTTCCATAATAGCGTTTTCCTTTGTCAGTACATTTCCCTGTTTATCCTTGATGTTTTTTGTGGGTGTAGTTTTCTTTTTTCTCAGTTGCTTTAAAGTTCCGTAAAATAGTTTCTGGTTGTCGTCAAATTCTTTTTTCATTTTGTTTCCGAATTCTTCCCACGCTTTCTGTTTTGCTTCCTTCACCTTGTTTTTTACCTGCGTTCTTTTCTCTTTGTATAGATTGTAGTCCTCTTCCAATTTTGTTTGTAGATATTTGCGCCAGCATTCTTTTTTCTTTTTTACCAGTGTTTTTATGTCAGTTGTCCACCATGCCGTTCTTTTAAAGTCCGTGTTTGTTACCTTTGCCACTCATAATTATAATATTGTTTCCTTTGGTATCTATTACTTTTTGTAGTTCCTCAAAGAACTGGTTTTTTATTTCCACTTTTTCGTCTTCATCAGGTCCGTACGCCACAATCATTTGCCATGTTTCTTCTTTTTCCCCTAGTTTGACTTCTACTGCCATTATTCTTTCATTTACATACCTTTCATTTATTATTGTTTCCATTTGGCCAGGGTGTACCACTAAACCCACTCCCGCTTGTGCCCTTTCAGATTTTTCTATTCCTGACCAAAGCATCCAATATCCTTTGTGTAGTCTCTTATGTCCTTGGCCTTTCTTCTTTGTCTCTGTTATTCCCATAAAATCCAGCTTTTGTTTCTCCATTTCTTCTATGAGTTCCTCCTCCTTCCCGTTTATACTTCTGATATTCCATGTTCCTATTTTTATATACTCCTGCTTTCCTCTTTTTTGTTTCGTTTCTCTACTCGTCTCCGTGTCCTTTGCTCTGTTCGTCATCTTTTGTGTCTGTTTTTTTATTTTCTGGGTGCTTAGTTTTTTGAGGAGGGAGTCTCTTCTATGGCTCCTTGTTCTCCTTCGCTCCACTTGTAGCAAGTTCCGTCTATTTATCTTCTGGTATCCAGTTTTACCTCTTTTCCTTCTGCTCTTTTCGCTCTTGCTATTTTCCTGATTTCCGCTTGTATTCTTCTCTCGTCCTGTGTTTGATCGTTTTCAATGTATATTCTTGTTCCTTTCAAATATTTCTTGTTTTGCATTACTTCCTGTTTTTCGTTCCAAGAATCCATCTCCACTACTGTTAGTGCTGGCTTTATGGTATGTACATTTTTTATTTTGGCCTCCACTTGTAATTTTTCTTCGAGGAACTCCATCACGACTTGTTTCTTATTCTGTCCTTTGAATTCAACCCCTTTTATTACAATATTGCATTTCCTTCTATTCTTTTCTGTTATCTCTAGTTTTCTTTCCGGCTTTTCTATTCTTTTGATTAGGTGGCCTTTTTCCAGCTCCCATTTCTCTTCCTTCTTCTTATACTCCTCTCTAAGCTCCTTGTTAGCTTTCGTGTTTTCCTTTATTTCCTTCATCATCTCTTCAAACATTATTTTCAGCTCACTTATTTCCGACATTTTGGTATTCGCTGATCCTGTGATTTTTAACAGGGGGGATTTGTTAATGTTTTTTCTCTTGCTTTCTCTACAGAGTTCTTGGTCCAAAACTCCCGTTCTCTTTTGTTTGTGTTTTCCATCCAGTTAGCTCTTAAATGTGATCCCCTAAGATTTGTTCAAGTTTTATAGCACGCTTATTTGTTTATCTTCCCTCTGAACTCCGTTGACCGCGGCCTTTATCGCTATCCGCACTTGCACCGCTCGCTTATCACACTTTCGCCGCCCGTTCGTTGTCGTCCGCTCTAGGTTTATTCACTGCATTGTACACGTAAAATCACAGAACGCTGCACACAAACCCTTTGTTTTCCTCTTTTTTTCTTTTCGCCACTAAATCCGCTTTGTTTTTATATGCGTTTTACGTCGCGTTGAAATTTACGAATTTCATTTGGTGTGGTATAGCCCGTATACGGTATTTATATATCGCCACCTGCTATAAAATTCGCGTCCGCGCCGTCCGACATCCAAAACTCAACTCCAATGTTGATACTTTGTAGTATATTTAGAAGTTTTTCTGTAGCCTTGTTGTAGTCAATAAAACAGATGTATAAATCTTGGTTAATATCTAGACATCTCTGTGATGAAATCCAAACTGTGTATCTGATGTCTTTGCTTCGCATTTACTGTAAATTCTAGTGTGTGTGATCCTTAAGAAAGCTTTAAAACATGACTCATTAGACTTATTAGACTGTGTTCATCGCACTTAGTCTTTCGAGGTTGTTTTGGTATGGGAACAAAGGTAGAGAGGAAGCATTCCTGAGGAGTGTAGATTCTATAAATGTCATTGAACAATTCTACTATAACAGTAATTGAATGTTCGTCCAACAATTTTAAAACGTTGCAGTATATCTCGTCTGGTCCCACTGCTTTACCGGATTTTGCAATCTTTATGGCATGTTCCACTTCTTCCCGTGTAACTTTTGGCGCGTCTTCTGATTTGATAGCATTATATTGATCTGATCTTTGGTCTTAAATTAATTTGGTTATGTATTATAGTCGTAAGTTTATCTTTACTTTTAAATCAATAATTATTCATTTTGGCCATCCTTTAGTACACTCGTTTGTCTAATTTTTGTATTACCGGTGACTTCTTTTATCTTTTTATGCAAGTTAAAACTGTCATATTTTTTTTACTTCTCGATCTCTGTACACGTTTCATCCATCCAAGTTTTTTTTGCCAGTCTTATTTTGCGTTTGATTGTATTCTGTATCTCTTTATATTTGATAATTGTTTTTGTGTTTTCTTCTTTCGTCAGTTAATGTCAAAATTCTCTTTGTCTTCGATGTTTCTTCTTTGTGTTTTTAGATCTCGCAACAATTTCTTGTACAGTTAATATTATTGTTTCTTTGATTTTGATCTCCTTTGTCTCCTCATCTACATCAGCAACGTGTTCTTGTTAAAGTTTTATAGTCATGGCTTCCGCTTCGTGGACTTCTGTTACCTGCAGGCTTCGGCTATTCAACCTGTTATTTTGCGTCTGCTGCTGTTTTCTCTTTAGTCTGATACATATAAGAGTTTTAGGATGGCGATGTGCAATAAGGAATACATGGAAGAATTTTAGCACAGCAAAGTTCTCTTGTAACGCGATAAATGGCTTTAAACTTCGGAGATCGAACTTTATAATTCCTGTCCGTTGCTGTATCCTGAAGAACGAGTAACGACTTTTATGGCGGTATTTTAAAGGACCCATATAAACTGTTTATCATGACGACTATCTAACATCTGTAATCTTTTTCTTTGGCAATAACATCTCCAGGAAGGTAAACTACGAAATATTAAAGAACTTGCGTGTTTTTAAAGTTTAGGGAAGGTAAACAATGGAACCTTTTACTCCGGGGAAATTTTATATAATTAAGTAAGACACAAAAAGCGTTTTATTTTTTTTCTGCAAAGCTATGGTACATTAGAAGATTTTACGGTAGTAAAGTTCATTGGAGAACAAGTGGTAAATCCTGATATGTATTTTCTAAGTTTCAAAACCTTCAAAATAATTACTGAAATAAAACTTAATGATAATATATTAGCATACGGGAAATATTGAAACTTCTTTGAAGAACCGAACTAACTCACCAATTTCTTAAATACACGACAAAGATGAACAGATGCAATTATCTTTGGAAGGTAGGGGTTGCGTTTATATATAAAATATAATTCAATATATTTAAAAAACATCCTTAAAACATCATGGATAAATCGTATAACAACATAGAGATAAAGAAGGTAAAGAATTAGCAGAGACCATCAAGAAACGAAACCCGGAATATCTTGGTCATATCATAAGAGGAGAAAAATACACCACACTGCAGTTAATAATACAGGGCAAAATCCAAGGAAGCAGGAATGTAAGAAGGAGAAAAATATCATGGTTACTAAACTTCAGAGAGTGTTTTAGATGCACTTCTAGTGAACTGTTCAGAACACCAATTTCTAAAATTACAATAGCGATACCGATTGACAACTTTTGACACGGAGATAGCACATAAAGAATAAGAAAGAGTAACGCATATTCAATATTGTCCCTAACTTTATCTTTTAGATGGTTTTCTTATACCCAAAAAAAAATCATTTCCAAACAGTTTTGATGACATACGAGAGTATTTAGAAAAGTGTTGGCCTTTTCTTGATAACTTTATTAATAGATAAGATATATAAATAAGCTATATGTTTTCCCTATAAGCTGATAATATTCTTTATCAAGGATTTTGTAGGAAATCGCCATCGTTATTCTTGCCAAGTTACCAACACTAGTGACTCACAATTATTTACATCTGCTAACAGGCGTTGTAATAGACAGGATCTATTTCTCGATAAACCCTCAGCAGTTAGGAACTCAATAATAGGGACATGCTTTAAGGCACTCCAGCAGTAATGTGTGGACAATTCAGAATTTCTGTCACAGGCGTAAGATTTCAGTAAAAGATATATGTAGCTTAGAACAACCAACTTAATTTTGAATAATAAACCCGTATGCTAAATTCTATCAAAAGCTTGCTTAATTGTATCTGATATCTAAAAAAGCTGTGGTGAAATAATCTTTGTAACAATCCCACGGGCTTGCTGTACCGCCTAGTGACGTTTTAGAAAGCTAAATTGATGTATTGGGATGCTCCGATATAAGTTAACGGCCTCTTCTGTCCTTTTTAGCAGCAATTTTTCAATTATTTTGTACATTAATGGAAGTGGGGTCTCTATGGTGCCGGTTCTGTCGGTAGTTTACCAAACTTAGCTGTAATTATGATGACGACGTATTTATACCGAAGTGAAAAATGGCACAATCGTAACATGACGCTATAGATGGCAGTGAGCAGTATTAAAGTTTTTCTGGGAAATTTGCGTAAACCAGAAGATCAGTTGGCATCGGTGCGTTTCATCTCCTGTTTTACTTCAGCTAACGAAGACAACTGGCATACATCATTTTTTTTTCGTATTGGTTTAGCATACTTTGTGTTTGTTTCACGGATCTTACGGATCTAAATCCGCTTTGATATTATTCGCCTACTACGTTTCTGCCATACTTTTTAATTTTTTCCTCTATGGTTTTTGCCATTATCTTATATACAGTGTCCAATAGGGCAAGCCCTCTATAATTTTGGCGGTCTTCTTTTTTCCTTTCTTATAAATAGATACCCGCTGGACTGTTTCCCACTATTTCGGCATTTTTTCCCTTCATATATTTTCTACCATTTGATAGAGTCTTTTGTGTAAGCAGGTCTCCTCCATACTTTATTAATTCCACATTAGTACCATTTGTTCCCGGACTCTTGCCATTTTTTAGTTTTTTTTATTATATCTTATATGTTATTTTGTATTGTTGGCGGTGGTACATATCCTTCTTCTTGATATCTGCTTTCTTCATTTTCTTCTGTTTGTGTTCCTATTTCATCATTGTCATTCCCGTTCAGTAGATCTCTAAAATGTTTTTCCATCATGTTAATATATCTTTGCCATTAAATATCAATTTGCCTTCTTTATATCTTATGTACTGAATTTTCTGCCTAAACTCGTTTTATTCTTTCTAATTTCTTGATAAAATTTTTTTATTTCTTTATTTACAATTTTAGTCGTCATTTGATTTTCGGCCTGTAAACATCGTATGGGTTCTGGCTGAAGCAAAGCGGTGATTCGTTCGGTCGCAAGGCCTGGCTTTTATCGCGCCTGCGATATTGTGTGTATGCATTTAATAGAAACATTTTTAACAGTTCAGTGTGCTAAATAATCTATTTCAGCGCTTGAAATGAATAATTCACAATCCTATAATTTTAGCACCGGAATTACTAATTACAATGGTCAGCCTTTACCCCCGCAATACCAATACCCTTATCAACAACAACAATACCAGCCGTCAATCTCAAATGCATATTCCCAATCAAATCCCCTGTCAGTTTCACAAAATGTATCAAATAACTTGCTTCCTAATCAATATCAGCCAATTATACAAACATTTCTAAACACTCAACACAATTTTAACATAAATCCGCCACAATCTCACTTACAAAACGAATCCCCACATTCAATCACCTTACCGTCTCTGCCACTATGTGATGCGTCTGCAATGGAAAATAGCGACACAGAAGCGTCACAAATTCATGATTGGCAAACTGTCAGACCATTCAAAAAACGGAAAAGAAATCCAAACTCTCCAACAATTATCCCACCTACTTAACAGGTGAGTACTATCAATAAATTTAGCGTTTTACAAAAGACAATAATAACAGCAATAATACCGCATCCAATAACAAAACGCCAACAATACCTAAACCACCACCGATTTTTATTTATGGTGTCACTAATTATAATAAAATGATCAAAAATCTAACAGATGCGACAGAATCCGAAACTTACCAATGCACCGCATTACAAAACAATACAATAAAAATAAACACTCAAAACCCCGAAACTTACAGAAAACTTGTACAACATCTAAATGACAATAAAATAGTTCACCACACTTATCAAATGAAACAGGATCAGGCGTATAGAGTGGTGATACGTAATATACATTACTCAGTCCCAAGAAATTATCCAAGAACTACAAAAGCACGGACACACGGTGCGTAACATAATAAACATTAGACACAGAGTAACTAAACAACCTCTATGTAGACCTCGAACCAAAGCAAAATAACAAACAAGTATACGAAATCCAGCTTTTAAATAACATGAAAATAGTTATAGAACCACCACATAAAAAAGAAATATAATTCAGTGTACTAGGTGTCAATTATATAGGCACTCTAAGACATATTGCACCACGCCATATCAATGCGTTAAATGCGGAGGAAATCATGGAACATCCGATTGCAAAAAACCTAGAGACACCGCTGCTAAGTGTGCACTTTGTAATGGAGACCATACCGCTAATTATAAAGGATGTACGGTCTACAGGGACTTACTCAATGCAAAAAACAAAGCAAAAGGGTAGACACTGCATACCCCAAATAACCTATAACCATTGCAACAACAAAATACATCAGGGAATAACATACAGAAACGTTAAATCATATGTCCTACGCTCAAAAAGCAAGTGGTGCAAATCCAAACAATCAAACTACACATTTAGGAGCTCAAATGGGTGTTTTCCTGAATGAATTCAAATCAATGTTCTCACAGCTTATGAGCTGTAATCAGAACAGCATGATCTTAAGCATGCTCTCCACTGTACTACATGAATTCAGTAATGGACGTTAAATCAATTGGAATTGCTGAGTGTAATGCAAATGGCTTAGCCAACCATAAAGCAGAATTAATAACTTTTCTACATACTACTTTTCTTACATCGGAAACACACTTCACCGACAGAACAATGTTCAATATTCCACATTATTCCTTATACTGCACCAACCACCCTGATGGAACGGCTCATGGTGGCCCGGCCATAATAATTCGTAATGCTATACCACACCACGAGGAAACAAACCTTCAAACTGACAACATACAAGCTACAGTAATCCATATTACAGCTCAACCATGGTCCTTTAATATTGCTGCAATGTACAGCCACCAAGGTACGGAATAAGCACACTTGAATGTGAAGACTTCTTCAGTCAATTAGCAGGTAAATTCATCATTGGAGGACATTGGAATGCTAAGCATACACACTGGGGTTCAAGATTATGTACGACAAAAGAAAGAAACTTAAGACAAGCTATAACAAACTTAAACTGTTTTTATCTATCTACAGGGCAACCCACCTATTGGCCAACAGATGCAAATAAAATTCCAGACCTGCTTGACTTTTTTGTCCTTCGAGGTATAGCACCTAATTATATCACCATAGAAGCATCCTGGGGCCATTCCACTGATCATTCACCAATAATCGCTACACTTAGTACTCACATAATAAACCGTCCTAAAGTTCTAAAGTTAACATCATCAAAAACCAACTGACATATTTAAAAACTATGTACATAACAACCTAAATCTGAATATTCGCTTACAACAACCGGAAGATATTGATAACGCAATACATCATCTCACACAAACCATACAGGCAGCAGCCACGCCCCCTGAAAAACTGGGACAGAAACCAGAGAATAACATACCTGTGCATATAAAACACTTTGTAGCCCAAAAAAGAAGAGCACGGCGTATATGGCAAAGAAGCCGCAACCCTAGAGACGAAAATGAATATAATAGATTAACACGACAATTAAAAATAGTTCTGCACGAAACCAGAAAAGCCATATTCGAATCGTACATCACTAAGTTATCAGCAGACGACCACAGTATCTGGAAGGCAACCAAATCATTTAAGAGACCTATTCAGCACATTCCACCTTTAAGGGAAGACGACGGAAGCTGGGGAAAAACAGAGCAGGAAAAAGCTTCATTTGCTGAACATCTTTCACAAGTCTTTAGTGCATCTGAATATAATAATAATAATGATGATGACGACCTCGTTAGAAACTCCTTGGACGCTCCTTGCCCGATGATTCTGCCTATTAAATTCTTCACTCCAAAAGAAGTTAAAGGGATGATTTCAAGATGCAACAATCACAAAGCACGTGGATTTGATCTGATTACTGGTCAGATCTTAAAACAACTACCCAGAAAAGTACTTGTTTTGTTAACCATAATTTATAATAGTATCCTCAGACTAGCATATTTCCCGATCACCTGGAAATTTGCACAAATAATTATGATCAATAAACCAAATAAACCTGCAAACAGAATTACTTCGTATCGGCCAATAAGTTTGCTCCCAATCATGTCCAAAATTATTGAAAGGCTCCTACTTAAACGAATCTTTGAAGATATTGAAATACATACATTAATACCACCTCATCAATTTGGCTTTCGAGAAAGTCATTCGACAATACAACAATGCCATCGAATTGTCGAAACTATTCTCACAAACCTTGAACAGAAAAAACTGTACAGCCGCATTCTTAGATATCGAACAAGCCTTCGACCGTGTATGGCATGACATACTCCTATACAAACTTAAATCCTTCCTTCCCACGCCTCATTATCTTATTTTAAAATATTACCTCACAGACAGATACTTTCAAGTACGAATTAATACAGCAACCTCAAACTATTACCCCATAAGCTCAGGAGTCTCTCAAGGTAGTGTTCTTGGTCCACTCTTTTATTTGATATTTACGGCTGACATCCTAACTACAAATACTACTACAATCGCTACGTTTGCCGACGACACTGCTCTATTATCCATAAGCGAAGACCCACAAATTGCATCTGAAAATCTGCAAACGCATCTTAATCAATTGCAAGTTTGGCTGAAACGATGGAAAGTCAAAGTAAACCATACAAAGTCCGCACAAGTCACATTCACGAACAGGATCACCATCTGCCTTGCAGTCTTAATAAACGACGAGTCGTTACCTGTATCTACTCAAGTAAGATACTTGGGATTAACACTTGATCATAGACTTACACGAAAGGCACGCATTTCTGCTAAGAAACCCCACATAAACCTAAAAATTCGTCAAATGAGCTGGCTCCTAGGTCGCAAATCACAACTGCCAACAGAAAATAAATTACTCCTCTACAAGTGTATCATAAAACCTATCTGGACGTACGGTGTCCAGTTTTGGGGGTGTGCAAAGCCATCTAATACTAAAATTATGCAGAGAGTCCAATATAAGATACTTCGAATGGTCTTCAATGCACCATGGTACGTTAGTAATAAAACCTTAGATGAAGATTCTGGAATACCGTTTGTGCAAGAAGAAATTATCAGATTAACAAGGAACTACCTCGAACGGGTCCCTGATCACCCCAATGAAGAAGCCAGGCAACTATACATCCAACGTGAAATCAGAAGACTTAAAAAACAGTGGCCTACAGATATATTAAATCAACAAGAATCAATAGTTAATTTATCGGGAGTGTTATCGCTGGATACCATCTCCCCTCCTGTATTGTACTTTAAGCACATTTACTTATAGCCATCATTGGCAGGTTGTAAATATTTACTTCAATAAAAAAAAAATTACAATTTTTTCTTCTATTACTCTTATTTTTTTTCTGCGTGCTCTCTTCTTGGCTTTGCATATTGTTTTCTTTTCCTTCTTTGTTCTTTATATTTTGGTCTATCTTCAGGTGTGCCTATTTGTAGAACCTTCTCTTTAGTTCGTCTTCTCCTTGTCATTTCATCTCTGCATTCTTTGTCAAACCACACCGACACCGCCCCTTTGCATTTCTTTCTTTGTGGTGTTGTTTTTAACGCTGCATTCTTTATAGCCTCCACCTCGGATTTATTTCTTCACCTTATATATTATTTAACTTTCGACACAATATCTCAGATATTGCTTTAAAATCTTTAAATTCAATTAATATAATTTATTGTTATAGGGGGGAAAAACTGTTCCTAACATTCTTGAAGTCACGCCGCCATTGAAATACATATATTTTCCTAGCTCTACTGTAAAATCTTCTTTTTGTTTTGTTTCCTGCAAGGCTAATATTTGAATACCATATCTATTAATTTCCTCCTCTAGATGTTTTAGCCCTCCTTCTGCATAGGTACTTCGTACATTCCACGTCCCGAGTTTTATGATCCTATTTTTATCTTTTTCTCCCTTACTATTCTTTATCTTCCTTTGTTCAATTACCGTTTTCCTTGTGCTTGTGCTAATTTTTTTTTACTTTATCGTTTATTTTTTCCTTCATCTGTGTCCGTTTCCTTTATCCGTCCTTTATTACACGCTACTAGTTTTTTGAGGTGTTTCCTCTTTTTGTAATCTTCAGAAGTCTCTTTCGTATTACTTCATCTTCATTACTTCCTGGTGATCTTTGGCTCGGAGTTCTCTCCTTCTTCTTGTATTCCTCTCCCTCTGTTTGTACCTCTTTCGTCTTAAGCGAAACTTCACTGCCTTTTGTAGTTCCGTGTATCTTAGAATTACCCTCGCTTTTTCTTTTAATTGCAAATCGCTTTAATCCAACTTTTGCCGCTTTACTGTTTTTAAAAAGATTTTATTGCCTTGGCTACCTCTGCTTGATCGATGAAGATCTCACATTCCTCTTGGTTTCAGGTATCTTTTTCGTGTGCGTTTGACAACTGAGGTATTGTCTTTAACGCTTTAACTACTTCCTAGTGCAACATATTGCTTTGTGTTTGCATATGTTCCTTACAAGTTCACCTTATTTATTTTTCTTCTTATAATTTGTTTGATGTTCTTTCGTTTTAGTATTTAAACATTTCATATAAAGTTTCTTCGTTTTTCTTATAGCTTCTCGGGTGCCGTTACTGAGATTGGATTTTTGTTTCGTTGTTGTTTGTTCTACTTTTTGTAAAGCTTCAAAAGCTTCCTAGAGCCGCTTCCTTTATACTAGATTTTATATGCGAGTATGTTTCCTCAATGCTGTCGTATCCAAAGTCGGATAACTTTTGGTATAATCTGTTTTTGGTATACATAGATTCAGGAGGAGGCCCTGAAGGAGATACAGCTTAAATCGTTTTCTATTTTCCTACAGATTTAACGTGATTTCGCCCTTTTCTTTTTCTTTCTTTTTTTTCTTTCTTTCTTTCTTTCTTTGTTTTTTTTTGTTCTCTTGCTATTCACCTGAATGTTATTTTTGCAATTAACAGCCGATGATCACTGCTACGTCCCCCACCTCATTTTACTCTCACATCCTTCATCGTTATTGTTTTCTTTTTAACTATGACGTAGTCGATTATTGATTTAAGGTGTCTGGTGTTTTGAACCCACCTATAAGTTTGTGTCGATAAAAGCCAGCTGACCTCGCCAGCGTCGCGCGGAAACCGGCGGATCGCCGCTGCGGATCCCCATGGCGGATCGCCTCAGCGAATTTTGAGCCCTCGGGAACCTTGAAGATTCCTGCAGGACGAACGTTCCAGCGTCCGTGAGATCAACCAGAGCGGATTTGTGTCGCTGACAGGTATCGTGCAGTGAACCGAACGGACCAGATAATAAGCACTTGCTTATTGCATTGGCCATTATGGCCTACCAATATGCTCCTGCCACAATATTTCAAACCAGTCAACAGTACTGCCCAATGCAAGTAGACTACAACAACCAAACTCGGTATGTACAACCAAATTATCCTTATCAACAACTACCAAATGCAAATTCGCAAACACAATTTTTAATAAACGATAATTTGCACGCTTCGAGTAATGCAATGCAAATAAATACTCCGCTCCAAAGTGATATCGCTTATCAACAAATGCAAAGACCACAAACACCTCACGATTCTGAATCTAGTTGAAAAAGAAACGTAATCCAGCAGCGATAAACCGAACAACAAAACAAGCAACCTAAAATTACAGACTACTGGTTAAATCCCCAAATCGATTTGCACCATTAGCTGGAACTAACGAAGGCCAGCAGGAACCAATATCAACGGACCTCAAACCGCCGCCGATCTTTATATCAGGTGTCAAAGTCATTGAGGCGTTAATCAAAATGCTGGAAACCGTAGCAAAGGCAGAATATGAAATTAAAATATTATATAATGATGAGGTTAAAATCACACCTAAAACCTCAGATAAATACAGGCTTATAGTTAAAGCATTAACGGAGAAAACACGGAATTCCACACCTATCAGACAAAGCAAGAGCGCAATTTTCGAATAGTTATCAGAAATTTACACCTTCCACTAACCTGGAAGAATTAAAAGTAGGATTAAATGGGCACGGCCATCAAGTTACTAATGTATGGAACATTAAACAAAGATACACTAAGAAACTACCGCTATTCTTTGTTGATCTGAAACCAGACGATAGTAATAAAGAAGTATACAACATTACTAGACTTGCTCACTCAGTAGTAAAGATTGAACCACCTCGTCCTACCCGACAAATCCCACAGTGCGCCAGGTGTCAGCGTTTTGGTCATACCAAGAACTTCTGTAATCGGAGTCCAAGGTGTGTTAAGTGCCCCGGAAGTCACGCGACATCTCAATGCCTACGTAAAGACAAAAATAATGAGGTACGCTGTATCAACTGCAACGGGAATCACCCCACCAACTATAGGGGTTGCACAGTCTATAAGGAATTGCAACAAAAAATGTACCCTCCATTACGAAGGAAGCAACTTGATAATGCCTCCCATATCCTCTCCAGACGTACTCAATCTAATCTAACACATGCCGAAGCGGTGAGAAGTAACCTACCACTGATCTCTTCAAACCAACTCCAACCTCAACAACCTTCACCAACTACTTCATCAGATGACATAAATGAAATGAAAAAGATGATGAACAGCCTTCTGGAACAGATTACACGTCTAACGGAACAAATGGGAACAATGCTTAACCTATTAACCGCTCTCGTCGTTAAACCCAACAATGGCTCAGCACATTAGAATTGCACAATGGAATGCCAATGGGCTGTTACACCATAAAGAGGAACTAACTTCTTTCCTTATAAATCAACAAATAGATGTCATGTTGATTTCAGAAACGCACTTCACTAACCGAAGCTTTCTCAAAATCCCGGGATTTGCAGTCTACTCAACCAAACACCCTGACGGTGGGGCTCATGCCGGCACAGCGGTGATAATTAAAATCACTATTAAACATAATGAACTCTCCGAATATAAGCTAAAGCATCTCCAAGCACAACAATAGTCATAGAAGATTATACAGGACCAATAACAATATCTGCGGTATACTATCCTCCACGCCACAACAACAAACAACTTCAATATGAACATTATCTACTGACCCTGGGAAACAGATTTATCACATGCGGAGATTTTAATGCCAAGCATGAACAATGGGGTTCTCGAATAACTTTAACCAAAGGCAGAGAACTGCTAAAAGCAATTGCTAGCGTTAGAGCACATTATCTCTCCACTGGTGAGCCTACTTACTGGCCAACAGACCTGACGAAACTCCCTGATCTCCTAGACTTTGCTATAGTTAAAGGAATCCCCCTTAACCATATAATCATTCAGTCCTGCCTAGACTTATCTGCTGATCACCCACCCATCATATTAACATTTGGAACGCATGTGTTAATCAATCAAAGTAATCCCACTTTGTGCAGTAAACACACGGATTGGGACTTGTTCAGAGAGCAAATTGAACACACTCTTCCAACGGATATTCCATTAAAAACAGAAAACGACTTGATCATAGCAATAGAGCACTTTACTGCAATTATTCAGCAAGCTTCTTGGCAAGCCACTCCACAAAAACCCCAACGCATTTCTACCACTGACTGCCCCCTATTGGTCAAACAGAAAATCGCCAAAAAGCGCAAAATCCGGAAAAAGTGCCAAACAACCAGACACCCTGCAGACAAACGGAGATTTAACCAAGCCACAGTTGACCTTAAAAGAACTATGTCTGACATAAAGAATCAGGGTATTCAAAACTATTTGAAGTCCTTAACTCCGACGGAAGCAACTGATTACTCTCTCTGGAGAGCAACCCGAAAGCTCAAACACGACCAATCCAACATAAACCACCCATATATCTTGAGAACGGAACTTGGGCTAGAACTGACAATGAAAAGGCTCTCGCCTTTGCAACACACCTAGCGGAGGTATTTCAACCCTTCCCGTCAGAAATCACACAAGCTGATGAAAATATAATTCAACAATCCCTGGAGTCACCACTCCAGATGTGTCTTCCACTAACAAAATTTACAATAGCCGAAATAAAATCCCAAATTCTGACCAACCTTAACTCCCGAAAGGCTCCGGGTATGACCTAATAACGGGAAAATTCTAAAGGAGCTCTCTGAGAACGGTTTTCGGTATATCACCTACTTATTTAACGCGATGTTAAGACTGTGCTTTATTCCTCCGCAATGGAAAGTTGCTACAATCATTATCATTCCCAAACCTGGAAAACCTAAGGAACAACTAACGTCTTACAGACCAATAAGCCTGCTACCAGTCCTATCCAAGGTTTTTGAAAAACTCTTCCTAACTCGACTCACACCTATAATACAGGATAATAACCTACTCCCTGATCATCAATTTGGATTTCGGCAACAACACGCCACTGTCGAACAAGTACATCGAGTAGTAGAGAAGATCACCAAAGACTTTGAGGCAAAAAGGTACTGCTCAGCTGTATTTTTAGATGTAAAGCAAGCGTTCGATAAGGTTTGGCATGATGGCCTGCTATTTAAGATCAAACCTTTGCTCCCTCCGGATTGCTTTCTACTTATTAAATCCTACCTCGCTGACAGACACTTTCTGGTCAAACATGGTGAATATACAACGACTTTATTTCGCATCATCTCTGGTGTCCCTCAGGGTAGCGTGCTGGGGCCGGTCCTCTACCTGTTATTTACTGCCGACCTGCCAACCTCCAGAAAAATCCTGACAGCTACATATGCTGACGATATTGCGGTGCTTGCATCTGATTTCGACTATCTATTGGCAACCCAAAATCTGCAATATCACCTAAATAATCTGCAACAGTGGTTTACGAAGTGGCGCATTAAGGTCAATGAGACAAAGTCTGTCCACATAACCTTTACAGCAAGACGAGACACCTGCCCACCTGTCACGCTAAACAATCAACACCTTCCCTCAATCTGAAAGTGTCAAATCCTTAGGATTTTACTTTGATAGGCGGCTGACATGGAAAACACACATCTGGACGGAACGAAAACAACTAAGCCTTCAGTTTCAAAAAATGTACTGGCTACTAGGACGCAACTCGCAACTGTCTCTGAATAGCAAAATCCTCCTTTACACAACTATACTTAAACCGATCTGGACATACGGTATTCAGCTCTGGGCAACAGCTAGTCACTCCAACATAGAAATTCTGACACGCTTTCAAGTCAAGACGTTGCGTAATCTCGTGGACGCACCATGGTATGTATCCAACGAGATTATACGTCGTGACCTAGGCATACCTTCAGTAAATGAAGAAATTTAGCGTCACACGGTACGCTACTGTGACGGGATTCATGTCCACCTAAACGCCCTTGTCGAGGGCCTTCTCGATGTTGCCGAAGATGAGCCACGACTTAAACGGATTAAAACTCTGGATCTTCCAAACCGATTCGAGTGAGTGATAGTGTGTAAGCGCGAGTTCATAGTGCCATTTAGCTGCAAGCCAAACTGACTTACTACCACTTAAGGAATTTGTTATTGAACTCTTTCCTTCACGATATGCATCTACAGTACCACATAATTTACTAAATGTCTAATTCTGACAGATTGTAAAGTTCCTCAATAAGACACAAAAAAAATTTCATTAATAGTGTTCTTCCATTAAAGTCCCCTATTATTACAGGTTCTCGTGCTGTTTTCACTTTCTCTATTTCTTCTATTAAACTATCTATGAAGTTTTATTTTTCTAGAACTGGACTGTTATAAGAAGAAGAAGAAAAAGAAAAGAGAAAATTTTCATCGTTTTTCTTTCAGTAACTGTTGCATGCCTTCCGATTAAAGGTAAAATGTGGCCTCGTCTATGCCAGTCGCACGGCATATTGAATTATAGCAGACGTTTTTCGTTAGATCCTGTAATCAGCGAATGTCATTAATATATGCCACCAGATCGTCAACGCCCTTGGAAAAGCCGCTATTGATGCAGTTTTTGAATTCCCGACGGTTTATAAAAGGCAAAAATCTCCTTCATCGCCATTCACGTTTATTAAATAAAATTTAGTAATAATAATAAGACAAAACAACGATTATGATAGTAATAATAATAAATAATAGTAACTAACTTAACGACTACTGGCTCGATTGACAAGGCAGTAGTAGTGGTGTGATGTTGCAGACATTTCTCTGTTGCGTTTTTATTTTAAATTATTAAGGAGAGAGTACATATTCCTAGTTCCGTCGCGTTCTATATGCGTCTATGACATACAATTACCACGTATGCAGAACGATCGGGAACCAGGAAAAGGTACCCTGGTTTTGCACCGCTACCGAAGGACCTACTTATAATCGGTCCTATATCATTGCTGCAACATGAACGTGGAGCGACACCTAACACGCGATCGTAAAGTCACGGCTGCCGAGAGATCGCGCTGCGGATGAAACTGTAATAAAACATGTTTATTTATTATTTTTTTCTGGGGACGAAACCGCGACAGTCGCATTGAACATTATTTTTAAGTAAGGCGCGTTCACCAACAACATACAAATAGTCCATCACAAGACGATGAATTCCAGATTAGGTCCGAGGAAAATCTGAAGAGCAATTTTATGGGGGTTAAAATTTAACGGCGTTTCCTTCACACTTTCGCATGCAAATAGGAAATTCGTCTGACAATTTTGTCGTTCGTGTGTAACATTGTAGAATATTGATCTGGTTTGATAAAAATGAATAAATAGTTAAATAAAAAAGCTGACAGCATAATACGGTTTTGTTGCTGCCGAATTGATTCCGTTGTCAAGCTCAACTTCTAGGTTTCCATCGTCGCTTATTAACTGGCCAAGATATTCCCAACTTTCAACTTATGGTGACTATTCGTTCTCTAAGATAATTGAAACATTTCTCCTTCTTTTACCAATTTCCATCGCCACCGTTTTCTTACTAACCCCGTTCTTCTAGTTTTTCATTCCACTTGATGATAGTTTTTCTTGTAGCTGTCTCTCTGATTTTGTCATTATAACCAGGACATCCACGTACATAGCGGTTCTGATACGGAGGCCGCTCGAATCTATTAAATTAAATTGAATAATAATAACGATAACAATAATAAATCATAGTAAATAATTAGGCGGCGGCTACGGGCGCGACTGAAAAAACAGTAGGGTCGTCGCGGTTTAATTGTTATTGTTTTAAGGGTATGCCTCACGGTTTCGTCCCGAAGGACCTAGCTAGTCATATTAGTGGTCCTATATCACTGGTCCCATATGAACGCGGCCTCAAACATAACAGTCGCATAAAACCACTGCAACTGTAATAAAACATATCGGTTTGTTATTATTTACTTTTTGAACGTTATTTTTAAGCGAATCACGTTCACCAACAATATACAAATTAGATTTGTGGGGAGGGAATCCGGGGAGCAATCTTATGGGGGCTAATCTTCCAATTTCGCTGGATACATATAGAACCGCTGGATCTTCATGGAGGACCTGGTTATTGACGTGCTAAGGAGCATTTGTCATCATGCGAAAGGTCTTGGACTGGAAGCGCTGCAGAAGTTCGTATTTGACGGTTTCGTACGGCCCCATAGTTGGACTTCAGAATGGCTTTATAAAGGAGAACTTGATTTTCTAAGGACAGCTGGCACGGCCTTCCAATTAACCAAATTATTTATTTAACTTTAAGGTCGAGATGTTTTCTTTTAGTTTGTATGTAGGTCGTCCAAGCGAGTTTCTGGGCCAAGGTGCATCACTGAACACTTCTAACTTTACTGGTATAACTGCATTATTAACTTGTGGACGTACTCCACGCTTGCTGGTAAAGCTAACTTTGGTGGATTTGCCGTTGTTGACTGTAATTCGCCATTTATTAAAGCAACTCTGAACGAGATAAAGGTGATTATGAAGGTTTCCAGATGCCATGCTGTATTGTCAGCAAAAGGAGCAAGCTCGAGATTGGCTGAAGTTGGAACGTCTGCCGTATATGTCAGATGCAATAGGGAGCCAGCAGCACGCTTCCTTAAGACACTCCAGCAGTAATGTGTTGATAATTCGGAATTTCTGTCACACGCGTAAGATTTCAGTAAAAGATATACGTGACTTGGAACAACTGACTTAATTTTGAATAATAAATCCGTATGCCAAACTCTATCGAAAGCTTGCTTAATTGTATCTGATATCTATAAATGCTGTGGTGCAAGAATTTTTGTAACAATCCCATGGGCTTGCTGTACCGTCGAATGACGTTTTCGAACGCCAAATTGATGTGTTGGAATGGATGTTGGATATAAGTTGACGGCCTTCTCTGTACTTTTTAGCAGCACTTTTTCAATTATTTTGTACATTAATAGAAGTGGGTGAGAGCGCGACAGCCGCGACGTAAAGGCTTCGGCCTGCCAGACTAACGCGCGGCGGGCCCTGGGTTCGACTCCCAGGTCAAAAATAACGGCAAACATCGAGTGCTCTCCGGCCATCATACAAACACCTTTGGCGGTCGTAAAGTACATTCTCCTTCTTCTAACGGGTCAGACTAGCCACCTGCCCGGGGTACGCCCAACATGGCTCATAGTACTACACGAAATGTGTAGTTCGAAACAGGCTAATAGCCTATATAAGAGTAGAAGAAGAAGAAGAAGATTAATAGAAGTGGGGACTTGTTGGTCTCTATGGTGGCGGCTCTGTTGGTCCTTTCAATTCCAGTAACGGCACTCGAGAAGCTATAAGAAAAAAGAAGGAACTTTATATGAAACGTTTAAATACTAAAACGGAAGATCAAACAAAATATAAAGAGAAAAATAAAGAACGTGAATATGTATATAACTCTTAGCAGAAACAAGATCTCAGTTCCCAAATGCACCCAAAAAAGACTCAAAACCAAGAGGAATGTGAGATCTATATCAATCAGACAGAGATAACCAAGGCAATAAAATCTTTTAAGAAACAGTGAATCAGCAGAACTTGGATGAGAACGATTTGCAATTAAAAGAAAAAGCTAGGGCAATTTTAAAAAACGTGGAAATAACAATGAGAATGGAAGATGGGGTAAATGAGATCAAGAGAATTGGGAAACAACAAGAGGGTAAATGCAAACCCATTATGATGGAGGTAAGAAATTAGAATAAGAAAACGGAGCTATTTAAAGCAACAAAAAACTAAAGGACATTTGGCTGTCGTCAAATGTAATAAACTAAGGGTAAACGGTGAGGCCTACTCCTGGAGCAATTAAAAGCATATATATATATATATATATATATATATATATATATATATATATATATATATATATATATATATATATATATATATTAGCAGGAAACAAAACAAAAAGAAGATTTTATAGTAGAGCTAGGAAAATATGTGTATTTCAAGAATGTGAATTTCAAGAATTTTAGAAACAGTTTTTTTTATTGATAGCAATAGATTGTGTTAATTCAATTTAAAGAATTTAAAGCAATATCTAACATAATGCGTCGAAAGTTAAATAATATGTATGGTGAAGAAATAAATCAGAGATGAGAGCAAATAGAAGAGGCCATAAGGAATGCAGCATTAAAAACAACACCACAAAGAAAGAAGTGCAAAGGAGCGGTGTGGTTTGATAATGAATGCAGAGATGAGATGACAATGCAAAGACGAACTAAAGTGAAAATGCTACAAACTAGACCAAAATATAAAGAATAAAGAAGAAAACAAAGAAATTTTGCACAGCGAAGAAGAAAAAATAAGGAAAATGGAAAAAAAATTTGTAAACAAAAAAATAAAAAAATTTTATTATAAAATTAAAAAGAATAAAATGGGATTTAGGTAGAAAATTCAGTACATAAGAGATAACGGAGGTAAATTAATATTTAATGACAAAGATATATTAGCAAGATGGTGAGACCTACTGAACTGGAATGACAATGAAATATGAAGAAAAACAGAAGAGGATAAAAAAGCAGAGATCAAAAAGGAGGCATGCCACCGCCAACAATAGAAAATTTATAAGATATAATGCAAAAACTAAAAAATGGCAAGAGCCCGAGAAAAAATGGTACTAATGTGGAATTAATAAAATATGGAAAAGATCTGCTTACACAAAAATCCATCAAATGGTAGAAAATATATGAAGAGAAAAAATGCAGAAAGAGTGGGAAACAGTCCAGTTGGTACCTATTTATAAGAAAGGAAAAAATTATGGAGATATTGTCCCATTGGACAATGTGTATAAGATATTGACAAAAACCATAGAGAAAAAAATTAAGGAATATGGCGAATATCCAAGCGAATTTAGATCCGGAAGATCCGTGACTGATCACATCTTTACGTTGAAATAAACACAAAGTATAATAAACCAATACGAAAAAAAATTATATATATATACATATTCACGTTCTTTATTTTTCTCTTTATATTTTGTTTGATCTTCCGTTTTAGTATTTAAACGTTTCATATAAAGTTCCTTCTTTTTTCTTATAGCTTCTCGAGTGCCGTTACTGGAATTGAAAGGACCAACAGAGCCGCCACCATAGAGACCAACAAGTCCCCACTTCTATTAATCTTCTTCTTCTTCTTCTACTCTTATATAGGCTATTAGCCTGTTTCGAACTACACATTTCGTGTAGTACTATGAGCCATGTTGGGCGTACCCCGGGCAGGTGGCTAGTCTGACCCGTTAGAAGAAGGAGAATGTACTTTACGACCGCCAAAGGTGTTTGTATGATGGCTGGAGAGCACTCGATGTTTGCCGTTATTTTGACCTGGGAGTCGAACCCAGGGCCCGCCGCGCGTTAGTCTGGCAGGCCGAAGCCTTTACGTCGCGGCTGTCGCGCTCTCACCCACTTCTATTAATGTACAAAATAATTGAAAAAGTGCTGCTAAAAAGTACAGAGAAGGCCGTCAACTTATATCCAACATCCATTCCAACACATCAATTTGGCGTTCGAAAACGTCATTCGACGGTACAGGAAGCCCATGGGATTGTTACAAAAATTCTTGCACCACAGCATTTATAGATATCAGATACAATTAAGCAAGCTTTCGATAGAGTTTGGCATACGGATTTATTATTCAAAATTAAGTCAGTTGTTCCAAGTCACGTATATCTTTTACTGAAATCTTACGCGTGTGACAGAAATTCCGAATTATCAACACATTACTGCTGGAGTGTCTTAAGGAAGCGTGCTGCTGGCTCCTATTGCATCTGACATATACGGCAGACGTTCCAACTTCAGCCAATCTCGAGCTTGCTCCTTTGCTGACAATACAGCATGGCATCTGAAACCTTCATAATCACCTTTATCTCGTTCAGAGTTGCTTTAATAAATGGCGAATTACAGTCAACAACGGCAAATCCACCAAAGTTAGCTTTACCAGCAAGCGTGGAGTACGTCCACAAGTTAATAATGCAGTTATACCAGTAAAGTTAGAAGTGTTCAGTGATGCACCTTGGCCCAGAAACTCGCTTGGACGACCTACATACAAACTAAAAGAAAACATCTCGACCTTAAAGTTAAATAAATAATTTGGTTAATTGGAAGGCCGTGCCAGCTGTCCTTAGAAAATCAAGTTCTCCTTTATAAAGCCATTCTGAAGTCCAACTATGGGGCCGTACGAAACCGTCAAATACGAACTTCTGCAGCGCTTCCAGTCCAAGACCTTTCGCATGATGACAAATGCTCCTTAGCACGTCAATAACCAGGTCCTCCATGAAGATCCAGCGGTTCTATATGTATCCAGCGAAATTGGAAGATTAGCCCCATAAGATTGCTCCCGGATTCCCTCCCCACAAATCTAATTTGTATATTGTTGGTGAACGTGATTCGCTTAAAATAACGTTCAAAAGTAAATAATAACAAACCGATATGTTTTATTACAGTTGCAGTGGTTTTATGCGACTGTTATGTTTGAGGCCGCGTTCATATGGGACCAGTGATATAGGACCACTAATATGACTAGCTAGGTCTTTCGGGACGAAACCGTGAGGCATACCCTTAAAACAATAACAATTAAACCGCGACGACCCTACTGTTTTTTCAGTCGCGCCCGTAGCCGCCGCCTAATTATTTACTATGATTTATTATTGTTATCGTTATTATTATTCAATTTAATTTAATAGATTCGAGCGGCCTCCGTATCAGAACCGCTATGTACGTGGATGTCCTGGTTATAATGACAAAATCAGAGAGACAGCTACAAGAAAAACTATCATCAAGTGGAATGAAAACTAGAAGAACGGGTTAGTAAGAAAACGGTGGCGATGGAAATTGGTAAAAGAAGGAGAAATGTTTCAATTATCTTAGAGAACGAATAGTCACCATAAGTTGAAAGTTGGGAATATCTTGGCCAGTTAATAAGCGACGATGGAAACCTAGAAGTTGAGCTTGACAACGGAATCAATTCGGCAGCAACAAAACCGTATTATGCTGTCAGCTTTTTATTTAACTATTTATTCATTTTATCAAACCAGATCAATATTCTACAATGTTACACACGAACGACAAAATTGTCAGACGAATTTCCTATTTGCATGCGAAAGTGTGAAGGAAACGCCGTTAAATTTTAACCCCCATAAAATTGCTCTTCAGATTTTCCTCGGACCTAATCTGGAATTCATCGTCTTGTGATGGACTATTTGTATGTTGTCGGTGAACGCGCCTCACTTAAAAATAATGTTCAATGCGACTGTCGCGGTTTCGTCCCCAGAAAAAAATAATAAATAAACATGTTTTATTACAGTTTCATCCGCAGCGCGATCTCTAGGCAGCCGTGACTTTATACGATCGCGTGTTAGGTGTCGCTCCACGTTCATGTTGCAGCAATGATATAGGACCGATTATAAGTAGGTCCTTCGGTAGCGGCGCAAACCGCGGTGTGCCTTCCGGTTCCCGACCGTTCCGCATGCGCGGTAATTGTATAGTATGTCATAGACGCATGTCTAACGCGACGGACCCGAAAGGCACACCCTCCAAACAATTTAAAATAAAAACACGGCAAAGAAATCTCTACGACACAACCACTACTACCTTGTCAATTGAGCCAGTAGTCGTTAAGTTAGTTACTATTATTTATTATTATTACTATCATAATCGTTGTTGTGTCATTATTATTACTAAATTTTATTTAATAAACGTGAATGGCGATGAAGGAGATTTTTGCCTTTTATAAACTGTTGGGAAATCAAAAACTGCATCAGTAGCGGCTTTTCCAAGGGCGTTGACGTTCTGGTGGCATATATTAATGACATTCGCTGATTGCGGGATCTAACGAAACGAGTCTCCTATTATTCGAATTGCCGTGCAACTGGCATAAATGAGATGCCATATTTTACCTTTAGTCGAAAAGGAAAACGATAAAAAAAATTTTTCTTCTTCTTCATTTTTAATGATCAAATAAAAATTGTAAGATGAACTGCAAGAACTTAAAATCTTTCTGTGTTTACAGAACCAGATGGTTTAAGGAGGGTGACTCGTCCAGACGATATCCTGCCGTTGGCAAAAGCAACCGCAGATAAAACGGTGGAAATAGACAAAAATGCTTCCTTTACAAAGCCCAAGTTGCTGCCCTAACCGTTTAAACTTTGTGTCTCACGTTTTCAACCCGGACGGTCGGTCGGTTAGGTCTGCTGTGCTTCTCGATCGACTGATAATGCAAAGAAAGGGAAACGAAAAGTACGGAAAAGTGCCTCCCGATGGAACTGTTGCAACCCCTGACGTGTCTCTAGGGGGAGGCGGAAGCGTGTCTAATTTTACATATGTAATTATGGCGCGAACAGGCTATTACCAGTAATGTCTCCTCACAATGCATAAAAAACGCCCAGTTTTAGGCTGTGATGTTAAGGCAAGAGGAAGGCAGGAACACAAGCAATCTATATGAGTATCACGTTTTGGAGAATTTGTTCGTTGAAAGCGCAACCCGTTGACTCTGGACGGCGACCCGGATTCAGACGAAAAAAAGGGCACGTGTCATTTTCGTGTGTATGCTAATCGGAGAAGGGTTTACCATTAATATGGCGTTTGCTGATAACAGTCCGGGCCCTAAAAAAATAAAACTTCATAGATAGTTTAATAGAAGAAATAGAGGTTCTGTAAACAGAGACAGATTTTAAGTTCTTGCAGTTTATTTTACAATTTTTATTTAACCATTAAAAATGAAGAAGAAGAAAAAAAGAAAATTTTTATCGTTTTCCTTTTCAATTAAAGATAAAATATGGCATTTCATCTATGCCAATTGCACGACAATTCAAATAATGGGAGACTCGTTTCGTTAGATCCTGTAATCAGCGAGTGTAATTAATATATGCCACCAGAACGTCAACGCCCTTCGAAAAGCCGCTATTGATGCATTTTTTTATTTCCCGACGGTTTAAGAAAAGGCAAAAAACTCCTTCGTCGCCGCTTACGTTTATTAAATAAAATTTAGTAATAATAATAAGACAAAACAACGATTATGATAGCAATAATAATAAATAATAGTAACTAACTTAACGACTACTGGCTTGATTGACAAGGGCAGTAGTAGTGGTGATGTTGCAGAAATTTCTTAGTTGTGTTTCTATTTTAAATTATTGGGGGGGAGAGGCTATGTTTTTCTAGATCCGTCGCGTTCGATATGCGTCTATGACATACAATTACCACACATGCAGAACGGTCGGGAACTAGGAAAGCGTAGCCTGGTTTTGCGCCGCTACCAAAGGACCTACTTATAATCGATCCTATATCATTGCTGCGACATGAACGTGGAGCGACACCTAACACACGATCGTATAAAGTCACGGCTGCCGAGAGATGGCGCTGCGGATGAAACTGAAATAAAACATGTTTATTTATTATGTTTATTTGTTCTTATTTTACAAACATACAAATAGTCCACCACAAGGTGTTAAATTCCGGGTTAGGTTTGAGAGGAATCCGGAGAGCAACCTTATGGGGGTTAAAATTTAACGGCGTTTCCTTCACACTTTCGCATATTCGTTCTCTAAGATTATTGAAACATTTCTCCTTCTTCTACCAATTTCCAGCACCACCGTTTTCTCACTAACCCCGTTCTTCTAATTTTTCATTCCACTTGATGAGAGTTTTTCTTGTAGCTGTGCCTCTGATTTTGTCATTATAACCAAGACATCCACGTACATAGGGGTTCTGATACGAAGGCCGCTCGAATCTATTAAATTAAATTGAATAATAATAACGATAACAATAATAAATCATAGTAAATAATTAGGCGGTGGCTACTGGCGCGACTGAAATAACAGCAGCGTCGTCGCGGTTTCTTTGTTATTGTTTTAAGGGTATGCCTCACGGTTTCGTCCCGAAGGACCTAGCTAGTCATATTAGCGGTCCTATATCACTGGTCCCATATGAACGCGGCCTCAAACATAACAGTCGCATAAAATCACTGCAACTGTAATAAAACATATCGGTTTGTTATTATTTACTTTTTGAACGTTATTTTTAAGCGAGGCACGTTCACCGACAATATACAAATAGTCCACAAACGGTGAATTCCCAATTAGATTTGTGGGGAGGGAATCCGGGGAGCAATCTTATGGGAATTAAAATTTAACGGGGCTAATCTTCAAATTTCGCTGGATACATATGGAGCTCCCGGATCTTCATGGAGGACCTGGTTGTTGGCGTACTAAGGAGCATTTGTCATCGTGCAAAAGGTCTTGGACTAGAATCGCTGCAGAAGTTCGTATTTGACGGTTTCGTACGGCCCCGTAGTTGGCAACTGGCACGGCCTTCCAATTAACCAAATTATTTATTTAACTTTAAGGTCGAGATGTTTTTTTTAGTTTGTATGTAGGTCGTCCAAGCAAGTTTCTGGGTCAAGGTGCATCACTGAACACTTCTGACTTTACTGGTATAACTGCATTATTAACTTGTGAACGTACTCCACGCTTGCTGGTAAAGCTAACTTTGGTGGATTTGCCGTTGTTGACTGTAATTCGCCATTTGTTAAACCAACTCTGAACGAGATAAAGGTGATTATGAAGGTTTCCAGATGCCATGATGTATTGTCAGCAAAAGTAGCAAGTTCAGGATTGGCTGAAGTTGGAACGTCTGCCATATATATCATATGCATTTGAGGGACCAGCAGTACACTTCCTTAATAAAATGTCCATGTCATTTGCTATTTTAGTCATTGCAGTAAGGCTATTTCATAATTCAGGGAAAAAGCCACTAGGCCTCTTGATATAGTTATAGAGTATTATGATACCAGATTTATATGCCAGGAGGCAAGAATTTTCAAAACGCCCTGGTATGTGTTTTTGATGGAGGTGGTAATATTGAGCTTCAAGTAGAAGAAATTTGTTTAATAACTCATTTTATTATTGCAAGAAACTCTGACATTAACACTATTAACTGCATTGCATTTTTGCATTTTCTTTACTGGCATTGCAATATTGCGGTAAATTGCAGCTGGCATACGCAGCTCTGCCATAAACTTTATTGCAAACCATTTCAACCATAATAAAGCACGGTAATATTCAAAGTAGCTGTCGGATAATTTCACATGCTGAGCGCTGCGTGAAGCCTAGGTTATCTCAGAGTGGTTTAAAAATATTTTGCATGAGAGATTTGGTTATTGACCGATTGCGGCAAAATAAAATTTACTGCGGATAATAGAAAAGTAGACATGTGGTATTACAGGCCCCAGCGTTATCTGTAATCATATGGGAATAACTTCAGAAAATTAGGTGGTAAATTGGTCACAATTTGTTGAACGTGATGCTCTATTTAACCTAGTAGTTTGGTACAATAAACCTTCTTGTCAGTCTTATAAGAAAAATTTACATGATGTAATGTTGCGGTTCCTTGTTAGTCATTTGAGAAGACTCAAAAAACATCGTGCAAACTGGATGTCAGTCAGTCTAGTTACAGAGAATAAGTAAAAATAAAGAGAGCAACCATTGCACATAAAGATTAGGTTTCTGATATTGTTTTCATGTGTGAGTATACTAAAGTAGCGATCTATTTTTATTATCTATTAAAAACTAAACCTATTAGACTTGTTAGTCTACATACTAACACTCCATGCGATGATAGTCTTCCTGCAATAATTATAATAAGGATGCTCAAAGCAACAACGATGACTTTGTTGTCGTTATTCTGCACCAGTATTGAAGACAATTACGACCTGTCATCAGACCACTCTCCGATTATCTTGACGTTAAGTGAGACGATCATCAATAATTCACTCCCACCATCACTAGCAAACAAAGGAACAGACTGGGACGTATTCAGAACAGAAGTAGAAGAACGTATCCGGTTAAATGTCCCACTAAAAACAACCGATCAATTAGATGCGGAAGCAGAATTGTTCATTGCTAATCTACAACAAGCAGCATGGAACAGTACTCCGGCGCCAAAACAGAAAACAATTGGGCTAAACTACCCAAAAGAAATTAGAGATCTCGTATCAGCGAAACGCAAAGCACGAAAAAAAAATGGCAACGAATCAGAGCACCTGCAGATAAAACAGTGATAAATCGACTAAGCCAACAACTTAAACAGGTAATCCGTACAGTTAAAAACGAAACATTCTCTGAATTCCTAAGAGATTTATCAGACGATAAAGATATTGAGTATTCTCTGTGGAAGGCGACTAACAGGTTAAACCGACCACAAAACCAAAACCCATCTATTCGCAAGGAAAACGGTGAATGGGCAAGGAAAGATAGTGAAAAGGCGGAAATATTTGCTGAACATTTAGCAAATACTTTCCAACATCACCTTGCTAATGACAACAAACCGCTACCCGCGATCGACACCTGGGAAAATAGGGTCATTGATCCAATAACCCCGAACGAAATTGCCACGGAGATTCGAAAGAACCCCAGCGCCAAAAAAGCGCCTCGCTATGATTTAATTAGTGCGCATGTGCTTAAAGAACTACCAAGAAAGGGCATAATGAAACTTACGCACCTATTCAACGCTGCTCTGCGATTACAATACGTACCGATGCAGTGGAAGGTAGCAGAAGTTATTATGATCCCGAAACCAGGGAAATCACCCAATGAGAAAACATCATACCGTCCAATCTCGCTATTACCAATCGTATCCAAATTGTTCGAGAAGCTGCTCTTAAAACGTCTAAAATCAATTATTGAGGAGAAGCAACTTACCCCGAACCATCAATATTGATTTCCAAACAAGCATTCGACAATCGACCAAGTGCATCGCATCACTGATGTAATTGAAAAATCCCTAGAAGAAAAAGAAGTTTGTTCAGCAATATTTCTTGACGTAGCCCAAGCTTTTGATAAAGTGTGGCACGAGGGTCTACAATATAAGTTGGAAAATAATCTACCCAAGCAAATGAATCAGATTCTCAAATCATACATCTCCGACCGTCACTTCAGGGTAAGATACGGCGAAGAATACTCGGAATTAAAAGACATCGGTGTAGGAGTACCGCAAGGAAGTGGCCTTGGACCAATCTTGTACTTGCTCTACACCAGCGACATCCCTATGAGCGATGGAGTGAAGACAGCTACATTTGCTGACGACACTGCATTGCTGGTTACAAGCAACGAGATAGAAGCAGCGACAAACAAACTGCAAACAGCCGTCAACAACATCACTAGTTGGACGAAGAAATGGCGGATTAAATTAAATGAGGCGAAGTCTACTCACATAAACTTCACCAACAAAAGAGTTGATTACTTACCCATAGTGATCAATCAGCAGACAATTCCACACACTAACACAGCGAAATACCTGGGCATGACACTCGACACCAAGCTCAGATGGAAAGAACACGCCAAGGAAAAACGCAAAGAATTTTGCATTAGGTTTAAAAAGATGTGGTGGTTACTTGGAAGACACTCCGAGCTATCCCTGCATAATAAGTTACTGTTGTATAAATAGATTCTAAAACCCGTTTGGGTCTACGGCGTGCAACTTTGGGGATGCACGAAGAAATCTAATGTCAAAATTACACAAACCTTCCAAAACAAAGTACTTCGTAACATTGTTAATGCTCCTTGGTACATCAGAAATGATGACATCCACAAGGACCTACAAGTGCCAACGGTCAGTGCGTAAATAAAAAGGTTCGCGAAAAAACATGAAGCCAGACTCCATGAACACGAAAACGTCGAAGTGCTACAACTACTCGGCAACAATCAGCTTACTCGTAGACTAAAAAGGCTAAAACCCTTCGAGCTAGTGTAAGTGAAGTAAGTGAAATAAGGGCAATCTAAAACATGCGAAAAGAGTGTTTTAAACCATATGTGGAGTGCGCCAGTGGGAACACATCCATCAAACGTTAAGACTTGCTTAGATGTAAGGTAACTTAGATTTACGTAAACAATTGTTAAAATAAAATTGCTAGATAGTTATTAACTAGTTGCAATGTATGCGCCAAATGCGTAATTAAAAAAAATTCTGCTCTGGGAATGTACCAGAAATGTTGACTGTCCTATGCGACTTTATTACACCAAACAACGTTCTTAACTTGTTGGGATTAGTCTACATACCAAAACACCATGCGATGATTGTCTTCCTTCGATAATTTCAACAAGAATGCAGTTTTAAAAGACGAAAATTTAACTCCTGCAAAACAGAATGGTATGACTGCATTCAATATTTCTAACTTCAAATAAACATATATTTCAAGTTTGTTTGATCTGGATGTTAAGAAACAAGCAGCTTTGTAAGTATTTAGCATAGAGCCCTTAATTATGAGGTTCGAATGGCTTCCTTATGCAGTCAAGAGGTTCATCATAACAATTGAGGTTTTTTCGTTACTGTGAGATGAAATTGCATTACAGTAAGGGTTAGAATATATTTTGTTCCATGGAACTGCAGAACTACTTATTGTATTATTTTTTAAAACACGAAAAACAGCAAAAGTATATTTATTTTTTTAAAGTAGGAATATTTTTTATTATTTTCTAATTTGACCATTATGATGTCAGACTTTATTAACAACGTTGATCAACTTTTTCCCTATAATACAAACGTGTTTTCTTAGGTCAGTTTTTTGTGATAAGCCATTGATCTATAAAATGTAAACTCCTGACCACTTCAGAGGAAAGATTTCGGTTTCTTTAAGAAAGTTGCCATTTTATTTTTGTGGCAAGCAGTCCATTCTTGCTGGAAGACTGTTTGTATAACAAATCCTATATTTCTTTGCTGTTATCATCCTTTCGTTTGAAACTAGTGCATCTCTAAGGAATTTTTTTGAAAAACATCCTCTTCTCATCAAAATCCTTTCATGGTTGCCTTGCATACTATTCAAAGTGCGATGTTAGAATCGGTTCATTATTATTTCTGCCAAAGTGCACTTCGAAATGGTTTTTATCAGTAGTACCTTCTAATTGTCTGCTTCTAACCCATATTACACTTGTTTTCTTCATTTTCTCTGTCCGTAGTGATGTTTTGCTGTGATAGGCTGTGATGCGCGTTTTCTGTTTTTTAAATAATTTTTGATTCTCAACAGCATCTTACAGTACTTCAATTTCGTTGTATATCCATTTAAACGTTATTGCTATTTCTTTATTACTGTTGCATACCTTCCTCTTTGGTTTGAAGCCTTATCGAGCATTATAATCTTAGTTATATTCACAGAATTCATACTATAAGTGTTAGTAAATTTTCTTTGACTTACTAATATAGTTCTACTAATTCACTATCTTCAATCGTATAGACATTAAAATCTTTATAAGTATCCAAACGGCTTTTTGATCTTGTCTAAAAGCTATCACAAAAACTTGCTTATTATATAATTTATAGACTACTGACTGCTTAAGTAAAAAAAAAACATTTATGACTATTGGACCCAGGTTCAACTCTGGTCTCAGATGTCTGGCATGTGACCTACTCAGTCACTAAAAATAATTGAGTACCTGCATTCACTTGGAATAAGGTGTAGTAATGCGGTGGCCTAAGGCTTGCCACATCGCCTCGTGTTAAAGATGGTGCATAACGATCGGGCAGTGAGGACAAACATATGAGAGCTTTGACTTCTCAGTTTGTAAGCCGTAAACCTATTGCAGAAGAAATTTTTGTCGGGATTTTATTTTCCATTTATTCTGTACATTTTGAAACACCAAATGTTTGGGCTTTATTAGAAGTTTTCTAACTCTTTTTTATGGTTGATTATTTTTCTCGTACGCATATTTTTATATGTGGTTAAACTAGCGGTAGAAGACTACATCAGTTTATTGCAAGTAACGGCTCCTTATGGGTCGCTCATATCATAGGCTGAGCCACATTTTTAGCTCTCAGTTTTTTAGCCTCCAAGACCGCCAAATCAAAACGTAGGTAGGTGAAACAGCAATATTCTTTTTTAGTAATCTTTATGTTATATTGTCAGACAAGTCTTATAAATTAAGTAACGTTCAGAAACTTTTTAAAAATTAATAGGTAGATTTTTCCCCGTTAAGGCATCACATACAACCATAGATTGAGCGAACTTGCCTGCGCCGGCTGGCGGACATGGACAGAGTTTGTGTTCACAGAGCCAATTGGGCAGCCCAACAGGTAACTTAGTCATGTGGTCAGAAATAACTCTGTAAGCGATACAGAATAGAATTTCTTGGAATGTATAATTAATAATTGTTTTATTTTTGAAATTCAGTTCTGTGTTATCTCCCATGTTATTGTTCTTCTAACGATAATTTTGAGATCAAGATTCTCCAGGGCAACGCCAATGATTTTAGGCTCATAGCTTTGTTATTGCCATCTAGTATCCTTACCTTGTAACATTTCCAATTCTAGATTTTTTGTAATCTCACGGTTTTTCTTTTTTCTTTTCCTTCTAGTACTTTTCACGTTACAGTTTTCATCTGTCTTTCATTATTATTTCGTTCCAAGTACCCCAATAATTGTAATTTTTCAGCTTTAACAAAATCACTTATTGATGCTTTTTAAAGGAGATTAGAAAACTTTATATTAAATCGTCTTTTCCATCCATGTTGTTTTCTTTGAAACTCTTCTTTTCCAGATTTCAAGTTTTATTTTTATTAGTTATAATCCATTTCTTACATGCATAGGTTAACGCAGGTTGCATCTATAAAACTTATAGCACTTTCTTCTCTCTTGTTTGCTCCTTGCCATTAAAAAAATAACGAATACTATGACCCTTTCTATTTATATATCTTTATAACTTGAAAAGGGCTTCGAATAGCGGGTGACTTTGTTTTAAGTCTCTTCCTATTCTATATTTTTATTTATTTTTTTTCCTAATCCATACCTCACGCATCGTATTTTGAGAAGTTATTTTCAGGAAATTGGTAATATTGTTGAACATTTGAACTCTTTAAATATTTGTACTATCTTTGCCACAGAAGACCTGAATGAAATACAAAATTACGGCTGGAGAGAAAGAAAAGCTATAGGCTTGGCATAACGTACTAACCTTGTTTATGATAAAACTGGGAAAACAAGGTTTATGTGTGAGTCAACGCTCTCAATGGGTTAAATAAATTAAATGCGCGTGAAAATCATACATGCTGAACTTTATTTCGGTTTTCCTTATCAAATAACGCACAAAACTTAGTATTATTAGTGTTAGCATAACAAAATAATTTATTAAAATAAATAAACAAATAATGTATGAAAGTAATACATTCAATTATAGTAAATTATAGTTTTTTCTCTAATTATAAGGTTCGTTAAAAAGTTGGTGCTCAATATCAAAAATAGCTTTTTTTATACATAAATTCATTAAAAAACCATAACAGTACTCCTGAAAATAAAGGCCATTACCCTCCATGATCTCCATTGAAGCACTTGAACCATTTGGCCACTATTCGTTGACTAACTGTTCCCTCGCCTTGCAAGTTGCCTAGGCAGCATCTCTTGTGATCAGACCTTTTTTCCAATAATGTCTTAATAAAAACTTAAGTTTACTGTTAGTAATCTCGTGATCAATATCAGCCGTCCTGAAAATTGATTGAAATACTACAATTGCCATTACGAAGTAAAACACAAATCAGAAATATTATGGTGCACCGTATGGTTGGTTCTCGGGTTATAAGGCCGTGGTCGGAGTTCCGAAACTCTTGACGTTTCGTCTACAACTGCGGCGGACATCTTCCGGTAGGCAAAACAGGGTTGCGGACCGAATAGAAAAAAATCTCAAGAAACACAAGGTGAAAACCATCTATGCTACTACCACCAAGATACAAAATTTGCTCAGACCAGCCAAAGATACGAAAAAGCCACAGGATACACCAGGGATATACTGCACACCTTGATCACGTGAACAAGTCTACATTGGGACTACGGGCCGAACGATTACTACTAGGACACAAACTACGCCTCCATCAACCCGAAAAATCAGCAGTTGCTGAACATGCTTTGGAAAATCGTAACCATGAGATAAAATTCGGACAAACAAGTTTTATTCAATTGTAGGAACTATTACCCGAGATTATACCGAGAGGCTGTAGAGATTTATTTATTTTTTTAATTAATTACACTACAATATGTCTAAGCGCGACATTCAGTAGTTGGATTAACACACATTGGGTAATTAAGAACTGAAAGACATGAAGGTAGAGCATCCAATGATGTCTCGCCTATATTAATCTGTATGTCTAGTTTAACGTACACTAATTGGTCTATAATTTATACAGCACAGCATTGTTAAGGAAATCTGTTTATTTTTAATCGTAGCTGTTCTACATCGTTTTCTCTGTTACTCCATTAGAGGATTAGGATGAACACTAATACAATCACAATAGCGCGCACTAAACTTTTCTATTTCTTGATTAATGGTTGGTATTGAAAGATCGCGTCCGATGATTTCGTTGGTCACATACCATGGTCCGTTTACAATGGATCGGGGCACTTTTGACCGAAGTCTTCTTAATATTTCTATGTTGGATGTTTTGGCTGTATCCCATAGCTGTATTCCATATGCCAATATGGGTTTGATCATGGTTTTATAAAGCAGGAACTTGCTTTCCAAGGATGGCTGTGACTTGCGCCCTATCAGCCAATACATTTTTTGTAACTTAAATCTCAAAAGTTTACGCCTTGTCCGTATGTGCGTCCTCCACGTTAGTTTCTTGCCTAGATGCATTCTAAGGTTTTTAGCACTGCCAGATTGTGAAATTTCTTGATTATTGAGCATCACCGGTGGGCAGGTGCCTCTTCTTAGTGTAAATCATACATTCACTGATTTACTTTTATGCGCCACTGTATTTTATTTAGGTGAGTTTGTAATTGTTGGGATGCCAGATTTGGGTCGGTATGCGATGCAAGAATTGCCGTGTCATCGGCGAAAGTAGCGACTATGTTACCTGGTGTTGTCGGGAGATCCGCTGTGAATAGCAGGTATAGAAGGGGACCCAGAACGCTACCTTGGGGAACACCCGAAGCGATGGTATATAAAGGCGTTAATTCGCTGCCATATCTGATTTGGAAGTGCCTGTTGGTTAAGTACGGTTTTAGAATTTCGTAATAATCTGAGGGTAGGAGTTTCTTGATTTTACAAGGCAGTCCCTCATCCCAATCAAAGGATTGATTGATGTCCTAAAATACTGCTGCGCAGTATTTTCTCTCTTCGAAGGCTTTAGTGATTTTGTCGACTTCTCTGTAAACCTGTTCAATTGTTGCGTGATTGTTAAAGAAACCAAACTGGTGGTCAGGTATAAAAAGGTTGTCCTGGAGTATTGGGTGTAATTTCGACAACACTGGCAACAGACTGATAGGTCGGTATGAAGCAGGTTGTTCTTTTGATTTGCCTGGCTTTGGAATTAGGATAATTACGACGTTTTTCCAGTTTGGAAAACTGTCGGAGTCTTAAAATAGCATTGAAGGTAGAGATTTTTAAATATAAAAATAATTTTAACAGGGACGACGGATTCAATCTACTTAAATCTTGGTTTATCGCTCTTAAGGGGCAAAAAACAGATCGCGATATGGTAAAAGAGCGAGTGACGTCAGAAAATGCCAAAATATTACCTGTAACGACCCGATTGACGTCAGTAGCTAGCCCAATCAGGTTATCTACCATTCCGGTGATGTCAACGGCCCCCCAACACCATTCCTACCATACAGTCAGACAGTCATTTAATTTTTAGAAGATTTTCTTCTGAAGATGTCCGCCGCAGTTGTGGACGAAACGTCAAGAGTTTCTAAACTGTGACCACGGCCTTATAAGCCGAGAACAAACCACACGATGCACCATAACACCGGCCGTGAAAGCCTTCGCATCTATTAGAAATGTTATTTTTATACCTTTATATTAACATTATTGTATTGACATTAGATTAATTTTGTAAAATTATATAAGCATACAACATACTATTTAAATAAATAACTCGAAAGTTTTCGGATATGAAACCCTTAGATTAACTTCTAAACTTAAATACATGCCTTTTATAAATTGTTTGTTATCACATATAGGTTGAGCATTGGAACTCAAATTTTGATAAAATGCATGATATGCTGGAGGTTCGTATTCGAGGTCAAGGCAGTTATTAATCTTGCCTGCTTCAGTAGGACATTGTTGATTGTATTTCTGGAGAAATATGTTGTTTACCAAAAACCAAATCTCTTTCGTTTTCTTTTTCAGGTTTGCAGAACCATATTCTTCTTCGGCACTATTTGTGTACTTCAAGTAGTACTTAAATCAATCTTGAGTTGTAATCTTTAGTTCAGTAATCTTACTCAATGTTATCTCAATATGATTGCCAGACACTGTTCTCTTTGTTATATGATATAAAATTATTGATTATATAACATGCAAAAATTGTCCGGAATATAAGTACTTCAAGTTATATATGACGGTTGCTTGGAAAGCAAACAATCTGTACTTCACCCTTTAAGAGTAATTTAAATCATTTTAGTTCTAAATATTTTTAGGCTAGGCAACCATCTCTGTTTTATACTGATTTAATTTACAAACAAGGCTCGCGGTACCGACTCTGTCTAAACGCAGCTTTACAGAGAAAACAAACTTGGCTGTTTCTATTCGCGAAAACTACAAATCCTAGAATTCAATTACGTTCACATAGGCTTTCACTGACACAATAGGACACCATCTCAATATTTTGCAGTTACAGCAGACAGCTGATTTAGCAGAGATGCGTTTATCCATATTTGAATCGGTCCATGGGTTGTACTTAATTTTAGTCGGGGGTCAACGGCTGAAAGCGGCGCTTTTCTCAACAAATTATGTACACGCGCTCGCATCATAACCCGCACGCGAGTTTACCTAGTTTTTAGAGCTCAGTTCTATTTCAAAGAATTTTTTAACCGTAATGCTGTTTACAACATCTTTTAATATAATAATAACATTTCTTGCTGAGAAAAATTTTAAAAATATAGGTTTGTCTAAAAATAAAAATTACCAACAACAAATAGTACCTACTTCAGGAATGCCCTACTTCGATCTCTTCCATATTCTATCCAATAAAGGAAGGCAAGAGAAAACCACTTTTTTCTATTAATTATTTCCAAGAAAGTTAATAGTCGTACTTGATATAAAATATTCTAGAGGTCAAAACGACTCCCCCCTATTGGTTCTCCGGGGGAGTGATTTCAAGGACAGTGACATTAAATGCAAATGCCAGAATTTTAAAAATAGGAACTTGAAGTATAAAAGACCTGCTTCAAGTAGGTAAACTACAAACTATAAAAAAGAATACACTGGAAAAAACAAGAACAAAAATGCGTTGTACTTTTCTGCAAATAAATAGCAAAGTCTAAATGGAGTAGCCTTTCTGGTATCTAAACAAATTGATAACTACGTATTTAGATACAATACAATAAATAAAAGGATTATAGAACCACCAAACCAGTGCGCACACATATTCTGCAAATTTATTATTAATGTACAGTTTACACACATATTCAAATATTTCTACGAATAACTAGACGTTAATAGGTAAAGTATACCAAAAGAAAAATTAGTTATTCCTAGAAACACAACAAAAAAGAAGCGCATAAGAAACATAATAAAAAGAACTTTACTATAAAAGGTCAACAGGAGTATATATAAAAAATTAAAAACTTTATAAATTAAACGTGGAACTAACGAATCGGGTTATCAACCAAGAAGGAAATGTTGAAATACTAGAGGATAAGAAAAGAAAAAAACAATATCGAAATAACTGGGCTGGATTTCCAACAAGGAAAAGATAAGGAAGAAGTAGACGATGTATTAAGCAATATGTAAAATTTAACCACTAAATGTCTACAGGCTAACCAAATAAAAATGGTAAAAATAAGACTAATAGCTGAACTAGAAAGTTGGGACAAGAAAAAAGAAAAATACGCAGAGGAAATGTAACTTAATGTATAGAGGATGACAACACTAGATGAACTAAACATACAGAAAATGATTAGACACATGGCACAACAAAGGCTACAAGTCAAAATACGGTAACGAAAGCTAATCAGAAATTGGGAAGTATTTAACTAGGACTCTGCCGACGGTAAACTTATAAAAAACCAAGGTTTTAAAAAACTAATAAAACTAAGGAATAAATACATTAGGACTTCTACAATGACTCTGCAAATATAAATGGGGTTTTTGAACTTAAAAGTTAGGTATAATAGTGGAGAAGAAACGAAGTTTAACATCATATCGGCTGAAAATGAACAAACAAAGGGAACAATTATAATAATAGAACTATGGGATGTTAAAAATTCATACCAAAAAAGAAGAACGGTACAGGTAATAAGGAAAATGGAAAATTATAAAATAAATCTTAAGTTGCGAATGTAGGTGGACCAGATATGGTAAAGTCATGTTGGAACAGCATATGTTTATATATTCTGGACTAAACTAATGCAGTATACATCAATATGGTATTGGCATCTTAATAGAATAGAAACCAGCCAATGATAGAATCGTATTAGCTAAACTGGATTTTCGTAAGAAGAAACAAATGCTAATACAGAGCTATGTATCCACCGATGTTACAGACTACGATATAAAAGAAGAGTTTTATAGTATGCTATGGTAAATGTACATAAAGGTGATTTTAATGCCAGAGTAGAAACAGATAATGGGGAATTAAGGAATTTCGGAAGGACATAAAAACGGAGAATTACTTGCAAAATTTTGTAGATTTACAAAACATAAAAATAGGAGAAACAAACACAAGAACTGTCATAAAGTTACCTTACTGGGTGTCGCCAGAACGAGAAATGAAAATTCAGATTGATCACATCTGTATAAGCCAAAAATGGGTAAATTTACAACTAAATACGCGTAATAGAAGAAAGTTTATAAACTGTATGCGAGATAGTGACAATAACATTCACAGTACAATAGAGGAGGTATGGCAACAACACAAAGAAGTGGTGCTAAACATGTGTGCTAAAGTGCTAGGAACTGATGCAGTAAATAACAAAAAAAGGCATAAGTGATAGTACCTGGTATTTGATTGACGAAAGGAAAAGTATTAAACTAAGGAAGTTATCAACGACATGCAGAGATAAACTGCAAAAACAGGAAAACTATAAAAGGATTAGCAAAGCTATTAAAAAAGCAGTTAGAACTACCCAAAAAAAATGTCTTAAAGATATAGTCAACGCAGCTTAAGCAGCTGCAGACAGAAAAGATTCTAGACAATTATTTAGAAACATAAGGAACCTGACTGGAAGAAAACACACAATTTTAAAGAATAAAGTTGTGCTCAAGTGAACAACAAATGCAGCGATGGCTAGAGTATTATAAAAAAAAACCTAAATTGAGACTTACCAGATAAGGAAGGGGTGCAGAATCACATACATCCAGAAATAGAGTTTAACATCAACACGGATTCCCTACAGTGAAAAAAGAGTTAAGAGCATATCCTAAATTTTAGACAAACTATGGAAAAAAGTATAGAACATAGGGTTACTATAAAAGAATCATCGGATTTTAAAAAGATATTTTGCATAAAGCATAATATTAAGTAATACATGAAAAGGAAGGGAAAACATAGAAGTTTTGATTTAAAATTTAAATTTTATGTAAACGATAGTCCAGTTCGGTCCACATACGCCGCAGTGCGTCTCGATTGATTCTCCTCATAGCAGCAGTAATGCGGTCTTGAAGTTTGTTGACTTGTAACCAGATCTTTACTGTACCTTCCAAGAAGAAAATTGCAAACCTTAAGATTAAGGAATCTCGGGGGCTTATCAGCGGGAAAATACCAAATTCTTTGGCTTGGTGCGTTATAAAATTGATTTTTTATATCAAAAATTTTATTTGAGAGGATCCAGGTTGATTATTAAATGGTCAAGATACCTTTTTTATATAGTTTTCGTTTAGATTTTTACTGTAAGTAGATCTATATGTGATAAGATCATAGAACTTAAGTGACCCTTTTAATTTGCTTGGTCAGATTTCACCCATTGGTAAATATCTTATTTAAAAAACCTCACAAAAACCAATTCTAAACCAATTCAAACTGTGCTATTACTCACCCGTTACTGTACATAAATTCTCCAATTGTCCCTCAAGTGAACCGGCTAGCCAAGCTCTCGAAAAAGATTTTAACTTTGCTATCATCCCAAATCGCGCCCTTTCCAAACATATTATGTTCCAAATCTCTCACAGCTGTGTTACTTAAACCCAATATTACACCTTCCGAATACAAAAGGTAGCGCTACACTTATTCTTAACAATCATATTATATCTGTAAGGTGGATGATCTACTAAAATAATAGGTCTATCTAACAACTTATCTGGAAAAAAAACCAAGACCATGTCCGAAACTTTTACCACTTCTTAGATACGTAAAAACATCATAATGGTCAATTCGAATGTTTCTCTGTTTACCAACATTCTAATCCTGGAGATTTTGTAAACTTTAAAATCTACCCACATTTTAGAAGATTAATTAATTAATTAATGATTGCCTTTTTAATACTTACTTTACCATTCACAACCAATTTTAGTGCCAAACTAATGATGCTCCTATGGATTCCTCCTTCACCTGTCGTAGCAAACCTTCTTATTACAGGTTTTAAAATAAAACCTCTTGCCTTCTTTCACCTGAAACCTACCTGTTGTATGTTGACAATACTTTTGTTGTGATCCTATGGACAAGATGGACTTTTCCAATTCCAAGTTTACAATGAAAATAGAACAAGACAATTTTTCCCTCTACTGAATAACTTCATAAAAAATCTTGCTAATGACAGTTTCTGATTACAAGAAACATACCGATCGTTATTTAATCTACTCAGTTGTAAATTCCTAACAAACTCAAATCAAAACCTTTAGCAAAATCCTCATCCAAAACAAATATTCCAAAAAATACTTGATCCATATCATTAAGAGTATTAACAGAATAGGTCGCATATAAAACAAACAAAATAATCAAACGGTTTTTAGGACTAATTATCACCACAACTCTCAAGGAGTCTACGAAATGCCTTGTGGTAAATGTAACAGAATCTACATGGGCTGAACGAGCAGACAGCTACTTTATTACTGACCGTGACGAAAAAATATATATTTTGCCTCATTAATATACGGGTTTTTATCGATAATACTTTTGATGTAATGCAAGAACGCTTTTTGTTGGTCAGCAAGATCTTAGTGTTGGGTGTTATTATTTTTGTTAATATTTCTAATTATAAGAGATGGGGATTTGTTAGAATACCAATTTTGTAGTCATGGTTTTTCAATGAAATGAAAAATTTCCATGTTGGAAAGTTGGATTTGGTAATAACGGATTTTGTTTTTCAATGGATTTAGGCAGAGTGATTTTAACATTTGGCGTTCAAGTAGCGGGTAACTAAAGGACTTTTGTTGTAAGAGTGTCTACGGAGGAGAATAAATTGATTTGTTCTATTTGTATAATAAATTTGATGTTGGTGTTAATTTGGTTGAGGTGGGAAAGCAATTCTGGAAGGGTATCATGTCCATGAGGCCAGATAACAAAAGTGTCATCGACATATCATATCCAGCAGGTAGGTTTAAGGTGAAAGGAGGTGAGGACATTTGCTTCAATATCAGCTACAAAAATGTTTGCTATGAAGAATGAGAGTGGACAACCCATAGGAATAGCATTAGTTTGATGGTAAATTTTATTTTGAAGGGTAAAGTATTTAGTAGATAGGTTATGATTATTTAAGGAGAGGATATCGTTATTTATATTATAAGTTGATTTCAGTCATTGTAAGGTCTCACGAATTAGGGTATTGGGAAAAAAGAAAACGACATCAAAGCTGACCATGATATCCTCTTTGCCTATAAAAAAGTCTTGAATATTTCTAAGAGATGGTAGGAGTTTTGGATATAGGTTGAGGCCTATGAGAGGTTAAAGAATTTTGGCGAGGTATTTAGCCAAGTTGTAAATATGATAATCGAATGCGCTAATAATGGGATGTAAAGAAATGTTTTTTTTATTCATTTTTGGAAGATCGTATAATTTTGAAATTTTAGATGATTAGGGTCGAGTTATTAATGAAAATTTTGACTTTCTTTATAAAGTAGTTGATGAGATTATTAGATACATGACGATAATCGGATAATTTATTCTGATAGCATTGCCCTTGTCTACCTGTAAAATTGTAATGTTATTATTTTGTTTTAGAGCTTTTAAACCACGTAATTGGGATGCTTTTATATGGTTTCATTTGTCACGTTTTCAGGGAGAGTTGAAATGGAAGCTTCTATTTAAAATATGCTATGTTCGGTTGGTATGCAATTTGAGGTAACAACAAAGTTAGAACCTTTTACAAGAGCCTCAATACCCGAGTCGCTTGTAGGCTAGTCGGAAGTGTTTACGTATGGTAGTGTTGGTTAGTGATTTTGGCACAATTTTGAAAATTTACGGTTTGGAGTATTGGTTTTCACCCTCCTAGAGTCCATTATAATAAAAAATTCTTTAAACGACAGTATTTATTATATCTATCTAGTCTAATATATAAACACCCACTGTTTTTGCCGAAAGAAGACAACTTTTTGGAATTTCCCAAACGAGAGAAAATATGCTACAAAATTAACTTTGCCTACGCAAAAAATCTTCTCCCATCCTACCAGCAGAATTATAATATAAATAACAAAATGCAATCGCTGCCTGAATACAAGAAATAGTAGCCAACGCTTGTCTATTATATGAAAATCCCTCATTACTCCGTACCGTTACTTACGCAACATCTCCAAACCAATAAACTTTCCTCGACTCAGTGTATCTCTTACCAAACAATATTCCCGTCAAAGTTTTGTTTCTAGCCTTATAAATAGTAAAGCAGGACACATAAAAGGTCATTTTTATTCAAAGACTCATAGCTTTCCTTGGGAAATAGTCAATCTTGTGAATTAGGTTGTCTTAACACTGATTTTTGGTACTTTTTCTGTCTTCGGCCAGTCTCTTCTTTCTTGGTAAGTGGAGAAATTCAGGTCTTCTATTATTTGGAGTATATATTGTAAGTTAGGTCTGCTTTGTGTGTTCTTCCCATCTGTTATACCTTCTATTATTATTTGTAGTAAACCCGAATGCTTTAACATGTGTCGTATACATGTCTCTTCTTCTAATCAAACTTATTTCTTAATAATATCTCGTTATTTGATATTCTCTCAACTCCTCTTGTTATTGATATTTTTCTATAGCACCATAACTCAAATGTATGTATTCTTCTCTATGCGACACTACTTATGAAAATGTGTAGAAGTTGTTTGTTTTATTTTACTAGTATGAAATCTGTTTGGTGTCGTCTTATGTTACCTGACATCATTCCCGTGTATCTTCTGCGTACGTGGTGTTGAAATAATGTATTTGCAATGACTAAGGCATATTGTGCGTAAACCTTAACCAATCGATTTCTTGTGTTTCTTTTTCCAAGACTGTATCTAACAACAATTTTTTCTTCTTCACCTTTCTTTAAAATTGCGTTCCAGTCTCCTAGGATAGTGAGATTTTCTCCTCCTCTCGCATATTTTATCTTCTCCAAATCATCATAGACTTGTTCTAAATATTTGTCACTGTATTCTAATATGGGCACTTTTGGGAAACTAACTATCTTTACCATCATTATTCTCTTATTGTATAATATGTATCTCTTTACTTTTTGACCGACCTGCTGCTGTGTTAATTATTTGAAAGTTTCCGCTCCATGCATCACTTTCGCTTAATTCCATTATGGACAGTCTGTTTTCTTCCATTTCTAGTTTTAAGTTCTCCAATTGTGGTCATTTTAATAGAGTTTTTACGTTCCTTGTTCTTGATCTCTTTCGTTTAGTTCTATTTCCATCTTCGTTAGTTGTTTTCGCCCATAGATCCGAACAGGGGACTCTTTTACCTTTAGAATATTTAACTTTCCTTGATGTCATAATGCTGATTTTTTGGGAAATATTTTATATACTCTAGTAGAGTGACTACAGCGTGGACGTATTTTTATGCAATTATAATCTACACACCCAATGATTTCCGTAGAGAAACCGCCTTTGAACTCTGTTGCAAGCGTCTGAGCATGAAAAACCCAATTAATACTTTGGGACCCTTTAGAGCAGCATCTGAGCTGGCTTTTTGTAATTTTTTGCACAATCGCGCCTCACAGAGCAACTTCTTGGGTATGTAGGTAACTGAGAAGGCTTGTTTTTTATTCCCTGTCCGAACGCCTTCATTATATCTTTTTTTCTTTAAATTTTGTATGACCTTCTTAGGGGTCAATTTTTAGAAAGATTATAGTCTACTTGTATAGCCCCTCTGGATTGCTTTAATTTTAATTAGATAGAGAATAAAATGAACTTTTCTTCATCTGTAAGGACGAAGCTTTATGTCCTCCATATTATTTTCAATAAAGCACTTTATAGACTTATTACCTTTTAGATTTTAGTCTTAAAAGTCTTATGATTACTACTGCCCAAATAGAAGTATATCTACTAGACTGCAATTTGACCCCTTGTGACTTACGTTAAAGTTGTGTAAATTGACCACATGGGTTTTTATTTTCTGCCTAATTACAAAATAATAATACTGTTTTATATAATTTGTTGTTTAAGCTTCTTAAGTCTCCAAATAATTGGCACAATGCAAAATACAGGGATGTTCATGTAGCTACTATGATATAGTAATGTCAGTTTTAAAGTCTGCAGCATCACATTTTTGATAAATTTGTTGTGAAGTTCGGTCCGCTTAATTGGCACAGTTGCTATTAAAAGAAACTAACAAACATTAAGTGCGCCACTGCATCTGCAACAAAGCAAAGCTGCCTGTTTAAACGGACCGACATTGCTTGGTGGCCGTCACGCAATGGCAGATGTATTCTCGTATAATTATTAATCTCATTCCCCGAGGTTCATTAGCCAGAATTAAGATCTGTCTGTTGCTGTAAAGGCATAACCTAGCGTGCCGATGGATTATTTTCGCCTGTAACGGATTTCACGCTTTGTTTCTTTTATTGCGCCGCGCTTTGGCTGGAAGTGCATATCTTTAGAAAATTTATGTGCGCTTCTCCTATTGTGCGCAGACTATTATTGAATTAGCCAAAGTGGCTTAAACGAAACGCGCGATAAATTAATCGTGTATTCACGACACTTCTCGCAGAAGCAGGGTTTCGCCGACAGAGTACCAAGAATGTTGATTGTGAAGATTTCCGGAATCGCCCGGCGAACCTGTCAGCGCTGTCGCTTTTTATGGGCACAAGACGCGCTTCTTTGAACTCTGGTACTTGATGGATTTTAAGATGTACGAGTCGCTCTGCAGGAACTTTTGTGCTTTACGAGTCATTCTGTAATTACATTGAAAGGTAGCGATGGGTACAAATGAGTCATTTTACGTTTCTTTTACTTTGTTAACTGCTAATTTAGTTGAGTTAATTATACTAAAAATCACATACAGGTTGTTTCGGAATGTGAGCAGACAAGGGGTGTTTTATGCGTCCTAGACTGACGATTTTTCACCCGACTATCAGTGAATTGTTGCAAGGTGGGAACGTATTAATGTTTAACTGGATCGGATTTTTTTCCTGCATCGAAAACGTGGAACAATTTAACTTACAATCGAAGCTCCACTCGGAGGAAGCAAACCAAATGGTCGTGGCAGACGTGCTTTTTGCGTTCGATAATAATTACGTGTGCGTTCCCAATTCTCAGGCCGCGCAATTATGTTGTGCTCTAGATACACCGCGTAAAGAAAGCGGCCCCGACGTGCGTGCAGGACCGCACGGGTCTCCTTGTGTGAATTAAGCGCTCACAGCGTGGCATGCCAAATACCATGTTAGCCGTCTTTGTTTATTTTCTGTTCAAATGTATAGATAGATTCTGTTAAGGACTTGTATGTTCTTTTATACTGCTTTGAGTTTACTGAAATCTACTATGACACTATTTACTGCTTCTTCACGATCTTTTATTAACTTAAAAGTATCCAGACTCTATTCTATACGGGAAGAAACCACAAAAGATAAGGTGAGGATAGTGTGGAAGTTAATCTAAACCCTCACTCCTAATTGTTGATTCTGTGGAGTGGGACAAAAAAGAAAAAGAAACGATTTTGATTTCAACAGTTCTTTATATGTTAGTATAACATGTTTCAGATTATAGTACACCAACGTCTTGTAAATTATTCTCTTACATGGCAGAGAAATCATTATGGTTTGTTTGATAAGTATTGATTTAAAAACCTCGTTTTTCTTGATGCAAAAAATAAAAAAGGCATGTTTATTAGATTTATTCTGAACCTGTCGATATATGAAGTTGTTTTTAAAGTCGACGTTTACATTTGTCGAGCGAGGCAGTAATTTGCACAAATCAATGTTTTCTGATCTGATCTTTCTGAAGCGTCCTATATATACATTCTAATGTATACATTTTATTTTTAAATTTTAAAATTACAATTTGACAACAAATGTGCTAGTATAAATAAGCTTAGCGGATCTGGCAACACCAGGTCATGGTTCCCCAGGTATGCAGTCGAAGTTTTGAGTTCCAAACACATTCAGTAGCAAATTTTTTACAAACATTTATTTTATAGTCGTCGAAAGCAGGCGGTGTGTCTATAAACAAAGTAGTTATGTATTGCGTGCCTCCTTCTATAGCCTCAGCTATGCGTTATAATTGATGACAGATGAAAGAGCATAAAATAAAATACCTAAAACTTGGTAAGCCGCGCAATTTTGTTGTATAAAGAGAGGGATAAGCTAAAACTGAACAATTACAAATCCGTAAGTCTTCTTCCTCATTCATACAAACAAATTAACGAATAAACTCAAAGAATATTAACCCCCTCAACAGACAGGTTTCTATAAGAGTTATAGAACGCTAGAGCATATCCAGACAATTGATGCATTAATAGAAAAGTGTAAACAATACCATAGCCCTCGTTTGGGCAATTTCTTAACAGATATAGACAATGGAAGAATAGACACGCTTTGAAGCTTATAGAACAAATAAAATTGGCATTAAACGACAGAGGAATACAATTTCCCTAAAACTGCTTACACTTCCTTTCGAAGACGCTTTTGAAAAATTATCGTAAATATCAACGACCGATCTCAAGTTATCTTCATTTCGTAAAAGATATTGCCCTGATCAGTACCAACACTGAAGAACTATAATATATACTAAACGAACTTCGAAGAAATTGGAAAAAAATTGAGAAAAAACAAAGGTTATGTTTACAGGAAACACGATCCTCTAAGTTGATAATGACGTTTTAAAAAATGTTGAAGAGTGCATTTACTTAGGTCACACAGTGAAACTTGGTAAAGAAAATCAAGTTTCCGAAATAAGCAGATGAATTCGAATAACATGGGCAACTAGCTACTGGTAAACAGGACTTATACTTCAAGACTCAAAAATACCAGTCAACTTAAAGAGAGAAATATTTGACATGTGTGTATTTTTGGTGTTGGAGACCAAGACTCCATAAATCTACCATGGGAAAACCATCCGAGGGATAGGTAGATAATATTAAGGAGAAAGTTGATAAGAACTGGCTACAAGGAGCACAAAATAAAACGGAGTGGGAAAGAAAAAGGAGGCATACGCTTAGGAATGGACAATTAAATGCTGAAAATGGCGAAAAAAAATATGTGGTTTTCTCTGAAACCGAATTGGAAAAATGTTTAGTCTTCCAACTTTCTCGTTAATCCGGAAGTGGATAAGTTTTTCGAATAGTTTCTAAATCGTTGATGGTAGATGGGTTTATACTTGATAGCGTCTTTCTTATTTTTTCCTGGGGAACATCATAATTGCGTGTTTACCAAATTCTTAGGTAAGCATTGAAGGTAGCTGCTAATTACGCTAGTGCTTCTTTTATGAATTTCTTCAGTATAATATTAAGTATTTTATCATGGTCCTGGAATTTATTTATTGAGAAAAATTTGATTACGAGTTTTCTTGGTGGTGTTGGTTTAAAGTTGGCCAATATGTTTCAACGATTTTTTCAAATACCTTTGATGCCACTGGCAACAAACTAATGGGACGATAAGATCATGGCTCTTTAGGTGGTTTTCCAAGCTTTAGTGTTAGAATAAAGCCCACCACGTTCCATAGTGATGGAACAGATTTCTGTTATAAGTTTAAAGTTCTCGAGTAGTTGTTTCAGGACCTTACCCTTAATAAGATTATATCCTGAGACTTTGTTGGGATTTATATTATTTTGATTCTAGATTTAATTTTCCGTTACTTTAAATTTTTTTATTGGTAGCCTTAGTTGGTCTGCAGTATGGAGTTTTGCCTGAATCTCTTCTTCTTTCTGAATTCATATGGTAGGTGTGATTGAAATAGTACGCTAAGGTGATCAGCAAATGTCTCAGTTTTCTCCTTAGTGCTTGTGCCCCAACTACCCTAGTTTTTTCTAATGGGTGGTACACCGTTGTGGATGTTTTAAGTGCTTATTGGCACGCTAGAGAGAATAATCTGCCGGTTTTGTACAAGAAAAGTTTTTTAGGTAAGCTCAAAATGTTTGGTCCTTTAATTCTTGAAACATATTCTTCAGATCTCTAGGCGGTTCGTTAAAATTATTTTTGTCGTTAGGCGATGTAGTATTTTGCCATATTTTACAAAGACAGCAATCTTCTTTTAATATTCACTGAAGAGCAGTATTGGTATTCTTTGGAGACTAATTCGGGTGTTGATTCCAAAGCTGCGTTTCGTATAGAGCAATTTAGATGTTCTACAGCTTCATTAATGTTTTATCCAGTTTTCCAGTTTGTTTTCTTATTGTAAAAGCAAGGTGGTTTCTGTTTATGATATACTGTAGAGCTTAACGAGACTATAAATTGTGAGTGGTCTGATGAAAGATCTAAGCACTATTCAACTCTACTATAATATCTACTATATTGTGCTATACCTTTTGTTGTGGAAAAATCAACTAAATCTGAAATTTTTCTTTTATCAGAGGGTTGTCCAGTGAAAGTATGGTTGAGGATATTCCTACTTATTGATTTTAAGTTCTTTGCCTTCAGGAGTGGTTAACCTAGAGCCTCATTGTTTGTGCTTAGAGTTGTAGTCTCTACTTGCGATAAATTGTTGACCAAGCGTGCTGAAAAATTAGGCAAATTGTTATTCTTTTATAGCGTATTTAGGAGGAAAATGTAACGATGTTATTGTAACTGGTCCAATCCAGTCTTCAACTGCAACACTTATTGCTTGTATATGCTCATGCTGGTATTTATTTAGTTCGTGGTGTCTTAATAATAACTGTTAAACTAGAGTATGCTGTTCCATCCGGATGCTTTGTGTTATAGACAGTGAACTTTGATATACTAAGGTAGCTTCTGTTTGTGGGTTTCGGTTATAAGTACTCTATCTAGGTCGTCGTACTGAGCAATTACTATCTGAAACTCTTGACTATGGTTGGTTAAGCCATTAGCAGTCGAAACTGACATTTGCAGGATTAAACCATTTGTGCAACTTGGAGACTATGATAGTTAGAAGGTGTATCATTAACTTTATGTCTTCTGCTAACTTGATCATATTTTTTTTATAATTTGTCTATGGTGGATGTCATAGGTTACTTGATTTGTGTTTAGTGCCTTTAGCTTATCTACATCAGTAGAGTAATATAGATTTTTGATTATTTAGTTTAGTTATCAAGGCTCGATAATTTTTTACTTTATCTGGCATAATTTTGACTTGGTTTCTGAAAATCATCTTCAGGGTAAGGTCGTTTTTGTCGATTTTATTTAATTTGCCTGTCAGAGGTTTTTATATTTATCACATCGGCAACAACAACTGATGGTGGTGGAGGAAGTTTTACTTCTTTATCAACATAGTTATCTATTTCCATCGCGTTTTCGTCTTCTACTTCAAATATTTTTTTTACATTTGTTGCCTCAATTGATCACCAAATGATCTTAGTTTGCTGTTTTTCCTCATAACACGTTTTCCATTTTCAGTGTTATTTATTTTGGTTTTTTTAGTTATTCAGTCTGAACTGGGCGTAGCTGGTACATCGTGTGGTTGGTTTTTGGGTTATAAGGCCGTGGTCGGATGTTTTGTCCACAACTGCGGCAGACATCTTCAGAAATTTTAGAAGATTTTCTTCTGAAGATGTCTGCCGCAGTTGTGGACGAAACGTCAAGAGTTTCTGAACTCCGACCACGGCCTTATACTAGACCAACCACACACTCTTCACGCCGTGAAAGCTTTCGCATCTATTGGGCGTAGCTGTTTGGTAATATGGTTGTAAGTACTGTATATTTAATTATATATATTGAGTCACTATATTTTGCTCCACTTGTTGACCATATGAGAAAAATATGTACTGTGGTTGCATTATTCGTGGTTGGAGTTGCAATGTTTGAGAGTGCCTCTCAGAAAGTGGAAAATATTGAATTTAGTATTGCAACTTATTAGTATCGCACTTATTGCATTCAAGTCAGCATGCGTGTTTGCTTTGTGAAAGTGAAACCCGAGCTTGTCAAACCTCGTCGAAATTATATGCCTGCGTTCTCGATAAGATTGAAGATATCTCTTATGGTAATACCTGGACGATTGTCTTCCATAATCCCAAATCATTTAACTTAAGATTGTTAATGTGTTTTTGATGTGAGTCAATTGATAGGCATCAAGTTTCTTTTTGATGCGATGAAATAAGTTATTCGTCATATTTGTTGTTGTAAGATTATTCTGCCATTCTCTTCTCGGGGTATTTTATTTCTTAATTAAATTGGGTGGTGAATTATCGAAAGCTGTTTCCTGTTGTCTTTTTTGTGGCTCTTTTAATACTGTTGGATATGGTTTTTGTTAGATGTAAGATTGTTTCATAAATTCGAGATGGAGTTAGGAGATCGCTTATATACTTTAGTTGCTGATCAAGCATTGTATGAAAAGATCTCAGTTGACTAACTCATTGATTAAACTAGGCTGACGCTAATATAAACGAGGTAATTACAGGTAGTGGTCTAGTTCAGGGAATATTTACTAAAAAAAAATTTATTGAAAATCTTATACTCTACGATGTTCAATATATCAGGTATATATATGGGTAGTAAGTGAGCTTGTTGGAGACTTCTATTTGGAAAGCATGTGTAGATGTTAAATCGTAAAGTTACTCAATACCCTCATATTGTGTTTAGGTCTGAAATAAGAAGGATGAGTTTGTTTGTGTTAAATATAGATGAGACGTTTTATTGCAGAAGCCGTTCGGTGGGTTGCCTACAAACACACACATTATATTGCAGTTTACAATTATAGCTAACCTTCCTGATACGATCCTGGCATTTATATGAGCAGTAGATCTAGATATTTTAAGTTTTCACGAGTGACTTGAATACTTATATTAGTAGAATATCTTACAATGAATTATTTAAATAGTGTTAATTGTATTGTTGCTATTAGTAAGGATTTATCATTGAGCTACATAAATAGAGTTGTTCGATTTGTTCAATGAAGGGCTGAATTACATTTAAAAGAGGCGATGGCAAGTTGTCGACTGGTCATGAGTGAATGCTCTAAGGTCCAGAAACACAGCCCACTGGCGAGTCCAAGTCTCGCTAAAAATTTACAGATTTATGTGACGTCGGAGAATTTACCTTGCATATTACTAAGCACAATAAGCTCTTGACGATGCAGTGTTGATAGTGCCCAAAAAAAGTAAAGTTTTAAGTACTCATAAATTTGTTTTTGAGTGTCAAGGTGAGTAGGCCTTGGGGAATAATATTTGATAGATGAAGGAAGTTTTTCGTACTGCTAACAGGTGTGGTTTGTTTTTTTCCCTTACTGTTTATTAGTCATATACACTCATGGATTCTCAACGAGATTCGAACTTGCCTGCGCGCTGGGTCCTCAGACAAAAGAGCATTGCCCGTGTGCACTAGGCTACAGTAGCTGACCTTGCATTTCCTATAGTTTGATCGTAATTGATGTATAACTGATCACCTTCGTATTTGGTTCTAATTTATAGTAGTTTTTTGTGTATCCAATGTGTTGGGAACTATAGCATTGACGAGTTTTAATATTAGTTTTTTTCATGGTAACTAGTGAATGGTAAATTTTATTAACGTTAAATTTTTCTTTTAGCAATACTGCACATACTGGCATAGCTTTTTATCTTTACTTAAAAGTCTTATAATGTGCTATCGGTAAATCGTACGTTGCGAGTTCTTTTTGTGTAGTATTCTTAGGGCCACCGCTGTAGACTGGCAGTCATGGGTATTGCTCCTCTATCCGGTGACCCAGCGCGCGAACGAGTTCGACTCTCGCTGAAAACCCATGGGTGTATCTGGTGTTCTAGTATTTAAGTAGCACGTTAGTGGGCACAATAAGCCCTTGAAGGTGCAGTGTCAGTAAGTGCGCCCTAACGGAAAAATATCTTTACCACTTAAGGAAGGAGGGGCATTCTTTATAGAAACCGCAAAAGGTCTGAATGTTGGGGTTTTGGTCAAGTAATGTTTGGTCAAAGTTCTATAGTTATATTCGCTTATTAGAATAATTTTTAATGTTAAAGAATTAAAAGATGTAGAGACTTTTCTGATAGCAAGAATTTTGATATTGTTGGTTGTTTCATTGTGATGGACTGAACTGTGCAAGAAAATGGGTGATATCCTAATTTTGGCTGATTCTTGTCGGCTTCACTTGAGGTTGATGGTTCAAGATGTCCTTTTAGGTTAGTGTCCATAAGTAATTTTTTGTAAGTCGGTGATAGGTGGAGATAAGTGATCTGAGTTTCGTTCAGAATAATTATGGTAATTCGTGCAGTTCACCTCAATGAAGGGATTATAAAAATGTACTTGCAGTTGTTATTGCTAATTGAATAATAGATTTTGTTACCAGAAATAAAACGAATGTGGGTAATTCTAGAATTTCCTCACGTTCTTGTTCGAAAGCAAAGCCAGACCTCCGAAACAATTTTTAGATAGTAAGAGCCTTACAAACATTAATTAAAACTCCTAAAAAGATATTCTACGTTCAAGGATTTATAGATAATTTGTATGGAAGAGTCGAAGTATCATTGAAATAGATCTGTTCTTTTTATTTTCTTAACTTTTAACTTTTATCTACATAACTTATTTTTCTATTTGTGGACTTGGTTCGCACTTAGGGCGTTATGGCTATAAGATATTTTTGTATTTTGTATTTTTCTGGTTCTTTAAAATTGGAGAAACGTTGGAATAAAAATAATGGTGGGGTTTTACATTCGTCCAGAGATTATGTCCTGTACGCTGGAAAGAACATTTCTATATATTCGACTTCACTACCTGGTCGTGGCCCACCATCTCTGATGTGGGGGGATGTGGTAAGCACCGCATCGTAGCATTATTATCCTTTCTTCAAAACAGAGGTTCTCAATTATTTTTGATGACTGGTTAGGGCATCTGCAAGAATCGAACTCAGATCCGCCTTCAGATGTTGTAACCTGCGGTTTCCACTTTTAGAAAATATTCCAAAATTTATCAGTATGGAATATTTGAAGGTCTACTAAAAACACATGCAGTATATTTTTGACTTTCTGAATTGTTAGAAAAAGACATAATAGTAGTGGTATGGTGAATGTTCTGCTACTTACGTAGGATCAGAAGTTGATTTCAAACCCAGTTTTATATTATAATGGAACGGCCACAACTTTGTTTGCTGACTTATTGTTGTTAGGAGCCGAACGAGGAAAGTTATTTATAACAGCAAACAAAAGAGAACAACATCTTAATTGCTATTACAAATCCGTGGGCAATTCTTGCCGCCAATAATATGTTTCCTGCCAAATATACGTCCTGCCAAATGGCTTTTCCCGCTTTCACTTTTGAGAATATAAATAGTTATGTCATAAATACAAAATGCCGGAATTCCTCCAAAACTATTTGTTTTCATTTTGGAGAGGAGGGACCTGGAACATTAATTTATTCTCCATTCTTTTAATTTCGGTTAATTTATATTTAGCATTTTTACTTTTTCTTTGGTTTTGTCTCGTAAGTTGGCATTGATGTCTTTTGAGTTGTCACGCCAATCCCTAAGATTATTTACATAGTACGTGAATGATTACAATGTGTAAGAAGTTTTGTTGCAGTTTTGTACTATTTTTCCCCATCATTACTTTTTTCATTGCATGTAACTAATATTTTATTTTATTTATTGTGACCTCTATAATAGATGTATTATATGCAAAGAAAAAACAAGTCAAACACAGCACACTTTGAACATCTTTAAATTATTAAGTTGCACATACACTGCTTTATATAACAGCATTGTTTATCTATCTGTCTAATCAAGAAATATTTTGTATGCAAGTGTTTGAGAGTCCAGAGCTGCAGGAAGTTTGAAGAGGCTAGGATTAGATTTGTGATATTCTAAGCATCTCTTTTGTTTTGCAATTATAATAGTTATTTAAATATTTATTCAAATAATTTATACAGTTGGAATCAATACTCGAATATTCAAAAATGCTATTCGTATTTTAAAAATAATAACAAATTGTGGAAACTAAAAAATTTTTACTTTTTTGAAGTGCTTACACATTTGCACTATTCCCATTTATTCAGTACTTTAGTCTGAAGAGCCGTGCGCTTCACAATTTTTAATTTCCCATTTTACGAGCAGTCTCGTTTTTTATTTAAAAGACTGGCCAACACGTTGCGTGTGCAATTCTGATGTTTTTGTCTATATCTATGCCAAAAAGGCCGAATATCACTTTGTTTGTTCTTACCTTATCTGTATATAAAATCTCTTTTTGCAATTCAAAAAAATCGAGTAATACACCACGGGTACTTGCAATCTTGGTTTTTTTTTAGTCGCCCTGTTTACATTGACACTAAACGAAACTCGCTATTTATTTAAGACGCAAAGTTGTTCCTTTTGTTTATTTGTCCTACATTCACCTTTTCAGGTTGATAACATTTTTATGAAACATTTGAGAGCTTATTCGAACAGGCAATTATTTTTATTGTTACTCTTCATTTTTTACGTTTACTCGTCCACGGTTCTTATAGTTCACTATACTTTTGTCTCTCTAAGTTTATTATCACCTACGTTTTATATTATGTATAAAATTTATTAGCAAACTACGTTTGACTTATATGGTTTATAGTCTCTGGTTTTAATTTTTTTTATATGTGCGATTTACTTACACGGAATAACTTTTATTGTTGCTAGTTAACGAGATTGCTTCTCTATATACATTAGTACCATTTATAGGTAAACTTAAGCAGTCTTCATCACGTAGTAGACAGTTATACAACATAATTGTATGAATAAAGGCAATGATCGTAAAAAATTACAGCTCGACTGTGAAAGAGTTTGCCTTCAATGTAGACATTTAGATTTTTTTGTTTTATCCTAATTTCTTAAAGTATTATAAAAGCCTTACTTTAAATAGTTATATTGTCTATCTTTTTATTTTCCACTCGTTAACTATAACTCAAATATATGTTTGAGATATTCAGAACGCAGACACTTGGGACTAATTAAGACATTGGGGTATAGAGCACGACTTTTATTTCACATTTTACGAGCAGTTCCGTTTTCGCATCCAAACATTTTTTTTTGACGCACTTACAGGCACTGCAGCCTCAAGGGCTTATTGTACCCACTAACATGCACTTGAATGCTAGGACATTCACACACACCCATGGGTTGAGCGAGACTCGAACTCGCGCCGGCTAGAGGACAGAGCCAACTGGTTGAACCATCTGAGCCACCGCGTCCCCCATCCAAACATTACACCGAGCTGCCACCGCTTAATAAACCCATCAGTTATAATCACTTTTTTAATGTTTTATTTTCCAACATAAGACTGTTTTTTTTTGCTTTTTTTTAGATCAACCCTTTTATACTAGAAAGCAATCCAGACACCTCATAGGAGAAATTTTAAGTATAATCTAGACTACGAATTGCTACTTAGATGTGGGTGCATAATTTACTTCCACCACTTCTTTTTCTTTCCTTTTGTGTTCGCTTTATTTTGCGTTCTAGAAACACTGATCTAAAATGTAACTTTTTCTTTCTATTGATTCCATATAAAATGTTTCTTTTATTGAATTTTTTAAGCTACCTCTTGAGTACAATCAATTCATTTAAAAACTTTATCGACCTCCAGGCAGGCTACATCGATCCCATTGTGAATCTTTGTTTTAAATAGAACTAGTAATTTCATGCGTCTTTAATTGTTGCTAACCTTATTCCATAGGTTTTTTATTTTCTATATCTCTTATGCATCAGTTTTCCTGTAGTTTCCTGTCTGATCTATCTATTTGTTCTTTGATCTTCTATTTTTTCTTCTATAACAGTTTTTTCCATGTAGTCTTGTATTCTGACCATAATATAATGTTAATAATGATATTTTATTTCTAATATTGGTTTTTCGTGCTAACTACTTTGTTATTCAGCCTTTTATCGCATATATAAATAGAATTAGTATTTACTGCTACCGGTACCATAGAGTCGATGAATCGATTACCCCAGAATTGAATGCCTTAACTTAAAATTAACTAAGGATAGTAGATGGAATGTAAATAAAATAATTCACTAGAAAGAGTTTGGTACGTGATGTAGAACAATGTCTGGTGAAATTTAGGGAGAGATCTTTAAATCCCACAAAAATAAAATATTTTATAGACCTTGAGTATTTGAGTTATGATTGCTGAGATAGGTACGGGTGATATTTATTTCCTACCACAACAACTGCATACTACCTTTCAAGAGGTTTTTCTAAATAGTGATTTGAGGAGAACAAGTGGCCCTAATTTGAGAATATCAGTGTTCTTCGTAAGCAAGTGCGTGGAACTGAGCTGGTAGAAAAAAAATGTTCCATACGTCCTTATTAATGTGCAACAACCTCATAAGAAGGCCATCGAATATATGACTGTCGGTGTAATGTTGGAGTTTTAAAAGCACTTCGTTCTGTTGTCATACTGACTCATAATGTGTTACGTGAATTACCCATAGTTTCTCTGATTGTGATTACCATCACCTTCTTGAAGAATTTATGCGACCCACCTTTGTTAACTATTTTGGCAAAAATTTAATAGAAGCGCCATTAGCTTTACTAACAACTGCGTCCGTATTAAAAAAGGAATACACCTTTAATCTTTAAAGTTAACAATAAAAACGCATAAAAGCGTGAGGTATCGTGAAGATAGTTTGCACTAGTTTAGAAGAATAAGTTGGAAGTCTTCTCTTTGGACTATTTTTTGTCTTTGCAAGTTATTTCTTCTTTTTTAAATTTTTTTATTGCGAATTGAACATTTGCGTTTAATATGTTCAGTTCTTTTATTAATTTATTTCTACAATTCTGACTTCTGTTTGCATACGCTTTGGTTTAACTCATGAGGTTATGTATTTGATTAGAATGTTCTATTATATTATATGTTTTCTTTAGATAATTGTTTTTGTTTTGCTTATATATATATTTTGTGTATTTTGATAATATGTTATATTTATGATTAGTTTGTTCATTTAATGTTTTTTGTACTTTTTATCCCTATTATGATTTATCCTTTGGTTTTTTGCTACAACAATTCTGTTTTTCTTTTATCTTCCTTTATGCTTCTTATTTTGCTATTAATATCTCTTATCTTAACTTATTCTACTATATCAAGGTCCATTTCTTTTAATCTGTGTTTTAATAGCGGTTAATTTGGATTTTATTATAATTGCTTTCTGTTTCTACTATATTTGCGGATATATTTTGTTTTTTATTATAATCTACTGATTCTTTCATCTCTAATAAATGTTTTATATGGTGATTCCGTACCGCTTCTTCTATTTTTGTATCGAAACCTCGTTGTACTGTTCTTGACATTTTTTGATGTAGTTTCTAGCTTGCAGAAGTTTTTTTCTTTAGGTGCGTTTATAACTGATACATATGATGTTTATATTAGAGGATTTTACTTTGACTTTTAGTACCATCCTTTTGTATGTACCCTATTATTATGGTAGTTTTTTAGGGGGTTTCTTGTTATATTAATGGCCACACCACTTTCAAATATTCTGCTCATATTTAGTGAGCTTCTAAGCCTATAATTTGTGCTCTAGGTTTTATTGTTTTTTATTATTATCATTAATTTTTTAATGTATATACGCCACAAGTTTCACGTGCTCATTTTTATTTTCATTTCCTTCCTGCTATTGAAAATCTGCGAATATTTAAACTTTCGGAATACTCTGTATTACATGAAACATAAATGTCTTAGGGAAATATCACTTTTTGTTATACTTGCAATGCATTTTTAATTTGTCATCATTTATTTATATTTATGCATGTGTATAACAAAAAGTACTCTTTACTATACATAGATTAACCTTAGATTAATTTTCTAATATTTTGATGTTAATTCAAACGGGTTAAAAATAATTTAAGTGTAATGAATAATAAGAGTGACATGCACGCAAAAAGTACTCGGGGGTCCTTTCCACAGATGTCCGATAGAGAATATCCGAGTTATAATTCCATCTACCGCTTCTGTTTTAGAACAAATCTTTTTCTTTTTTTTTTATTTCTCTGTCTCGATTTTCCCTCATTTCTTTCTTTACTCTACGGGGTTGAGGGCCCTATACTACTAGCATCCATTATAATAATTTGTTGAAAGACCCTGGGTTATCTACGTATCTGGTAATGGGAAAGAATTGTTGTCATGATCCCGGTGCAATATTAGCTATTTATATTATCGATGTTTTGGACTATACCGCAATACTTTCCCTATCATTTGTTTGGACTACTGTCTAAGCATTGATATGCGATTAGCTGGTGCCACAACCACTGTTATTTTCTATCACTACTCACTATGATAAGTAATGCTCCGGGACCAGCTTAAAGTATCCCTCTTGAAAAAGTTAACAACATGATGGTTAATTGAATTATCTCGGTTAAGTTGTTTTGAAATCAATATGCTTAGAACAAATTGCAACATCAAAGTGATGCCACCTATCATCTTCTAACTCACTCTTATTTAAGGTAATATAAGAAAATTGCAAGCCTTGACTTTTTCAAAAACTAGAATTTAATTTGCAGAAAAAATATTTTGTTCGTTCTGTAAGGGCAAAGTAGTTTCGGCTTTTGGGCAAATATTTTTTTTGTGAAAGGAAGTAAAGTGTGCGGGGTCCTTCTTAAGGAGAATTACTAAAGTAATATAGGATTATCATATGACCGATAATGATGTATAAAGATGAATTACGGGTTACGAGTAAAAAAGATCAGCAAAAACTAACATCTTGGAGTGAAAAGAACTTACAGGAGTTTTAAAAGGTAAGAAAATCGACAAATGTTGGGAAAGAAAAACAAGCTTATGCCAAATCAGAAGATCAAGGTCCAGGTGATTTGATGTTGCGAAGTTGGAAGAAAGTAGGGTCATAAAGGAAGTCTTAAAATATGGAAAGGAAGACACAAAAACAAATTAGTAGAGCAGGTGAAAGCAGAAAGCAAATTGCGTTTCATAGAGAGAATTGGAAGCGAATAACGCAACAAGCTTTGTTTTGAGCTAATATGTAAGGGCACATTAGAAAAAATTTGTTGATTGTTGGAAAATCTATTATATGCGTTAACTAAAAGTCTAACGAAGCCCTCTTCAGGACATTGTAAAGATTTCTAGTTCCAGTTGTAGTATGGACTGGCAACGCATAACCGATGTGTGTCACGTGCAGTAATCGATCACCTGATAAATCACCAGCGATCACTTAGCACACTGGCAGCAGGAATAAAACCTTTTCTTTACAAGAAATATCGCTATTGATACATTTTGGGCCAGAGTATGTGAATCAGAGCTCAAGCGTCAGTCCGTAGAGTGGCAATATCCAGGACCACCAAGAAGACATAGTGGTTGATTGACAACTGATTTAACATTGCTCTTTGTTCAATTACAGAACGTCACAGAGTTACCTGGTGTTGTGGACACATACTATGTATACACGGCTTCCTTGAGACATATGACATTTTGTAATACCATTTCTTACCTTTGAAAAATATAGTTGCTATAACTTAAGCCCTAACTTCCGTATCGTGCAAATATGTATTTTTTATGGAGATTTTCATTATCCCCACTCTTTCACCTATTCTTTCTAAAACTCATAAGACCGTTATATTGACTCGGATAAATTTCCAACTGACAGATAGTCCCCGACAATAAAATGTTAAGTAATATATCTTACAATTATTCTTTTCTTCACTTTGTACGGTTCAATTACGTTTTAATTATTAAATAAACCACATGGGATTGACTCTAAACCTGGAGTATAAAAAAAGTTCAAACCATTCTCAGCCAAATATCTCATTTTCAGCAATAATGTGACTACAATTTCAAAAAAATTGGATGATTCAACATACACCTGAAATATCAATTGATTTTTCTCACAATTTTTCTGTTTAACCATTCACACGTAATTCGTGTCTTGCCTAATCCATCTGTTACTGATGGTTATATATATATATATATATATATATATATATATATATATATATATATATATATATACATATGTATATACGAGGTGGGTCAATATTTTCTTTCCTTTTTAGACTGATTAAAGAAAAACGATAGGAATTGTATACAATACGATTGTTTTACTGATGTTATTGGTGTGAACAGTATGTGTTATCAGTGGGTATAATTTATTTTAAAACAAACAAGACAAGTGGTAAGACAACTAAGGAATTAGTTGAACTACCAATATGGTTTTTTACGCAATTGGATAAACTTTGAACCGAGGTTTTTAAAGAAAAAAGTATAAAATTTATTAAGTGTGAAGTTAACAATCAGTGGCAAAGAAAATATCTAGTATAAGTCTTTGGGACAAAATTCATATATCTTTTACAGATAATAATAATAAGAAAACAAAATATGAAAATTTATAATTTAAATACAGAAGAAGTTATAAGTTATGTGAAGTTAGAACAAAATTATTAATATGGTTTAATAAGCGAAATGTAAAAGAAATAAGAATAAAAACTAAAGATAACTACAGCAAATAATTTAAAGGCAACGAAATTAAGAGAAGCCAGAGCTAAAGAACACCACGCAGTGTTAAAATACGACAAGCTTATAATTAAAAAGAACAAAGATAATAAATGTGATGAAAGCAAAATTGAAATGTTAACAGACGAAAAAGATGGAAGACATAGAACAAATGTAGTAGATGCAGAAAAGAATGGTGAAGCAAGCACTGTAAACTAAGCAAACAAAGAAAATAGAGGAAAAGGATAAAAACGAAAGGATCTGCTCTGACGATAGCAATCCCCAAACTCCTAATAAAATAATAAACTAGGGAAAGCGAAAAGTATTGCCGCAAATTGTAATAATCCCGCTTATAGAAAAATGTCAACTAAAGTTGCCAAAACAACGACAACATATTAATAGAAATCATCAAACGAAAAAATTGTGGAACTAGAGCAAGCAGTAAGAAAAATAAACTTTGATATAATAAGACTAGATAAATTCTATGCAGACTAGGAGCAAGTTTTAAAGGAAGCAAGAAATTAGAGGGTCCCGCATAAATAAGTAAAATTAATAGCAGAAATTTGTAATCAAAATATGCAAGAATTAAGATGAATAGAAAATCAGAATGCTTCTGGATAAAAAGAGAAGTAAAACAAGAGGAATCCACTATCTTCCAACCTGTTTAAATCTGTTCTAAAAAATATCTGTGGCAAACTGACCTGGAAAAACAGAGGATCATAAATAGCGGGGAGAAGGCTTTCCAACCTAACATTTGTGGACGACCTAATTTTATTTTCAGTAAATAAACCGTTCCTAAAAATCATGCTGAAAGAACTTTAGGGGAAAGTTAAAGAGCAGAATAAAAAATTAATATTAATAAAACGAAATTGTTAATAAATGAAAGGTGGAAGAAATTGAGATTATGGAAATAACTTTATATTTGAGACAAAAAATTATACTAAAGGATACAAAAAAGGTTTAGTGTGGTTTGAAGAAATATTGGACATTAATACATATTTTTAAAAATAAAGAACATAAATATAAAGAAAAAAGTGTTCAATATGTGTGCGTTACCACCCCTAACTTACTGAGACGAAAGGTGGAATTTAAACAAACAACAATATCAAGAAATAAAGACAACTTAGTATAGAATGGAAACGTCAATATTAAATATCGAACTTGTGGATCGGATATGGCTAGAAGAAATAAAAAAAAAGACGCGGTGAAGAGATGTAAATCCTTAAAGTAGACCTGGGCGAGACGTAGATAACAACAGATAGGCACACATAACTACTTTCTGGAAGCTAGGAGACCAAAGAAGAGGATTAGACCGCCCCGGGTTACGACAGTCCAATGAAATTGGGGAGTATTATGGGCCAAACTGGAAAAACTCCATAAAAAAAGTAGGGAAGCCTTTGCTCTTTGGGGACCGATCTGAAAGTTTTATTTTAATGCGTTTTACAAAGGACTGATTTTCATTTCATTTTATTACTCTTTCCACTTGATGAGGAATATGCCTGATTTATTGGCTTATTGTATTTCATAGGGTTTGGAAAGTAGAAAGACGATGTTTGTAAACCTCAGCCTTGAGCTATTCTCACGGGGCGAGATCCGATCAGTGGACTGGCCAAACGACGTCACTATTTAACTGTATGGGCTATAACTCCATCCTGTTGGCACTAAACGTTGTTCAGTTGCATTTGTCAAATTATTTTCACATATTGATTGAAAGTGGCAGCAAAACATTGTATTCTCTTTCTAAAGAGCAATTGTCACTGACTACAACTATATTCACCGCAGATCCAAACAGTAACACGCTATGGAAGGTCTTTTAATGGGCACCTCACGAGCTGTTATCAGTTTAATAACAAATGTTTTGTTTAGTAACCCAATCCTACAAGCTAAAGAAAATAACTACGACGTGTGACGCTTTTCTAATCATTTTGCCTATTATGTTCGGATGGTTCCTGTATAACAACCATCTCCTATAGATAGATCTTAATATGGAACTGTGAGTTTATCTTTCATCCGTTTTTACTGCAAAACCAGTACCTGTGCAGTTTTATACTCAAAATCAAATTAAAGTTAAAGCGCGTATGAAAGGGACGTTATGCGCCCACAACAGAGTTATTGTTCTGAATGTACGCTTTGACAACAAAAACTCTTTGTTCGTTCCTTCATGGTAGTTACTTACTGAAACCCCCTCTAAGCAAAACTCGCCGACTATCTGTGTCTAATAAAATCATTTTCCTCACCTCCAGACCACACTTCGACTCATAATCATTCTTTAGATTAGAAATTAGATTTAGAAATTAGAGAGGGAGTTTTGCTCCATCCTATGCTTAAAAAAGTGACACCAAATGTATGCTAATTTAACATTTTTTGGGTTAAAAGAAAACAAATAACAGATGGCAACTCACAACATTCTAAAATCACAGAATGATAAGTCTAATTACTTCGGAATGATCTGATAACTTCCTTTATAATTAAGACAATGAAAACCTAAGTCTTATTAATTGTTCTCTTTCAATAAATTGAAATTGAGATCCTTAAAACCATTAAAGTGCGCAACTTTCTGCTGTAACACAAGCGGAAATTCTGATCAGATTGGATGTTGTGTTGCAAATATAGATTTGACGTCTAAACTCGCGGGACTTGCTAAGAGAAGGATGAAGAATTGTACACAATACAGGGTAATAACGCTTTAAATATGGCTGAGTAAATATTCAAAAATTTGAAACTTTCGTGTAGGTTTAACGAGTCACGAGCGAATTAGGCGAATTGTTTTAATTTTGGAAGTTACTGCTTTTAAAATAAACCGAAAAATGTGTGATGTTGAAACTTTTAGCCTCTCCTAACGTAAGCAGAGCATTACTACTTCATTCAGTGTGTGCGAGAGATTTTGCAGATCGTTGGATTCAAAGGAATAGTGCACCTGCCCAACAGTTTAGGTTAACAAAATGTTTAGAGAAATATACAAAACAATACCATAGAGAGCACATGCGAATACTTATTTTTAACGTGAGTGAAAGTGTTGTCAATAAAAGACTCGGAGAACCAGCATTCATTGTTACGCGATGGTTTTACATGTTCCGCGACATTAACCTTTACATCTTTGAGTATAAACGTACACACAGTCGAAAATAGAGTCGGGAAACGTGAATGGCAGCAGCTTTCGTTTAATAATAAGAAAACGCTATGTACTGGGTGACAAACGATTCCTTTAGCAAGTTTGATGGTAATTAAACGACCTACGCAGTCGTAACTACATAAATGTTAAAGTGCTCGACCCACGTAGTTATTAAAGGGTGTCAGTTTTAAAGCCGCGCTACTGTGGCTGGAGACAAATTTAATGAACCGAATTTAGTTCCATTTTTGAGAGGGGATTGACTTTTCAAAACATATTTTTAACTTATTTTCATAATATTGATGGTTAATAACCACTACAAAAGAGCACGTGAAAAATGTTGGCAGCGGTGAGAAGTTCAGTTTTCACTGAATTTTAAATCATAAAGTTTGTTGTTTGTTTACACAACTTTTATTAATGTAACTTAATCAAATTCCTCAAAGTTTAATTATAAAAATATTTTATGTGGACCATAACAAAAAGGCACTTGCAAAGAGTGGGTGTTATCAATGTTAAATGTTAAATGAAGAAAATCAAACATATTAAGAAAATACGTCTAATAAAAAAAAGCGATCACAAAACCCAGTATAGGAGAAATAAAAAATACGGCAAGCAAAATGAAAAATAATAAAACGCCAGGAGATGTCATACAAACGCAAATTATAGAACTGACAAATGGAAACAATGTCAAAGTCGTGGACTAAAAGATGACAAATTGAATTGCGAAAATTACAGAAGAATTTTTGTATTAGATGTCACATATAGAATATTGGCAAGCTTAATAAAACAAAGGATAGAAGAGTACGCAGCAAAAGTATTGGGAGACTACCAAGGAGGCTTTAAAAAGAACACACCAACAACAGATCGTTTCCTTATTAAAACAAATTTTATATGGCTGTCCTGAATATGATGTTCCAACTTACATATCGTTTATTGATTTCAAGGGCGCGTACGATAAACAGAACACAGTTAATGAAAACTAGAGGAGTTACAAATTCCACCGAAACATTTTAGATTAGTAAGAATGACAATACAAACACAGTCGCGGCAGTTAAAAATACGAAAATTAGTGACAAATTCGAAATAAGAAAAGAGCTAAGATAATGTGACTCGCTATCATGTGTTTTGTTAATCTAGTTCTGGCAGTAATAATTTAAAATAGCGGAATAAATAGAAAAGGAATTTTATTCACTAGGAGTCCCGCATACACCAATGATGAGGTGTCACTGACAAGAAGCAGGAAAGAACTACATGTAGTCACGAAACAACTAATTTGCAGATAAAATTGCCTGCAATTTAACATAGATAATGTAAAATTTATGGAACTGAAGAACAGAAAACAATCTCGGAATAAATAAACAAAAATATGTCTGGGAATTCGAAAAGTAGAGAACTACATGTATCTGGGAGTCTTGGATGACTAATAAATGTGAAAAAGCTAGTGATGTTGATTTAAGAATAGCTAAAAGTAATTATTGGGCAGAAGGACTTAATAAATAAGTGTCCAGGAACACAAAAAAGCTAAGGTCAACATTAACGTACAGATTTGAAACCTAGGTTATGAACCAGAAAAACCAATAGAAGATTGAAATGTGAGAGAAAAAATATTAAGAAAAATATTTAGTGGGAAAAATACAGTACTAGGATGGGAAAGAAGAATAAACATAGAGCTATATTAACTATTTGAAGAAAACTCAGTGGGAAAATTTATTAAAAGAAGAAGGTTGCAATGGCTAGAAAGAACACCACAGAAGAAACTTTAAAAGGTATATATGAATTTACTACGCTGAATAATACAAGGAATAAGAGCGAAAGACACTGAAGTATTCAAAGAATAATATATAATACATATAATATAGATATTGCAGTTCTTAGCGAAATAGAAAAGAAAGTAGATTGCATACATTTCTACAGCTAAGTAAAGAAAAGGAACGAGCAAAAATGGAACTTAAAAAACATTAAAAATTGGTTCGCCATAAATAAAAGTATGAAATTAAAACTACAAGAACAGGTTGTAGTGGGAATATATAATCTGACAGATGATACTACCGTCTAGGTAAAAGAACACTTCTTTGAAGAATTAGGAGAGGTAATAAATACCTTTGGATGTCGAAAAGACGTATTCCTTCTGAGGGATTTTAATGGAAGGATTGGTAGATAAAAAAGTGAGATAATAAAGCAATATAAAGAAAAAATAATGTATGACAATGGCACCCGTCTTATAGAGTTGTCAGCAACACTCGCTTAAGATACAAAATGGATTTTTTAATCAAAAAGAAATCCATAAGCATATATGGAAACAAAAAACTTGAAGTCAATTATTGATGTAGTAGTAAAAAGCGGTGCAGTTTGTGAGTCAGATCACCACTAACTTAAAAATGTAGCATTCAAAAAATATAAAAATACAAAAAGACAAAACAAAGAAAATGATACAAATGCGGGACATAGATCTGTTAAATACAACGGAAACAGTTTCTATGGTAACTTCATACATTTCCTCTACAAGCATAGCTTTGCTGAAAAGATAAAAAATAAAAAATGAATAATAATTTTATTATAATTAAGTACCTGCGTTTACTTCGAACAAGGTCATGACGAGGCAGTGAGGGTGAACATATTCTTTGGGATATGTAAAAATGCAATTAACAGCTATGAGAAATTAAATAAAAATGTAAGAAAGTTACAGATATAAAAAATGAAATAAAGACCTTAAGGTAAAAGTTGAGATGTAAAATTTGGAAAAAGAGCCCAGAAATATAGATTACTATATCTCCAATCCCTTGAATTATTAAGGGATCGGAGATTCACAGAGGATGTGAAAAATCTAAAAGTAAAAGAAGATGTTCAAAAAGGTAGAACTTAATGTGAAAGAGAAGATAGAAGAAAATACCTGGCGAATCAACTGCCTAGATACTTGGATTTCATAGAATTACTGAAAGAGATACTTAAACATAGTAAAAAATTAATTTGCTTTAGTAAACGTACTCGCAGAATGTCACAAATGCAGTTGAGATACAATAAGTTTATAATAGGGGGAAAAGGACATAGACTCAGATGATAAGACCTCAAATGTGAAAATGTCAAGTACGAGATTATCAGGAAGATAAAGAATTAAGAAACCGAATGAGCACTACTACATATACAAGTAGGCAACAAAAAAACTAGTAAAAAGTTAAATAAAAATGGTAGTGAAAATGAAATAGCGAGTGTGAATAGTTAGGATAAAAAGCCTAACAAGAAGGCTATATGTTTCTGAGAAGAATGTATGACAAAGATAAATCAAAACACGATAAATTAACAACTCTAACATACGTGCTAGAGGAAATTTGATAGAGTAATGGGGAAAAGAGTGCAGAAGAAGTATGGAAGTAAGTAAAAAATTGTTGTAATGAAAATGCCATTACAAATACTTGGCAAAGGAAAAAAGAGAAACAAAATAAAAATGGTTTGTTCAACAAATGTAAGCAAATCGCCATAGAAAGGAAAGACGCACGACTGAGGATCATAAATGAGGAAACTAAGGAAACAAAAAATGTCGAGAAAAAGCAAAAAACGTGTACCAAAAAAATGAAAGGAGTGTAAAGAACAGAAACTGTTAATAATAAAAAATATGGAACAATAAGGAAATAGTAGAAATTTTTTCGAAGTAATAAAAGTACAGGAAAGAAGATATCAACCTAGAATAAAGTTATATAAAGGATGTTGAAAGAAATTTAGGAGGCAATAATCAACATTATATAAAACTGTAAAGAGTTCTTTCAGACACTAATGAAAAGGGGCGAAATTAATGGGGGGAATACATAAAATTGAAACATATCCAACAAGTTTGAGCTTCAGTTGACTATATCTGCATAGTTAAAACAGTAAAACGCCATGTGCTAACTAGATCACAGGGGAAATGTTGAAGTGCAGCGGGAAGGATTTAGACAAGAAACTGTATGAGCTAGTTAAAAATATGGAAAGAAAAAAGCATGCCAGCCAGTTGGAGAACGGCACTAATTTGCCCCCTGCATAAAAAGGGAAGAAAAAAGCATATTTCAAAATTATAGAAGATTAGCGTTGCTGAATGTGGCATGTAAGATTATAACCATCACAATCGCTCAGAAACTAAAGCCAGTTATGGATTTAGAAAAGGAAGATAACTCTGAAACAACTTTTCATTTTTTGACAACCAGAAAAAAAATTGAGAACGAAATATTACCTTTTATCATCTTTTTATTTCATGACGCAGTGATAAGATAGACTTTGTTTAGCCTACAAGAAGAGCTAAATATAATGGTAATAAAGGTGTACCTACAAGATTTTGACGCTATAGTGAATGTATAAAAGTAATTTTTAGAAAAATTTAGTAGTATCTATTTCGAGTGTATTGTTAAATTTGGTACTAGAAGGAGTGGTAAGGCAGTTACATATTAATAAAGAAGGCATAATTCTAAATAGAATTTAGTCTACGAGGACGACATTGCTATAAAATTAGTGACGATAGATGATGTGAAGATATTATATGAATATCTAGGACACAGTGCAGCAAATGAAGGACTTAAAATTAATGAAACTAAACCTAACATACATGAGTATGTTAAGAAATAAATCTATTCAATAATCTATTGAGACAAATCTGTGTACATTCGAATAAGTAACAGATTTCAAGTATCGTAGTAAAAGGTACCTAAACCGAATGAAACCACAAACGATATAGCAGCAACACGTAGATGTTATTTTACTTTGACATATCTATTAAGTCTAAGAATGTCTTCATTAATTAAAGGTTAATTATTTATAAGAATGTGTAACAACATTTAGAACAGAACCGTGGCCGATGAATACAAAACAAATTTTGATAACTGAAAGCTAAAGGTACTGTGGAACATTTTTGTCTCAGTAAATAAGAATGATAAGTGGACAAGGAGATACCAAGCGTAATGAGTGAAATGAATAGAGTGGACTGGTTAAGTTACTTACAAAGAACGGGAGAAGAAAGAAATTGGAAAGAGTGGAAAAGCGTTAGAGAAAAAGTAAAGTTAGTAAAAGACTAGGCACAGATCTAACTGATCTGGTTTGGGTCCACCAAAAGTCGTGAAGTTGAGAAGAGAGACCGCGGTCTTTAACGGGCTACTGAAGGTCATGAGGTAAATAAGATAATTTTTCCAACGCCAGTAGTCTTCTGCGTTTTATTTATATTTTTTGTTTTTTGTCAAATTTTATTGTTTGTGCTCCTATTAGTTATTTCTTCTAGACACATTATTTATGTCTTTTCTAAATTAATCTTTACATCTATACTTTACTTGCACTTTCGTGCAACTTCACCTGTTCGAATATATTTTTTCATTAGAGTTATATAAAAACTGACCTATCCTTGTATGGTCAAATCCTTTCGTTATAACCCATTGTTCTATACAGTTGAACACTTTTTATAATCTGTGAAAACCATGCAAAAGTCCAGGTTATATTCTACAGGCTTTTCTATAAGTATTTTTCTCATTAACAAATGGTCCAAATATTGTAATCTGTAAGAAATGCCGTTCGTTTTACTGGTTAGTAATAGTTTAATTTGTTTTTTATTATATTTGCTGTAATTTTTGTTAAAGAAAACTAATGACAAGAACAAAAAAAAAACAGCAAGCCAGGCGCCCTATGCACGAGAATTGAAAAATTATAAAATATGATGGAGAGATGTAAGCGCTTAAAGAAGAAGAATATTATAGTCATTGAATTCAGCTGGAAGCAAAAGTAGAAAACTTCCTAGAGGATCAAAATTAAAGTGGAGATAGCTGACTTTTACAAGATAGGAAAGCAAATTATTATAACAAACATAAAGAATTTGGATCAAAAAAATAGAAGCAGAAGATTATGTCAATGTACAAGTTAAACTAATGGAGGAGAGAAACTCCAAAGAAAAAAAATCAACTTATTCTAGAAATTTTAAGGGAAGATCAGGTACCGATGAATGGGTAAATGGAATAGGAAACCCAACATACTACAACTATCAAGGTATTATTTTCCTGAACACAACATAAAGATTTTTGACATCAATAATAAATCGTAAATTAGTAGAATCCACAGAATTAGAGATAGGGGACTATGAAAATAGATTTAGACCAGAAAGATTAACCGTCGATACAATTCACATGACGAGGAAGATTATGCAGAAATGTTATGACTAATATATGCATATATATGTTGCTCGTTGACTTAAAACAGGCTTTTGGCAAAATAAAGAGAAAATGTTTAATATATGACATGGGAGATCTGCAGATAACAGATGATCTACTACTCTTAACAGAAATTGCTTTGAGAGGAACAACAATAATAGTTGAACTTGAAAACTTCTTCATCATCATCTTTCTTTTGCCTTTTCAGACGTCGAAATTGGAATCCGTGTTCAGAATCCATTTTCTTCTATATTTTTCTATTTATTGCTAGTGTTTTCATTTACTCCAATGTTAATTGCCTTCTATTATATTCTTCAGTATAAATATATTATTGTTTGTTTGTCGTTTTGGTCTAAACGCTGCCTGTTCCTCACCTAGTTTTGATTCTACGCGTTCTCTTAATCGCTTTTCCCGTATTTTTGTGTATAGTTTGTACCCAGTTTGTGGTAGACAAACTAGTCCGTAGTTTTTACAACTGGTATGATTTCCTTTTTTATGTATTAGTAGTATTAGGTTGTTTTTCCAGTATTGTGAAATATTTTGTTCTTCCCAAGCCGTTTTACATATATTCCAAATCCAGTTTATCTCTTTTTCTCCTAACCACTTAAGCATCTCCGGTGCTGTAGCTTCTTCTTCACTCGGAAAGCATGACCGACAACATCAAAACAAGAAGATGTTTGATTAGTGACATTCTTTAATACATATAACAATAGAGAATATTATGAGAAAAACAAAAATAATAAAAAAAACAATAAGGTCGTATGCTAATGGCAGTTGTAACGACAATAAGTCCAAGGTAGCTACATGAGGTTTTTAACGAGTTATAAACAAAACTAAAAACTAAATATATGAAATGTGCAACAAATGAAAAGAAAGTGGAAAATATAAAAATAGGAAAACGCACATTTGAAGAGAGAGACCCCTTTAAATAATTAAGAGTACTAGTAAACAACAAAAATAACTGGAAAATATGTATTAAGAAGAATACAAGCCAGGAATTAAGTATACTACAAATAAATGTGTTAAAAGACAAGAAAATAAACAAAGAAACAAAACTTAAAATTCATAAAGCACTAACAAAACCAACAATAATATATGCAGCAGATACACTAAGTTTAACTAAAAAATGAGAGAGCCTGAGAATGTGAAAGGACAGGATATTAAAAGCAACATATAGATCAATTAGGATAGAAGAAAAATCAACAAGATTTAAAATAAACCACAAGTTATTAAAGAACTTGAAAGAAGATGACATCGTGAGTAATATTAGGGACAAAGAATGACATGATTAAGACAAGTGATAAGGTTGGAAGAGGAGAGAATGGTAAATACATATACACCCAATGGATACAAGGGAGAAAAAAAGCCAATATGGAAAATTTAAGAGAGTTAGGAATAGCGACAAAAAAACATGGGGGGATAGAGTACAAAACCCAAGACGCACATGACATCAAAAGAAAGCGAAGAACGACGATTAATTCACACCAGAAAATGAATTAGAAGAGCTCCAGAAGCAAGCAACAAACATTTCAAGAGGAGTAAAGCGCATATTAAACAATTTTTAACTTAGGTATTACACGTATTATATATTCTTTTTATATTAGTTTTTTTATCATCTGTACCTCTATAATAGCCTTTTCCTGTGCCTTATGTTTCATTGTCTGCAGGGTGTATCTTAGTTCTTTAGATATTTCTTCAGAACCGACGTATTTTCTTATCTATTATGGTGTTTTATAAACATTTGCAATGGTTAGAAGCATTTCGTTTCCAACTGGAATTTCTTTGTGGTTATCTCTAATAACTAAGATTTTGGGTCTTTTATTGTGTTTCCTTATGAATTTTATGCTCTACTTGTTTCCAAATACTTTGTATTGGTTTTTCACAATTGTTCTCGAAGTTTTTGGTATCATCTTCACTTCTTCGTAGTTACCTTCTATTTTCTGTTTGGTTTCTAGTGCACATTTTTCGATTCTCGATTTCGTTCTTTTTGTGACTTTAAATGGCAATTTTACTATTAGGGTTATTAGGTTCTTTTCTATGTTTTATGTAAGTTTATTAGTATTAAATGATTTTCTACATCTTTGTTTACGTTTCGTCTTCAGTCTTACCAGATGGTAGTCATTTCAATATCAAATAAATTTAAAGTTGTTACACCTTAAACAATATACTTCTTGGAGTAAAGCATATAGTCTCTTTCATTTTTGGTATTAGCATCAGAGCTTATTCAAGTCAATTTTAGTTGTGCTTTTTTATTTGAGAAAGAAATCATAACATATAATCTATAGGTTTATATAAAATTTGTTAGCATGGCCCTTCTTTCATTTCTGCTACATAATCGTTGTATATCTTTCATCCTTATTGGGTAGTCTTCCAAGAATCTCATTAAAGTCATTTATAATTATATCATGGTTGTATCTTCTCTTTTTGTATTCAAAATACGCGCATACTCGTGTTATTTGCAGTCTACAATTATAGACAGTTTTATAAAAATACGTGGCACTCTTTCGGATATTTCTTTGAAAAGAACTATATTCTTGGCACATGTTTTTCTGAGAAATTCAATATTCTATTAGCTCTCAGTGTCATTTCCTCACTCTAAGTTAATGAAATATTGTTTTCTCACTCCTGATAGACCAGGAATGTCCTCTCAATGTTCCATTTTTTAAATCAAAGTGTTTTTAGTTTTGTGAGACATTTTGCGTATGTACTTTGACTCCAGAGAAAATTGTTGGTCTTAACCATCAAACACATTAGTAGTGAAAAATTAATTTTATTTATGATAAGATTAATAGAAAAATATAAAACTTGATTTACAGTAGATGTACAGAGTGTATAAATACATTGTGATTTTAAAGAACTCTTCCGAACCAAATAGAAAAAAGAAAAAGAAAGGTATAATCACAATCAGTGTAAACAAATTATAAACGATTTTTTGGGACAAAGCAACGATTATTGTAATTAAAGTTTTCAGAAATTTTTTCAATGGTTTTTTTGGAATTCTTTAACATGTTATGATTAGTTTTTCTAATTACCCCTTAGTTTTAATTCTTTTGGTTGCTTGTAGGATCTCTTTATTTGTGCTTTCCCGCACGCTTGCGTGTGGATAACCTTTACAATGCCATATTTCTATTTTATGTCTCATGAATAATTCTTCAGTTATTTTCATTTGATCTTCAGTCTGACCTTTTTTTTGGTATTTACATATGCATGTTGCCTTCCATTCTCCTGTTGTCGTCTCTACCCAATCTTCTACCTTCTCTGGTTACCACTTTTCTACTTTGAAGACACGTCTTCTATGTATTATGAAATTTCAGTGCTTTGTCCGTACATGCCCTTTTCGGTTTCCTTGTTATCAACACATATTTGGATTATCATTTTCAATTTTTCTGCGTTATTATTATAACGAGAGCTTGCCCGCAAAATGGTATTTTTGGCGTCTTAGGACAATTTTTTACCTGGTTTCCATCAAATTTTTGCAAGGTAGGAACTGGGAACAATTTATTTACAAATGATAACTGTGGGATAAGTCGGTGCGGTGACCTTATGAAAGTAATATATGCAAAATGGTCCGGAAAATAGGCAACCAAACGTACGCTCAGATATCAGCACACCACATTTCATATCAACTGTCTTGATTTACTTTCTGTTCAAATGTATAGTAAATTCATCCTCTCCTTCTTTCAGTAATTTCTATCATTTGTCCTGCTTTACTACTGTTATATATCCACTTACTATTTTTATCATCATTTGCCAATGCCATACTCTCTTACATTATTTTTTATATTTATGCAGATAGTCTTTTGAAAACTCAGCTTTTAATTAATCTGCTTATGCCTTGTATGTATATCGTGATATATATGAAAGACTTCGTGTTTGCTCTCTTGAAAGTTGGTATATTTTTCTTGTTTAATACACATAGTTTTTTCTCATTATTTCTTTCTAGCGAGATTTTGCTTTTTTTGTATTTTGTTGGTTATGCACAGCAGTATGCTTTTGTAACATCACCTTCTATAGGGACATCTTTATCCTTATTCCATGTCTCTTTTTGACATTATGAGGTACCTGTCAAGTTCTTTTTATTCCACTGTCGGTATAAGTAAATTATTATAAATTATATTAAATTGACTTTTATCTTACGACGTATTCTAAATCGTTCCATCTCTTCTTTCGCCAATAACCCACCTTTTACTACTTTTCCTCATCTTTTTATTTTGTCTGAAGAGGTGCATATCTGTTTGCCTCCACTCTTTAGGTAACAAAATAAGTTTTGCAAATGAGTCAAAAACCAACAAGTTTATTGAACAGAAATAATTATAATTATTCAACAACATTATTCGAAATATGCGCTCCCAGCTCAGATTGTTCAACTCGTCCCTGGTCAGACGTGCAGTGCAGAGGCTTGGCATTATCTTGAAGCAGGATGGCATTGCGGCGACGTCGATGTGGCAAGCCCCGAGTACAGCGGTCCAAGTGCTCACAATAGCGTTCGGCGTTGATCGTCTCTCCAGCTGGCAACGAATCTCAGTGAATCGGTCCACTTCGGTCTCAAAAGATGATGTGCATGGATTTTGATTAGGCCGTCGCTGACTCTTGAAGAAGATACACTTTTTGTCAGTGGTCATGACCTTTACCAGAAATAGAGCGCAAAGATGACGGCGGAGCAGCTTTTGAGCGATGTCCTTGCGTTTGCGCATCTGTGCTTGAGTGAGTTCATCCGGAATTCGTCGACCCTTCTTCCACTTCCAGGCCGATGGGAATTCTTCAGAATTTACCAATTAGAAATGTACATGAATATTGGGCTTGCAACAAAAGAAATCTTAAAAACAATTTTCAAGGAAAGCTATTTAAAATTGACCAATCATATTAATGCTTTCTTCAAAGTGAGGTATCCACCTAAAATGTAGAAGATACCAGAGGTCATAATGATCTCCAAATTAGGAAAGACTTTATGGAATTTTATCCTATAGACCTATCTCTTTGCTGACTATCATCTTGAAAAATTGCTTTTTAAGTAACTAAAATCGATAATACAAGGAAAGCGTTTAGTTTCTTTTATTAATTTAGCTTTAGAAAAGGGTATTTGACCTATGATCAAATTTATAGGATTAAAGACATCATTGAAAAGTCATTAGAAAGATAGGAAGTTTAATCTACCACCTTCTTAGATGTGATGCAGGCTTTTGATACACTAAGGTACAAGGGTCTGACTATAGCTCTACTACAACAATATTCACAACTTTTAAAAATTCGAATTAAAGTAAATTAAGGCAGGAATATCACAAAGTAGTATGCTAGACCCAGTACTCTATTTTCTATAATCCTGATTTTGAATACAATACAATCGCCGATGATACTACAATTCTTACTATCGGAAAAGACTAAGTAGATGCTGTTAAGAACATCTAAGCATCTATTGACTAGACTAATACTTGTGTTAAAACATGGTTCATTATGTTAAATGCAAATAAGTCCTTTCAAGTCAACTACACTAATAGACATAATAAACATCTATCTATCAAAATAGAAGACACCCAGATCCCTTAATGCAGCTCAAATAAATATTTTAGTATGACTCTCAACAGTAGAAAATAATACATCTATTGAATTATTTGTATTAATTTTTTACGTAAATTCACTCTTCTCATAGCTTTCGATAATTCAGATCTGGGTAGGCTATCATATACCATTTCAAGATTTATAAAAGTCATATGTGCGTCTGTTTGTTTTTATTAACTGTTCAACTGTCTAAACATTTTTTTTTCAAAACCATTTTGTTTTTCAGTTAGGTTTATGTAGCCTTCTTCTATTTTACTTTTGATGGCATTGGAAAATAGTCTCGTCGTAGACGGGATAACGCTTTTTCTCCTATAGTTTGAACAGGATTTCTTGTCTCCTTTTTCAAATTGAGCTTATATAGGCTTTCTTCCATTCCTGCTGGATGCTTTCTTCTCCCTCTACTTTATTGAATATTTTTTGTATATATTTTGTAACTTTATTCCTATCGCATTTAAATAGTCCCATCTTTAAGTTTCCTGCACCTAGTGCCCTGTTGTTTTTCGCCTTTTGAGGTTCTTATCAAATATTTTCTTCTATTATTTTAGTTAGTGTTTACATTTTTGATTGTTTTGTTTTACATATCAGTTTCTATCTTTGTTTTAGGAAATTAAGATAATCCGTTATTAATTGTTTTGGCGGTATGGCATAGAATTTTTGGGCAATTTGTATTGCTCTGATTTTTTATTGTTTTCCAGACTTTTGTAGACCTACATGCGTAGTCCGTTCCAATATTCTTCTTTTTCTTCTCTTATTTTCACCTTTAATAAGTTCTATAATTGCATTTATTATTCTCTATGTCCTGCTGTTCTCTTTTATATCTATTCTATATACATTTTCTTTTTTTTAATCATATTCTCTAGATCTTTCGAAAACTGTTCTATATATTTAGCTTTCCTAATTTCAATACCAAAAGCTTGACTGTTATGTCAAATAAAGTTTTCTTCAAATTTGCATACGTTTCTTTTGGTGACCATCCTTTTTCCATGTATTGAGTATTTGGTTCATTCATATTCCGAGAAAGGAAGAAAGTTGTGGCTTTCTTCCTTTCTCGGAACTTGGGACCGGCAAGTCCACTTGAGGTTTTTCTTTTATTAAAGATAGTTTTTATTTATACTTTTTTTAATCTCATATTTTTTTATCTGCATTGATTAGTAAACATTTATTTGTTATTTATTTATGTATAATTTTTTTGCCAATATAAAACGTTTGTTAGTTCCAACAATGGAAATTGATAATGAGCACTTTCATTTAAGATTTTCTGTAAACGAAGTTTAATCTTTTTTTAGTTAGACGGTTCTAGCGTTCTTAGTCTTATTGCAAGAATTAAAAAATATTTTTGTTAATTTTCTAGTACAGCTTCTTTATAAAATAGGTTGTAGTACGAACATTTTTATTACCACTCAGGGAACGCATTACATTCCATGTTCTCCCGTAGCTCGGCTGCAACTCCTGTACCACTTGTTACGACCCTTTGAAATGAGACCTCGTTAGATGATTTCTAACTGCACGTGTAAAAGGGAGCACCGTGAAAACGCACGACTTTAAAGAATGTAACAATTCAAGAGCACTAGGGCACTTAAAAACCCCAAAGTTCAAAGACGTGAAACAAGGGATACAGGGGTTACAAACGAGTTAGGAGAGGGCAGGTTTTCTAAGCGGTAATTTCGTAGTACCTTCATTTCTATAGAACAACTGCTTTAAGTGCTTAATGTAGGTGGTTTATTGACATTTCTGATGAAGGCGCCTAGTTACTCTCATTAAATTTGTCCTATTTTCACTTATCTGCAAGATTGATATGTAATGGTATTGTATAATGTCTTGCTCAGTGTTTTCGAGAAAAGCACATTCACTCGGGGACCAAACACGCCCGTTACCGATCCCAAACGTTAATTTAATTAAAGTTTTTGTTATGCAAGCAATTTTTTATGTAAATTTTTCATTGACTATAAAAGATTTTATCGTTTTTTCTGAAAAGCTCTACTTCTCTAGGGATTTAGTTTTGTGCAAGCTCCACCCTTCTAGTTGACAACAGAAGTTTTATCTTATGCATTAGCTTGAAGTGTAGATTAAACGCACATAATCATGCTATCAGTAGGTGTTTTGCTCTACAACACCAGGTAGCATTATAATAAATTTGTATTCAGTGCTAAAGACTAGAGCCATTTAATTTTTAATTAAAATACTTAAGAATTATTTGTCTAGAATTATAGCAACGAAGTTTAGGTGCTAGTTTACAACTAGACGGAGGCTGACTGATTACCTGAAAACCTGTATCGCATGCGGCTTACCGAGAAATCCTATTCCCTGGTTTAACACGCTGCTTTGCAGGAATGCATTCTTTAATCGATTTCGCTTTTTTATTTTTCGGCAAGAGGCCATTGGCATGGAATGCAAAAAAGGACGAGTGTGCAAAGTTAGTTCTTGCAGACTCACTTGTAGCTATCAATTTGCTTGCTTTCTCTAAAATACCAAGAGCGCTCCTACACTTAGTTGTAAAACACCACAAAAACTCTTTGGCTAAACATATTTTGAAGAATTTGTGAAACTTCTGCTAAGGCAACTAACCTTCTCTGGCCTGAATTCAAGTTATGATTGCAGCTAACCCATGACCTGCAGGACTTTTCAAAAAGATTTTAACAGCCTCGGGCTGGTGAAAGCAACGATAGCGATGCTTGCTGAAAATGTACGCGCTATCGTGGTGAATTATGGGCTCATGTTGAAGCATACCTAATCAGATTGTACTCTAGATTAATTATATAAAGTATAAATAAGATAACTAAAGTAACACGTGGGTGTTCTTAAACAGCAGCAATTTACAATTCGCTAAAAGGACAGCAGTAGTTGTATGACAATCTACAAATTAGATACAATAACAATAATACGCCAACTTCCTAACAAAGACTTACATCTGCAATGTGGTGCCATAAATTAACTCTCACACCAAAATTGTACAACATAAAGAATACCTTACAGAGCAGGCGATAACTTATCCAGAACTAGAGTAATATTTTACGGAAGACAATGAAAAACGCGTTTGAAACTTTTGGAACTCAGCACTGTATATATATGTTGGGCTTTCACTACCACTCCTTGGCCACGCGTCCGCCAACGCCAGCTGAAGCATAATTAGTCCAGCAAAATCAGGCACTCTTTATTAAAACCAACAAAGAAGCCAGAATGAACAAGAATTATATAATGCCTGGATCTATGAAAAACAGGAAAGAGGGAAATTACAACATACTGTTCAACAATTATAAATACAGAAAGAAAGATTACGAACAAGAGTAGACAACAATAATCAAATGAAAAATAATCAGAAAGAAAGCGCGCGATGAATACCACACTGATAAGGAACAGTTAAAAAGAGAAATTGAATGAATCAGAACAAGAATCTCAAAAAAGCAGCACAAAGCTTTAGCAGTGAGAAAAATAATCCACAACCCCAACAAAATATAGAAGTAAAAATAAACCAACAGTGATTATCATCACACCTGTTGACCAAAAATTATCATTGCCGACCTAAAAGGTAGGATATTCTCTTTTCTTTTTCCTCTTTGCCTAAACGGCGTCGGGTGCCTCTATCATTTCCTATAATTGTTTCTGTTTCCTGTCAATCTGTTCACTGCCCCCATCGTTTTTTCTTTCCTTCCTGCCATTTCCTAGATATTGTCTGTCCACATTCTCCTTGGTCTACCACTTGATCGTTTGCTTTCCGTTTTTGCTTCTAGAATTCATATTCGGATTCGGTGTTATGTCATTCTTTTTGTATTATTTTAACTGTTTATTTCCTATCGTGGTTACTTGCGGTATTTGTTGCAGTTAGTCTCTAAACGTTGTATTTCTTATTCTTTCTCTTCTCGTTTTCCCAGCTACTTTTATTAGGTATTTCATTTTCCTCATAGTTGTCTTGAATTTGTGCTTCTCTAGCATAGTCCAGCTTTCTGGCCCATAGGTCAAAATTGGAGCATATACTGTTTTATATATATGTAGCTTTGTTTCTGTCCTTATCCCTCTTTTTCCTATTATACTTCTGTTTATAGCGTAGTATAATTGAAGGTAATTTACCTATCATCAATGGTTCTAAAAGTATAACGAAAAATAACAAGTAGCATTCCAACCGGGATACCAAACGCAAAATCACATATATATAATTAGACGAGTTGCGTAAAAAATGATAGATAAAAAAAAATTTTCCCGGCTTCTGATCAAGTGCTCAGAGAATACATATAGAAAGCACTCGTACTACAAGCAAGTCAAAAACTATTAAGAATAATAAAACGTATGAATAATAAAGTAGTTTCACTAATGAGCAGAAATAGAACGAAATTTAAAAAAATTAATATAGAAAATGAAGTAAAACAAGGCGACAGATTAGGTTCACTATAGCTCATAATTTATATGAAGGAAAACTAAAAACGAAGTAACCCAAACAATACTAGGATACTATAACATAAACCCTGTAATGGCCAAAACGATATTTTAATAAAGGCAACAAATCAAAGATGACTACAAAACAATATAAGTATTCAGAAAATAAATTTGGAGAAAAATGAAATAGAGATTAACATAGAAAAGAAACCAAGGTAATGGTATCAATAAAAGGGGTAAAATAAGGACACCCATCCTACTAAAAGAAGCACTACTTTAATATATAGAAAAATACGAATACTTAGAAATGTTCATAAACAATGAAGGAAAAATAAATAAATAAATAAATAAATAAATAACAGAATCAACAAAGCAACTAAATTATACTATAAAATTAACACAACCGTTGGTACAAAAAAGCACTATCTTCACTCACACATTATTATATAAATCAAAACACTGCTCAAAAATTACAGCAGTGGGTATGAAGTACCTAGAAAGCATATTGGGTAAAAATAGAGGGTATAGGTTTACAAATATTAGCATAAGAGTTGGACTAGATCAACAACCAATAATACAAGAGATATAAAATAAACAAGTAAAACAGTTTGGACACCTTACCTGATGGGCAACGCGGAATACCCCAAATTAATATCTAAAAAGAGAATAAAAGAGAGAAGAGCAATATGTAGACCCTAAGTCCAGTGGGTAGACAATACCAAGCAAGTGGCTAAAGAAAAAGCAAAAATCATTTGAAAAATACGAAATAGACGCGCCTATAAAAGATAGAGGACCCAACGCCGTGTGGTATAGATAAGAACGAGAAAGAAAGAAGAAGAAGAAGAAGCAAATACATAGATTTGTCGAAACAATAAACAACATATTCTAAAAAAATAAATGTTTGCCGGCTATTTTCCTACAGGTTAGCCAAATGTATGATACCAAGGACTGCTATACAAACTTAAATACAAGCTATTTCCTACAATTTATCAGATATTGCAATCATGGTCAAATATCAAGAGGAAATAACAAAACCAAGCCCCATACAATCAGTAGTATCGCAAGGCAGTGCTCAATGTATGCCGGTGATTTTCCAGAAACTGAAAACACCATCATAACCACCTTTACTGGTAATAGAACTATCCTAGCTACGAGCAGTGAGCTTGCATTTGCCCCAGAGGTTACAAACTGCCCACAAATGTAGTTTAAAATAACGCATCAAAAGAAATAAAGCTTAATTACAGCCAACAACTTTCACTTAAAAACTGATACGGCAAAATACTTAGACATATATCTTGGCTGCTGATTAAATTAGAGACATCATATCTTCACTAAACTTAAATTATCAAAACTCTGCTGGTTGCTCGGTAAAAACTTAAAACACATTAATCAACAAATCGTTAATTTATGAAGTGATTCTTAACATTCACTAATTGTTCTAGTAAAGATTAAGTATATTAGAAGCAAATAAAAATTATATTGAATTTTATTTTCAAGGCCGCTGACTCACGCTCGATCGAATCAAACTGATGTATGTGAACAGACCTTCCTGATACGTCACGCATATGAATAAATCGACCTCTACCCAATAACAAATTTTAAATATATCTCGAAATCTTTTATAATTTATTTAGAAAGTGTAATCTTTAAATTATCGCTTTTTCATTAATTCCCAGATTGTTCATTAAATGTTCTTTTTCCAAATTTTGGGTAACCTTGAACATACGTTACTGCTTTTATAACAACTCGCGACAATTTCAGCGTGTTGTGTCGTGCTTGTGGGTAAAAATCTAAAAAGCTCAAGTTTTCATTCACTTGGCATGTACTACTGCTTGAAAGTAGAATAAGTGAGAAAATTTAACGACCGCGTGATATAAATAGCAGCGATATAAATACGGAAACTAGCCTGCCGATTAATAACGCGCTCGCCTTGGGGCTCATCTTCCTCTCTGCTATCATATTTTGTGATTCTGGGGCGCACAGTATTTCGCACTTTTCAGAAGTAAATAAAAATTTTACTATTTCAAATAGATGCCTAACTAATATTAGATAAGGATCAAAATAAGGACGCGCAACTGTCTAGCTCTTCGCGTGGAAAACTGAAGCGTTGAGCTTATTACGTTTAGTTCCTTAATGAATGTGCCAACTGCGTCAAAAGAAGTAAGTATATGATATTGAAAATGTGAAAATGTGCGTACATGAGGATGCACAATAAAGTAATGGGACATATCAATAGTGAAAACGGTGAATTCTTTAATATATACAATTTCTTACCTTGATTCCATAACAGAGGAAATAGTATCCTATTTCTAGAACATCAAGGGCTTGATGTTCAGCAAGGTCTGGCATAAAAGGTTATAATTTAAAATTAAGGTGCCAAATATACCTATTTCTAAAATTATCTTAGTAATAACATTTCCCAGTTTATGCCAACAATGCATTATCCAGATACCATCTTATCAAATCTGGTTACTTTGAGGTAGGTAGTGTCTTCGGATTATTCCTCCATCTGATCTTTACAGCAGATATACTTACCACCGAAAAGACTATAATGGCTGACAATACAGCAATCCTATCATCAGATATAAACCCTCACAAATCTTTCAAAAAGCTACAAAATTATCTAGATATGCCACAAAACCGGCTACGGCAGTGGAAAATACTGAAAAACGCTTTACAACGAGACGCTGTAGCTGTCATAACTTAAACAATGGAATGGTCCTAGAAAAAATGATAGTAAAATATCTCGGGCTTCCCCAGAAGTTTACTTGGAATCTCCAGATGAAGACTAAAAAGACCTAACTAAATTTAAAAGTGAAACAAATGTTCTGGTTACTTTGCAGAAAGTCAAAATTATCTTTAGAAAATAAGTTAATAGTACAAACCAATTTGGACGTACGAAATTGAGTTTCAAGACTGCACCAAACCGATCAACAACAAGGTACTCCAAACCTTTCAATACAAAACGCTCCAAATAAACCAATTCTCCAAACTCTTCACACGGATCTACGAATTCCCTTCATAAATGAAGTAATCGCTCTGTTTTTCAACAAATCTAAGGAGAGAAATACTGATCAAAACAATCAGCTAGTAAGTGAACTCCATAATCAACCTCTAGCAGGAAGATGATTCAAAAGGATGTGCCTAGAAGACCTAGTAAATCAGGTAAAAATTAGTGAATTACCTATGGATGGTATCTAACTCATGTCAACCGCCTCTTCCCCTTAACATGTATTTATTACTCTGTACAATATAACTTTAAAATATATTGTAAATTTGCAGTGACAGTAAATTAAGTTAGAAAAAAAATAGAAAATAAAATCAAGTAAGAATATCTTCAGTAATTAAGTTACCCTCGCAGAACGTTTTTCCTGCCACGCAATGCATCAAAACTTACAATGATAGTACATTTACTTGTAATGTCATCGTAGATCTGCTTTCTTTATGACAATTGCCGATTGTGCTTTAACACACGTTTTTGAATTGCTTCCACATCTTTATTACTTTTCATTACGCTCTTCAAAGAGACAAACAGAAAGAATTTTGCAGGCACTTGATCAAGGGAGGAAGGATATATTCTGACCACATATGATAAGGAAATATTTAGAGATTTCCATCTGTTTCGTTTTCTGTTCCTCTGTCAGTTTGTATAACGCAAATCGGAAAGTGCGCACTACATTCCTGCTAATACCTAACTCCTCCACCATTAATCTTACAATTAGACAGTCGTACTCGCTTGTTATGCTTGTAAACCCATCGCGAAAGCGTTTGAACCAGTCGTAAACGCATTTTCTGCTCAAGGTTTCATGCAACATTTTATGCGTCGCTTTAATATATGGCAGAACTTGGTATCTAATCATTGCTTAATTGGGCTGTAACCTTTTCTTTCACACAAACTACATTCGACTGTCCACAGCGGGTTTACACCTATTGAGATATCAGCCCATTCATCGAACTTTTTAGGTATGCCTTGTATATAAAATAAAATAGTGAGCAAACGGTAAACAACTTTAACAAAACCTAAACCTAGCTGGGCGGTTTTGACTAGTTTAGGATTATTTTTCGAGTGACATTACGAGGCAACAAACAGCAGACTATAAAATTGTGCAAGCCTCTAACAAGATTTTACTGCTCCTAGTCTTGACATTACCGAGTAATAAAGGTAAATTTAATTATAGTTTAGCTGCTGGCGTAAGTGACATGTAAAATAAACTTTCGAATTCTATCATAACGTTTAAGGTCATGGAACTCTGTACTTCTGTGAATACCAGGAGCGAGCCATCAGCTAGTCGTTCGGTAATTACCTTCCCTGTCATCTGCTGATACATCAGAAGGCACGTAAGACACACCTACCAAATTACTACCCTGGAACAGTCTGGGGCTCTGAGGTCAAGCAACATAAGAAGCAATTATAGATAATCCAGTACAGATTTGAAAATGGTCGTGACATTCCCGCCTACACGAAGATAGAAGGCGGTCGTCATTTAAGGAATATTTCTAGGAAGCAAGCGGGGAGATGTCCGAGAATCTCCGGGTTCATGGCAACGAGCTGACAAAACCTTGGAGAAATTATGATTTATGGGCATGACAGGACGTTTCTTCTCTGTTACGTTTAAGGGTGGTTGATTAAATGATATCACAGAGCATTCTCAAAGCGAATGGTGTACAGAACCTGAGTTCATTGTTCTTCAAAATGACACAGCACAAAACTGAAGACAAAAGAGAAAGTCTAGCCTGGTAGCTTTCCTAATTTGAGTTTAAATGGTGATAAAATGTGGAAAAAATTAGAGACCACAAAAACTCTCGTGGTTAGTGTAACAACCGGGATGAAACGGAATGCGCCAGAGCGGCTTTAAAAACACGTTTCTATATTACAGGTATTAACATGGTGTTAACTGCACTGACAGGTTGTTGGCAGGTTACAAAAGGTAACGAGGCCGGCGCTTGAAGATACTCGTAACCATATTTTATACCATGATTAATATCGAATGACTAATTCTCTAATATGCAGCAACTATCTAATCAATAACAAAGATCATGTTCAGGCATCTCTAAATTATTTGAATTGTAAATTATGTTTTCAGACCTAATTTATTCCAAATTTTATTCTAAAAGGACTAAAATGAAGATTACAGAAGTCGTAAAATGTGTTCTAGGTCAACTAGCATCTATTGAGTCGTTTGTCAAAAATAACTTTTTAAAGACGGCTAAAAATAGAGTTGAGCATTGAATAGTTAGCGCCCGTTCCCGTTAGCCATTCATATCGATTCATTCATCCCTTTAGTATGTATTCTGCTTCCATTGGATTTATTTATTTATACTGTAAAGAAATTTTGAAAAAGGATTTTGAAAAGTTCATTTAGATCAAACAAAATATGAGAAAAAAGTCAATAAAAATGAATGCAGTGAAGTTAACCCTAAAAACTGTCCAGTAGACTATAGTCCAATATGTAGATCACCTGTATTTTGTAAGAGGGCAAACTTATATTTATGAAGCCTTCAGTTTCAGGGCTGAAATTAACTGTGATCTATTTGAAGCGTTCATCTAGAATATACAGCAAGGCAGGAAAATTCCACCAGTGAGTGAATGAAAAGAAATTAATGCGACAATGACATTTTTAGATTTTAAAAATAACAAAATTTATAATAAAAAATCGTTGAAGCAGCTGAAGAAAATATTGGAGTACATGTAGAAAAAAAGGACGGAAAAACAATCAGAGAATTTTGGTATAGAATAAAAGACCTTCAATCAAGTTTTTGAGGAGAAAGTGTAAGGTGTACCTACAATCATCTGCTTAGTATTGTTTATTTTTGTATTCCTACACTGAAAGGAGATGTCAACTTGAGGTATACTATCTTTGCCATTTATCTAGTTTTGTGTTCCGAATATAGATTTTGGTGGCATCCAATACCTCAAACTATGAGAAGCAACTAAAACTACCAAACGTAACTAATTGTAAAAGTCAGTTGATTACATTTAAAGTTTTGATCTACTTTACATATTAGTGTTTATAGTCAAAGTATAATTGTCGCCCGTTATTCTATAGTCTATTGTACAGTGTGCCACATATATTTTCTATGAAAAGTTCTTAATTTAACATTTGGAATTGTTAAGTATTACCTTGTTTTTCGTTGCTTCCGCAACCTTAAAATAAATATTAAAGTCGTTACCTTCGCATTGAATCAAGCGTAAATCAATAAATGCTGTAAAGATCTAGAAGATGGCGTAAAAACAATATTTAACAAAAGTGCACTCGAGCAACTATTCCATTACCCTGAAAAGGACATACCCATATGATGTTAGTGTTCAGGACGCTATAATCAACATCAAATCCGTTTATCCGATGTATTACAAATTACTGGCTTCAATAGATGGGAAATTTTATTTTTAGAAAACCCGGAAAAGACATAAACCGCAACAGAACTATATGTAATCAGAAAATAGACACATGTTCTAAACACAGACAGAAAATGTAAGAGGAAAGAGAAAATCATGAAAAAAATACACCGGGACAAGAAAATTGCAACAAAAGAAATCAAGCTGAAGATACTCCAAAAAGAGGTCAAAGAAGTAACATGGAAATATTTTGAAATAAAAGTAGAACGAAGCTATAAAGAAAATCAAAAACAATTCTAGACAATGGTAAAGAAAATTAAAAGATAGAAAGCACATCAAATAAGAAATATAAAAGACAAGAATAATATAAATAAATTAAAACATGGAAAAAATATAATCTAATATACCAATATATAAAAATGACTACAATTAATTTGAAAATTATAGAATCTTATGTTTAATGTCAAATAAGAAATATATACAGGAAAATTATAGAAAAAATATTGAAGTTGAAGTCGGCCGGATATTAAAGGAAGAACAAGCAGCTTTCAGAGCAAGTATACAGAGATACCGTAAGAATGATAATTGAATAGAATATGGAAAAGTCAAGAAACATTAGAAAAATATAGAATAAAGATTGCCAAGTTATCAAAAATATGTACAAAAAAGTAGAGTAAATGGGAAAATGTCAAAAACTTTAGTAGCTGCTGTTTATTGTAGCTTTGAACCAAGATATGGCAAAATGTATTGAGTGCACAGCAAAGATAAAAGTGGGTAACAGGCAAATGCGATTAATATACATACAACAATCAATACATGCAGATGGCATAGTAGTGATCACAAAAATGACAAAAATTCCAAAACAAGAAAAGTAAATGGAAAGAAGAACTAAAACCGATTGAGTTACAAATAAACGCAAGTAAAGTAAAAAGAGAAAAGAAAAAATGCGAATTGAACAAATAAAAATTGACAATAAGTTCTTGGAAGAAGTGAGCATCTATATTGAAACTGACTTAACTGAAAAATAGACAAGTAAATACAAAACAGGGTGGGTAAACCAAATATATGATAAATAACATCTCAGTCTAAAAAAACAAAATTAAAAAATCTGGTGTGAACATCATACGACTTTCCTTATCTTATTATTTGGGTAATTCTGGCAAAAATCTTGGGCCTCAATTTTTTTTTCGAGTTCCTATTTTACCAACTTTTACTTTAAATTCATGTTTATCTCGTGATAACAAATCATTTTTATTCTCATAAATTTTTTGTATCTTCAACCGTTTAGATTCGCGACCGCATTGCGACCGATTTTGCGACCTTGCGACCAAACGGCTGGGCCGATTTTTACCAACAGACCGACAGACACACACACACACACGAACCAATAGCCCAAACCAACTTTTTTGGTGTCCTGGGGCTATAATTCTTCTAAAAATGTGAAAAATTGGGTAGGTCAAATTTCCGCCGATTTACATTTACATATACAAAACGGTGTACTTTCCATCTCTAATGCACAGTGGAGAAAATTGGACACACGGAAGGATCCAGTGCAAAATACAACAATAAGGGAGATACTAAAACAAAAACCAGTAATAACAGAGATATAAAAGCAGCAATTAAAATGGAAGAGGACAAACTTCCTTGGGATAGTAACAGAAATAGCGTTAGATCAAGATAAATCCTGAGAAGAAATTGGGAAGAAAATATACAAGATTTGACAGAAGTGAAAAGGGTAACGAGAGGTAGAAAAACGCACAGAAAATGGATAGAACTTCCGGCGCCCTAGGGATCATACAGGGATGGAGGGAAGTAAGTGGCTCAAGTAAATTTACTCTTGCCAAGCAAAAGGTACTTGAAAATAATTTTCTTACATTAGTGATTTAATTTTAGTGCAATATGATGTTCTCAAAGAAATTATGAGAAAATAAGTCATTTTTGTGTAGACCACTTTTAAGCAGTTGGAAAGTTGTAGTACAGACCTTTCATGGCTTTGAATAAAATCAAAACACTATTTAATTTTATCAGGTTGTTGCCAAAATTATTTCTGCAGTGCCGAACGATGCCAACCCCTACAGGACGCCAAGTTGAAGTACAATTTTTCGCTGAAGTAGAAACTCGCACCAACTATAATCAAAACTTTGATTTTGATCGTTTTTAGCGTTTTACTAAAAGGTACTTATCCAAATGTGACACTACTAGACTACTCTACTTATAAACTTTTCGTCCATGACACATTATATCTGTACGAAAATCGAGTCTTTCAATACAACGTATCTAAGAAAGAAATTAATCCATTGGTGGGAAGTTATCAATTAGCCCTTTTAGTCTATCCATTGTACTGAAGCCGCCGTAAAACTTTTTCTATTAATTACAAGAATACTTACAATCTATTTTACATTATATTGACAATCAGTAAATTTGTATGGCGATATTCAGTAGCACATACTAATGTATTAACATGCGTTAGCAATGGAATGGGTTAAGGTTAGATCTAATCGAATCTATCTGGTAGGTCCATTGATTTGAACCTTTTGAGCCTTTAGTTTGTTCCTCAGCATCTGGAAAGTCTGCTGCCGGAGTGATTTTGTAATCTAAATACTAACAGTTGATGGTGAGTTTCTTAATTTCTTCTGTTCTAGTAGGTATTTGCAGATCTCTATGAACGGTACGTGACTGGAATCGTTCCATAATCGCTAAGTTCGATTTACTTACTGAGCCCTACAACTGTAGTCCATATGACCAGAAGATTTTCAATTAGCAGTATCTGTTGATGGTTTAGGAAAACTAGAGGACATGTTTTATTCATCAAGATACGCCATTTTTTAAGTCCATTTTGGATTTTATTTAGATAATTTTGGAAATATTGCGATACTACTTCAGGACTGAGACACCATTATAGCTGTATCATCAGCGGAAATCGTTATTTATATTATATTTATAGTTGGAAGATTAAAGTGTATACTAAATACATACACGCTTCTTTGAAAAAACATTGATGAGTAAGAAGCGTATATTTATTTTTATATTTTCGAAACTGTATCGAATGATTAAAAATGCCTATAAAAGTTGCAGAACAGTGTCTTTTGTTTGGTCTTTTTATTACGTTGGATTTTATGTACCTGCTGTTTTAGTGTAACGTGCTAATCTCGCAATTCAAATTGTTGGTTCGGGATTAGACTTTTTAGGATAGGTTTGAATATTTTTAGGAAAATGTTCTCAAACACCGGATATTATGAAAAAAAAAACTTATGGGGCAATAAAAAGTTTTTTTTTCCAGAAGTTTGCAGGGTTCTTGTATAGAGATTGATTTGTGCGGAAAACAGTTCAGTTCTTAATATAGCGTTACATATGTACGCCATACATTTATCTGTTAATTGTTTTAGAATATCTCCCGTTATTGCATCATAACCTGATGTCTTTTTAGAGTTTAGCTGGATAATTGTTGGCTTTATTTCTTTTTTTTTGAGCTTGTTGATGGATAAGTTCATCTGAAATGTTTTCAAATATTCGCCTTCTTGTGGAATATCTGATACATATGGAGTAAAATCTTCTGTTAAGTGGTTAGGTGGTCACTTTTCTTCTAATTCCCATTTGGTTGTCTGAATTAAGGAAAATATTTTTGCTGCATTCCACAGCCAGATGAGCAGCCTCAGATGAGCATTTTCAGGTTTCCTGGTACTCTTGAGTTTTGTCATATCGTTCTTGGCCTGCATTCTTTTGCAATTTTCTGCTTTACTGTCATTGGAACATTTTCATGTTTATCTTGTTGGAGTAGCTTGCCATGTAGCTTACTTTGTTGTGGTAAGGTGTTTTACTGCATTAATGATTTCTTTGTTTGTTTTCTAGAGTACTTTTAGTATGATGTTTTTATTTAATACTCTTCTAGAAATAGTCTAGTGACATGTCTGGATTTGATGTAACTTTAAGATAAGCTTTGGATGTCTCTTTTACTATATAGAAGTCAACAAAGTCTGGTAGCTTGTTTCTGTCAGTTGAATAATAGGCGGTTAGCCAGAGTAGAGGTTATTCTTCAATGTTGTTAAGAGTTTATTTCCTTGAGATTAATCATAATGATGATTAGTATTGTAGTCACTTATTGCAATTAATCTATTTCCAAAGGTATTGAAAAAACATTCTTGTTTGATGTTGTGTCTTGGAGTTCTAAACTTCGTGATAATCCTCAAAAGTCCAACCCAATCTTCTATAACGTCGACATGTTTGGCTAACAAGATACCTGGGTCCAAACTATCTACTATTCTTTTCTAGAAAGCACTGGCGTTGAAAGTTGATGTGCCGTTAAGACGTTTCCTACATAACCGAAGCTTGTTGGTGACCCAAGTATATTCAGTGCTTGCCAAACATGCCAATGATGATATTCACGTCGCCTTTGGAGGACATCAGCTCTGCCTTGACTTCCACGAAGTCAGTGGCCTTCTCAGTTTGCCGCCGCTATATTGCAATCTTCTGTGATTACGCTTGTTGCTTATATGTCTTGTTTGTATTTAGACAGTTCACTACATTTAACTGAGTTTCATATTGTGATAGCGGAGCCCGAGTGTACGGTACCATCAAGATGAGGCCTATTATATATTGCATGATTTGGTATTTATAAATGGGAACACACAATGAAGTGGGTTTTTGATATAATCACAATGACAAGTTTTTCATTAAGTATAAAAGTTATTAAAGCCAAGGACAAGAAAGGAACTAAAAACGATCTTGAATGACGTGGCAAGATAATTAAATACAGTAGATCTGGAAATCAGTGTGGAAAATCCAAATATATAGTATTGTCGAAAGAAAAATAAGATGTACTATCATGGAAGTATAATAGAGGAAATAAAGCTTTAACTAATTTAGGTGGTGAAATAATAACAGTAAAATAGGCAAGGGGCTTGCAGCAAAATCGGGGAGCTTAGGAAAATTTAGGAATCTACTTCGGGAAAAGAATCTAACATATGCGCCAAAGGTGAAAATTTATAAATCCATCATTATTCCGGTATTGATTTATGTTAGCGAAGTTTGGGTGTTAATACAAGGTTTGGTAAATAAACTGGAGGTCTTGGAAAGGAGAATACTGCGAATGATATATAAGGGAGTCAAAGAGGGGGACGAATGGAGAAGAACAAATGCGAAAGTGGCAGAAGTTTACAAAAAAAGATTTCGATGGTTGGGTCATATAACAAAAACTGTTAAATGACCAATGCATGAGCTGCTGCAATTGGAAGGTCGAAGTAAAAAAGGGCAAATCAAAGAAGTTTTTATTTCTTGTTCATGTTGGGCAGGACCATTAACATTCCCTTCGGCAAGTCTTAATGTATATTGAGTCACTAAGTCATTTTAAATACAAGTGTTAGAAGATTGACTATATATGCTATGGATTTTGCCATTACATTTTTCAGCTTTGTAATATCAGCCGTTTGTTGCGATAATGATGCGTTATTGTGAAGGCGCAGGCATTCTTGTTCCTTCTAGCCGTCTTAGGTGAATAACGCGTTGGATTGTCGACCGGTTGTTTTTCTCTTAACGTAGAATATTTATTGTTTTGCAATTGTTTATGAACAATACAGCTCATATAGTTATCTGGGCGATTTTCGTCACAATTAATGCATTTCACATCTCTGGTTGTATCTTTCCTTTTACATTGGGTAGTATGGTGATTTCCTGCACATTTTATACAGCGCGGGCTGTTGGACAATGTGGTGGTATTGCTTTTATAAGATGTAGAAGTGTTAATTAAATATTTTATTATATTTTTTTAATTGGTGCTGTTATCTGGAGCACTTTTATTAATGGATAGTGGGGGTTGTTCTTTAGTGTTATTTGTCTTATATTACTTTGTGTCCATGTTGTTCAATTTCTTTCTTTGTGTCTTCTATGTCGATAGAATATTGTAGTTCTTCTAATACTACTTTATAATTATAATCTTTGTTTTTTGGGTGTATAAAATTGTTTTTTTCTCGATTAGCGCTTTTATTATGATTTAGTTTAGACTTTAAATTCATGGTTGTAAGATGTTTTCATTTCATAATCGTTTTTTTTGTGATGATTTAAGGTCGCTAGATGTATTCATAAATTTTTCTTTGATAAAGCTTCATACGTGTTTGATGATATTAGCTTATGTAACCAATAATCATTCATTTTCACTTAGAGAATTTTTCTTGCTTTCTATAATTTTTCCTACATTTTGTGATGGTTGCTGGTTTGGAGTTATGGTGGGATTGTTGTATGCTGTGGTATGCAATCAAAGTTTGCATGCACTTGCAGTATCGGTGTTAAGTGGTGTTAGGCGTGTCTTGTTGATAGTTGTATGAGATATAGTCTTTACTTATGGTATGTTGTTTAGTATATATTTTTCAATAATTTATTACAAACTTATATTCTACTCGATCAACAGAGTAATAAACAGTGTGAACGCTAACGGATTCACTCAACGAAGTCTTCCGGCCACTGTCTTTTTGGACGTCTATGCGCAGGCTGATGGCTGTATAGGTCGACGATTAGTTGATTGGTGTGGTTAAAGTGCGGTCTCAGTTTTTTTTGTAGCTGCATTCTTGATGGCGTCATTATGCAGGGCCTGATTGCTGTTGAACCATTGTGCATTGGCCAAGATTCACAGCGTCTTCGATTGAAAGGACGACAAAATACTGGTGTTTGAGGATTTTTATATTTAAGTTGAGTTGTTGTTATTTGGCTTCTATATGGGTTTTTCAGATCAGTTTTTAATCCAGATGTAGTCCTAAGTATTTTACCTCAGTTTTTATTGGAATAGGTTTGTTGTAAATGGTAACTTGTGGACAGATAGTTCGTTTTGTAATTAATGTAATTTGCGTGGATTTATTACTATTTACTTTAATTCTCAAATTATCTAGTCAAGTTTGTAAAAGTTTTAGGTGTAGCTGAAGCTTTTCGGATGCACTACCGGGATTAGTATCTGAGGACATTATTTCAGTATCATCTGCGAAGGTAGTGATTAAAGTAGTTTGTACTTGGAACGTCTACAGTATAGAGAAGGTACAGGAGCTATCCAAGGACACCGCCTTGCGGAACACCAAAGTTAATAGAATAGTAGTGAGTTCTCTACTTGGACTTGGAAGGGTCTATCAGTTAGGTACGATTTTAGAAGGCGGTAAATTTGATGAGGTAGCTTTCTTCTTCTTTTATATAAGAGTCCTTTATGCCAGACTTTATTGAAAGTTTGTCGTACATCTAAGAACTCTAAAGCACATATTTTTTTCTTCAAGGTTATTTTTAATATAGTTAATTATTCTGTGGCATTGTTGAATGGTTGAGTGACTATCGCGGAACCCAAACTGCTAGAAAAGAATAAGTTTTCTAATGATGTTATTTCCTTGATTCTGTGTCATAATAGTCTCAAATAATTTAAATAACAATGGTAGCAGACTTATGAGTCTATAAGAGCTGGTTTCCTGTGGAGGCTTTCCGGGTTTGGCGTGGGGATATAAGATATGACTAGTATATGATTGAATATTGTTATGAATACTATTGCTTTCTGATATTTTAGTACGTTCCTCACTATATTATAACCTGGGGCTTCCGCAGGCAAGTTTAAAGATTCTTCTATTTCTGTATCAAAGATTTGGTTGTGAAATGGTAATAGAATAAAAACTTGAGCAAGGTGTTCTCCGAAGGTGTTTGCTTTTTCTTCGTTAGATCTAACCCAGCTTCTGTCTAGTTTTCTTAGGGATAGGACAGAGGTAGTAGACCTTTTAAGTTTTTTGTCGTTTTCCAGATGGAGTGATAGGTTAGAGATGTAGTACCTGAATGTTGCGTTTCTATTTTCCTGTAGAGTGTTGTGAAGTCGGCGAATTAAATAGGATGGTTTTATCTCTAGGATTTCAGAATATTTGCCATTTGTCGTGATCTCTACGTTTTTCCACTACTAGTTATCTTATGGATTTCTGGTGCGTTTTTATGTTCTGTCGGGGTAGCTTGCCAGATCGACTCTTGGATTAATTAAGTTTGAGGTATTCCACTGCTTCATTGATCTCGTTGAGTGTGCATTTTGTGAGCTAGATTTATGTTGTTGATTAGAAATTGGAATTGTTTCCAGTCAGTTTTTGTGCCGTTAATTTCACTCTAAAATGTCCTACGCGGTTCTTTTTTTAATTTTAGGTTAATTTATAGATTTTGATAAGTGTACGATACTTGTTTTAAGTGTTTTGGAATGCTTATCTATCTATCCGTGTACACGATAACTTGAAAATCATTGAATCTATTAATGTTAAACTTGGCATGCAGGCAATTGAGGTCATGTCTAGCATTCGATCAAAGTATGGACCTAATAGTTGACGTTTTTATGAGTCAAGGTTATTTGTATTTTAAATTATAAGCAAACACCATTTATGGTTTAGTAACTAATACCGCAACCTCTGGAAATTTTCTTATGTCCATTTCCCTCTATATTTTTGTAGATATACTTAACGAAAGTATGTGCGGAAGACCCAATTGTGCTCGATTGAATTAGGATTATTAAAATTATTAAAATAATACTTTATTTGCATTAGTATAAATGTGTACGTGACTTAGTCGGTATAAAGTAAAATAAATATAATAACAATGATAAACAATTAGGTATATAATATCACAGCAACATAAAAATAGGTATACGCAGACATCTAAATGCATAAATTGACCCGTACATTCCGCTAAGGCTACACGTCATCTTTGGTATGGACTAGGAACACGCACATTCCACTACTTTCATATTGTCCCAGTTTTCCACGTTGAGTTTCGTTAAATCGTAGGCGTCTACACGTAAAATTTGCAGGGGGGCTAACTTGGAAGGCGCGCAACACACCTTGGGCACGGCCTTGCGGTCCAGCTTGTGCACTAAACTTTGGATGCGCGAATGGTTGGTGGCGTGGTTGTAGTTGTAGGGGCAGCGCCCCTTGCAGAAGCCCGCCTCGTAAGACTTCGGCTGGAAGATGGAGTTGATCTGGGGCACTTTTAAGTCTCTGAAAGACACCGTCATGGTGTGGCGGCAGCAGCGCTGCTTCCGGTTGTTCACCGAGCAGTCGGTGCGGCCATAGGGGGGGTTGGAGCGCCGGGCGCGCCTCCTTTGCGAGTAGCTCAGAATACTGAGGGCCCCCTGTAGCGGCTGAAGCACACTATTGTTGCACTGCGAGCACTGCATCTCCAAGCCGAAGTTCCGCTCCCCGCCCAACCAAGATCGGACCGCGCCGGTAACGTCGAACTCGCACCACTTGGAGGCCGACGCCGACAGGTACGTCCTGCGTTCCACGATCAAGCGCCGCCGTCGCGGCCCTAGGATCTGGTAGATTTGAATCATCGGCGACTCGACATCTGGAAACGATGACATCAGCAGCCGGAGGTCTGCCTGCTCTACCTCTACTTCCGGGTTCATTTCGAGTTTGGGGAATCTCAGCCTCGTTATGCACTTCTTCCGCCGGCGCCACGTGTTTTGCTCTGCAACAGAAAGCCAATCAGCGCACGTACTAACGCTTCCAGCGAATCATAACAGAGTTACTTCTAGGAACGCATCATGCTAATGATCAAGGGTCAACGAATGCTTATCGGAACGAACGGCCGAGGGAACGCGACCTTTTCCCGGAACGGAATTGGCGATGACACCCGCGTTATCAGTCCCTGGAAGCTCACCTTTCAGGAAATGGTAACCAGTGCGGCAAACGCTGCCAGATTATTCCTCCAGCGTGGCACTTCGATGACGGCATTCGTTTAAATGCCGGTTAAATTCTGAGAAAGCCGCAATTGCCAATATTTGAGCCTTCGAGATGGATGATAATCGGCGATTTCTCCACTTTCAGCAGCGGTACAGCGCCGTTGTGGCAGGACGGGACATTTTTAAAAATAACGGTCAAGAGACAGGTACAGGATAATTACGAAAGCTTTAATCACCCACGGTATTCGTCAAGGTTTTCTAAAGTTAAATATGACGATGATGAATTACAGCACGCAAATATCTGGTCTGTTTTCGACCTATCAAGTATTTACGCATTTTTGCGCAGAGTAAAATCGTATGACTGGTGTTTATTTGCAACCTTCAATCAAGACACCCCCAACGAATGAAAATTTCTATTTTTACGGTACTGCGATCGAATTCTTGATCTAGGATGTAAACCGTGCCGATTTGTATCCGGTGTCCCTGCGAATTTCTTCGGAGCTGAATCACATTCCAGTTTTGCAAAGGTTAAATAAACCGCGCTTATTTATTCGCCTAAGATACGCTGGTGCAACTTTCGGGGGTGGCACTAAAATAGGCACGCACATGCACAACTGGTGGCACTGTTTGTTAAGATTCAGCTGACGCGAAGGAGCTGGACAATGACGCGCGCGATTCGGCCAATCAAGGAAGAGAGTGACCACATTTCGAGTCGAATCGCAATCGCCAAAACAGGCCAATGTAAACATCTCAAACGTAAAGGCGATTTAAGGGGACGATTCGAATGCGGCAATTAATGGAACGGCAGATAAGCAATCGTCTAAATGACGCCTAATGTGCTTTTTATACCGCGCCGTTTTATTAGTGGCTTATTTACATATTAACTCTTGCATTTTTTCCGTTCCCACAGCTCTCGGAGAGCCGGAACGATCGGCTTATTTTGATAATGGAAATGTGTCTGCATGATTTCGTTACGAAACGACCAGTTCTGTCTATATTTGGGAAATTATCTTTATTGCCTTGCTCCTAAGGTATTGGTTGCATAATTTGAAGAGTGAAAATTGGTGGCCTAATTGAAACCATCAGCAGAGGGTGAAAAATTTCTTGTCTTGCTAGGCGCTTCTCTCAATCATAAGACAACTGTTAGACGTTGGCGAGATTAAGTAATGTACCCAACAGACCCAAGAAACTTCAAGGAAACTTCAGAAGAGAAAGGTCAACGAAAGCAACTCATACTCTCTCTTGTTTTGTTTTGTTGGGTCGAATCGCTGTTCGTTGGGCGCCAAGGACCTTTAAGGAGAGCCAAATTTCTGCCTGCGAAAATAAGCGCGGAGCCACCTTTCTAATCGAGGCGGCGCAGATATGATTGACATCTCCGGAGTGACACTTCCCGGAACTCCGGGAATTTCATAGCGGAGTGGTCCTCGCACAGCCGGATCCAGGCGGGGCTGCTCTGGTTCCGCGAGCATTGAGCCAGATCGTTGCACCAGAACCTGGTCGCGGATTGTTCTCGCAAGCTGCCGACTGCTTAATGAGCGCTTCATTTACGCGAGACCATTGGCTATTTATAGCCGCCTTGTGCTCGTGATTGAGTTGCGAAGGCGTGCGTCTCACCAATGTTTGTTTCCCGAGCGCGGAATGGTGCTGCCGAATTTTTCGGTTTACCTAGCGGATGTTTGAAAATAAGGAAAGCGCAGATATTTAGAGCCGGCTCCAAAATTAATGGCGCGGTGGGAACGCTGGCGCTATTTTTGCCGGCGCGGCACAAGTTTAGAAATACCTTTCGCCTTACAGTCTGTTATGACGCCACGCGCTTACTTAATTCGACTTTTTCGACGGCTCTATTACGACTGATCGCTCCACGCTAGTCCAGTTCCGGTTAAATTCGGGAATGATGTCACCTGCCGCAAGTATGGCCATCCATTCCGGTTGGATCGGCGAAGAGCGGAAGAAGGTCCGCGGTCTCGATACTGACCTGCATCAAACACTTGCAGCTCTGGAGTGTCGCCGCTGTCGGGGGAGTCTCGCAGGCGGTTCAGATAAGCGGTCATCATTCGCGTGTACTCGCCCTGGCTGATGTTGACCTAGGGACAAATTGAGCATGAGGATGTAGGCGAGCAACAGGTGAGCTGGCGGCAACGCGAAGGGCGAGCGCCGCGGCGCCGGGTTTGGGCAGTCACGTGACTGTTCCCGATAGCAGCTTCGCCGAGTGGAGAAGCTCGGAGCTTGGTGAGCGACAAGTTTTTGCTGAATGAAACTATGCTAATTGCGGCAAAAAACGGTGCCAGCCGGCGCACGGCCGCCTGGGAATCCCAAATTTGGGGATTACCCGTCTCCCGGACCGGAACTTCGCCTACCTTGGACAGGTCTGGAGACGCGCTCAATCCGAACTGCCGATCCAGGTCTTGGCTCGCAGCACTGATCACTCTAACGAAGCACAGGAACGTCCACGTCGCTATGCGGGCCCAACAATGACCGCCCATAGCCAGGACCAACAGCCGTCATAAGTGAATTGGCGCGACCCGTCAGCACTACGCGGCGCCGCTCCTTGCCCACATGTTCTTGCTTTCACGACAACACGCTCCTCAGTTTATTTCCGTTGACAACGAACTCGCGGCCGGCACCGGTGCTCACTGAACTCTCACGCGCGCCGCTCCACACACTTTTATAGTACGTTCCCACGGAGGGGGCTCCTTCTCCGGAAGTGGCGAGCCGGGCGCCCAACGCCACCCCTAGTTTTCCCCATCGCATGTGCTGCGCCGTCCCGCGGCGGCTTACCGGTTCGCGCCTTCTGATTGTTCTACAAATTTCTGTGTACGGATAATCGATATCTTAGCGGGCCAGGTTCGCGGAACCGGAGGCTCAGTTGCTGCTACCCATTTGGTGACTAAACGGTACGGGGAGCTTAATAGAACAGCCCCTTCCCCGAAAGATGACTACGACTCTCACTTTCCAGTAAACGGCGACTTTCTATTGATTGCGGTTATCAGATTCCGCATGCTGTAAAACAATTATCCCGGAGTTCGTTCCGCGAAGCTCGGCTTTTCCGCAAAGCCCATCAACGATGGCACAACTGGATCGGAAAGTTATAAGTACACCGTCCTTTAAGAACTTATCTCCGTCGATGATGGGAAGAACTTCCTCGCTACCACAAACAACCCCATTCCTGTTTCATATGTATGAATCGATTTTATAATGTCTGCTGACGCTATCCGACCTATAGACTCTTCCTCACTTTTTCTCATAACACTTTCCCATGTTGTTCTGGGCCTTCTTCTCTTTCTTCTTTCAAAATGGACCCTTTTTACATGATTTTACTGGTGTTCTCTATAACATTAATCATCCAATCTTTCTCCAATTTAGATATCCTACAACATCCATTTCTGGCGCGATAAATTTCCTTCGATCTTTTCCGTTCATCCATAAAGGACAATACTTTTAATAATTGTATTAAAGAGGGAGCCCCTCTTTGTACTCGAACATCCAATATTTCAATAAGGGAACTTTACTTTGTAACCAAATAGTCAATGTTTCTTTTTTTTGGTCTGGGTCCATATGTACTTGTGTTGGTCCCTATCTTCTTCTGTCGGTCTGGTTTCGTTACCATTTTTCATTTCTTCTCACACGTTCACTGATAACATCTTTGTTTCTGGTTTCCGTCTCTAACTGCCTCAAATTTTCGAAAATTCTTCTTTTTTCTGAATCTTGGTCATTAGGTGGCCAAAAGTTAACTATAAAAAACTGAAGTTTCAAAATTTTATTTTTTAATATTTGTAATGACAACATATTAGCAATTAATGGGCAAGATTTTTACTCGCAAGCACATGTTCAAGGCGATTTTCACAAGCCATAGTTGCCTTGCGCCGAATGTCTTGACATTAATATCGTTTGTGATACAATCCTTCAGTTCATCGATGCCAGAAATACGCTAACGCTCATGGAAGTATGGACACTAGATCAAAAATGAATTTATACACTTTAATGTAATAGCAATTTATTATTATGCGACACGTAAAAAACAAACAAAAATCATCATGAACTTCTTCTTCGGGTGCTCATCTATTCCAGATGTTGGCAATCATATTGGCTAATTTGACTTTATTTGCAGCTGCTCGGAATAGTTCAATGGTTGTCATGGAGAACCAGGTCCTTAAATTTTTCAACCATGAGATTCTTCTTCTTCTTCTGGCACTTCTATTTCCTTTCACTTTGCCCTGTAGGATGATGCACTGCAACAGATGTGGTCTAGGTATTGTAATTTTCTTGTTTTAATTGTATTGAAAATTTTCTTTTCTTTTGACATTCTTCTAGCATGGTCTGTCCATGATACCCTTAGCATCCTTTTGTAAAGCCGTATCTCAAATGCTTCGATCTTTTTCGTTGTTGCTTCTGTCAGTGTCTATGCTTCCGTTATAATAATACTGAAAACACATGAACATTGGAAAAAATTAAATTGAATATTAAAAATGTGTTTCATCAAGAAGCGCCCTGTGTATTTAATTCTGTTTTTACAATTATAGGAATTCTTTCTATTTATTTTTTAATTTCTCGAGTGGTAAATCTTTCAAAACGCTTTGAAGAAGACTCCAAAGATGATTTTTGGAAGTGGAACGCTCCTTTCTTACTGTTCTGTTCAGCTCATCCCATGGCAATTCTATGGGGCTGAGCATTTTGAGCATCTTTTTGTTTTTCTTGGTTTGCTAGATAGTCCTTACAAAGATTTGAGGTATGTTTAGGATTGTGCTCTTGCATCGTCACAAATCCTTTCCCGATTGATTGCAACTCAGAAATTTTTTATAATGTTCTTTTCTCATAGTGTCATCAACTTCTACTAAGTTTCTCACACTAAAAGAGACTAAAAAAGTTCTGGATCATCCTTTCAGTCTTAGACGGAAGCAGGAAGATTCTCCGTTTCTGAGTGAAAATTTTGAATTTGGATTTGTCGGTCATAATACATTTTGCCAGTGTTCAATTTTCTAGGAATTTTTATTACGCCGTAAGAAAAATTTTTTGATCGCAATACGGCTATGAAGAGTATCCTCCTGAAGACCTCACTTTATAATGCTGACTGATATTGTTTTATCGCGTCCCAGGCTAAATTCTGCAGTTATATTTGGGACAATTAATCTTATATTCCGCTTACTCATTAGTCTGATGAACTGATCCTCTGAATCGGATGTTATTCATGTCTTTCTGCAGAGCTGAAATGTAAGATTTACCGTCGAAGCACAAACCTTTAATTTTTTCGCGATATTATTCACTGACAGCCTTTTTCGACGTAAAGTGAGAATGGCTGAATGAGTTTCTATGAAGAAAGGGTTATCACGGACCATTTGATGCAAAAATTCAAAATGAGACGTGAAAAACTCAAGTAAAAGGCACAAGGTCTTATGATAAACTGGCGAAAAAAGTCGTAGCTTCGGACGGCCCACGTTTTTTTAAATATAAACAAACATCTAAAACAAGAGATAGAAACAGAAAGAAAAATTTGAAGTGTTGAGGAACAGTTTAAGGATGTAAAATTATGATTTTTTATTCTAGTTTTCGACCCACCAAATCCATAATTGACTAATCACTTTCATTCAAAACAATATTGTCTAAGAAGATAGTAAAGGATTAAACAAATCAAATGTGTAACGAAAAGTATAGTTATTCACTGTATAACTGAATTTTACTAAGGTGCTGATACTTTCATGGGCGGTAGTGTGTTTTTTGTACACCCACATCCTTCAAATAACACCATAGAAAAAAATCTTATGGGCGAATAAATCTTCAAATACATCAGAAATGATTTTGAAATTATTGGCCGTGCGATGAGCAGTGGCTTCATAGAAGACAGTTCTGTTCTAAAAAAGGAAATGTCTACAAACGCTTTACTGGATTGGTAGTAGAGCGTATACAAGCTGAGATGAACATCACGCGGGAGAAAAAAGGGAAAACACTGTGTGGTAGCTTTATTTCTCAAGAAATCAGCACTATGATATCTTCAAAAATTACATATTCCGGAGGTAAAACAGTCTCCTATTTGAATCTACAGGAAGGGACAACGAACAAAGATGGAAATAGAGCCAAACTACAGAGAGCATAAACATGGAACGTAAGAACTCCATTAAAATGTAGATAATTGTAAAACAAAACTAAAATTGAAAGAAAAAAGATTGAACATGGTAGGATCAAGCGAAGTGAGATGGCCGGAAGTGATACATGTAATGGAGACTTTCAAATAATTAACACAGCTGAGGAAAGAATGAAAATAGCCATGAAAAAGTAAATAGGACAATAACTAAAAGGATACATATTATACAATAAAGAAATAATAATAGTAAAGATGGCTACTTTCCCAAAAGACACTTCATGTATAGGTGTAAATGCCCGCATCAGAATACAGTGATGAAGTAATAAAACATGCGAGAAGAGAAGAAAATCTCATTATCCTAGGAGACTAGAACGCAATTGAAAAAGAATTGAAAAGAAAATTGTCGGGAGATGTGGCTTTGGGAAAAGAAATACAAGAGGAGACCGACTGGTCAAGTTTTGCGCACAATATGACTTAGTCATTGCAGTCAATACTATGTACGCAAAAGATATACATGGTCGATGCTAGATAACAAAAGACGAAACCAGATAGATTTGATACTTGTTAAATAGAGGTTCAGAAACTAAATTAAAAATTGTAAAAGCTACCCGGGTGTCGATTGTGATAGCGATCTAAAAAAGAAAACGGACAATTTTGGTAACTAGAGATATTACAGAAAGAAAGTGTGAAACAAGCTGCAATAAAAAATACGAGAGAGGATAGTGTAACAAGCAATGTATATCAGTCGTGGAATAACAGTAAAATAAATTTAATCTCATCTGCAGAAGAAGTCATACCAAAACAAGAGAGTGAAATATGAAAACTTTGGATTAGAGAACAAATAGTAGAGTTAATTAAAGATGAAAGGAAATACAAGAACGATAAATAAGAAGATGGACTAAGGCAGTATAACCAAATAAAAAATAGAATTAACAGAGAGTCAAAAAGAGCGAAAGAGCGGTACATGCAAGATAAATGTCAAGAGGTAGAGGAACTATTTAAAGTCGTAAAGATAGAATCAGCCTACAAATCTATCAAAACCTTTCGAGAACCCAAAAACGCAGTAATGGAGTTAAGGATGAGTATGGAAAAATATTAATAAATTGTAATGAAATTGTAGGAAGATGAGTATTTACAGCAACCACACGGTGGTGAGGAGATAAACGAAGTAGAACTAGAAGAAGATGTGGATGCAGAAAGTCTTTGAGAATACATAATATAACCGGAGTATGACAAGGGCATTCAAGAACTTAAAATAAACAAAACAGTGGGAATAGACGAATTATCAGCAGAAATAATAATAAATATCACTGGATCAACTCACAAGAAACTATATCAACTAATAAATCAGACGCTCAAAACAAGAATATACCAAAATATTTCAGCAGGAACATAATAGTGCCAATTCTAAAGAACGGAAAAACGAAGTGATGCGAAAATTACTGTACAATTAGTCTGATCTCACATGCATCTAAAATATTGACGAAAACTATATATAAAGAATAGAAAGAGTAATAGAAGACTAACCCACAGACGAGCAGTTTGCCTTCAGAAGAAACTTAAGAACGAGAGAAGCAATTCTAGCCTTAAGAATCATAATTGAGAAAAGAATACGAAAGGATAAACCTACATTTATAAGTAGATGTAGATTACAACAAGCGTAACTAAAGTTTCTCAAGAGAAACGAATTATTAACATCTAGTAAGGTCCCTTTGGATAGGAGAAAACTTCTACACACCTTAGTATAGATAGGATAAAAGTTGGACAATTGTAGAGAGCAAAACAACATGCATTCGAGTTATGGTACTACAAAAAAATACTAAAGGCAAAATGGGCTGACAGAATATCAAATAATGAGATATTAGAAAGAATAGAAGAAGACAGAAGGCCATTGAAAGAAATAAAGAAAAGAAGAGACATATGGATAGGACATGTTACGGAATTCTGGTCTATTACAAATAATAATAGAAGGTATGACAGATGAGAAGAATACGCAAGGCAGGCCTAAATTACAGTATACACCCTAAATACCAAGAGACTTAGATTGTTCAGTTACCGAGAAATAAAAAAACTTATCGAAGACACGAAACAATGGAGAAAGATAATACTGAAACAAAACAATCTAAAAGACCACCTAGAAGAAGAAAAATAACAAACTATCAAATGCTATACACGTGTCTACAAAACAGTATGATTTGGCTCATTCGTTTAAGATGGCGCCACAAAAACTTCTGGCGCGAGTTTCTGGCCACCTGGTACACCTATTATAATACTGTTGTAGCCTAAGATTGTTATATCTAATGTAATAAGGCCATGATGAAAACTAAAACGTATTGGGGATATAAGTACAGAAAAAATGAAGTTAAAGAAGAACAGCCTATAAAGCGTGTTGAATAGTCTAAATATAGTTTGGAAAACCTCCAGAATGAATCAATCGCATTTCTATACAAATTAAGACTCGATCAAAAGATGAGAGAGGAACCTAGCGGAAACACCGAGCAAAAATGCAACACGCTAAAAAGTGTATCTATCAGACAGCTAAAGAAACAATAGGCTTAAAGGCAAATGGGATATCTGCTGGTCAGAGAACTTAGACAATCTTATATCGGATAAGAAGAAAGCATATCAAAAACGGTTATTAACGAGAGATGTAGAAGATAGAAAGGGCTACATGAAGCACAACTATTCAGTAGAGAATGCAAAAACTGAATACTGGGGAAAAGATGAAACTAAATAGACAATATGATGGGAAGCTTCAAATCGAAAAAAGGATGAAAGACTGCATTTGAAAACTTGTACAAAAATAGTAAAAATTTAGTAAAGGTTGGACAGAACTACTCAAGTAACTACTAAAGTAAATTTATGATAAATAAGGAACTGAAACAAGGGTGGTACATTTCTCCTACATTGTTTAAAGTTTATATTAAGGTAGCAATAAAACAGTCTCTAGAAAGTGTAGTGAATGGGAGTCAAAATAGAAGAAGAAAATCTTTATAACTTATATTTGCAGAAGATGATGTTAATATAAATTATATGTTTAGAAAGCTAGTAGAGGAGTATGACAAATGAGGTTTGGAAATTAACCATGTTTCGAATAATTCTATGGTAGAAAACTGTACCACATATGGAGCAGAAATATGATCCTTCAATCAAATTGCAAAAAACAAACTTATTTCCACAGAGATGGTGTACTGAAGAAGATACTGCAGATTTATATTGCAAGATCACCCAGGAAACAATAGAGTTAGGGAAATGATGCAACTAGAAACATCACTGATAAACCAAGTAGAGATTAAACAATTAAAATGGTACGGCCACATGAGGCAATTGAATAAAGAAAGTCTGTCAAGAAAAATTTTGGAATGGAAGCTTACACAAAGGAGGAAGAAAGGAAGGCCAAGTAGGAGCTGGAATTTTGGTGTAAAGGAGGACATGAAGAAGCTAGAACTGGAAGAAAATGTTTATATAGATATTAGGTTGCGGAAGACGCCCAAGGATGCTGTAGAAACCGTTTTGATTATATTTTCTTCTTTTAATTATTTCACGAAGTCTTTTTATTGTCTTCTTCAATTCTTTCTCGAATCTCTTGTTGAGATCGTCCGTCTGTCTTTACTTTTACCTCTAGATATTTGTAATGATTGCATACTGATATTTTCTTTGAATTTCTTCAGTCTAGTTTACCTTCTTCAGCTCTTACATCTAAACAGGCCTGTCGAGATGAGGGGTGTAGAGCTTGCATTGCTTTTTATCTTAATAAAATTATATTTTATAATGCATCAACGTTTACTATTTGATTGTGTGCAAATTTAAAAACCTGTTCAATATCGATACACAACGGCATTGTTTTATTTACAATAACGCTAGTATTTGAGACAAAAAGTATTCGCCACCTATGTATTTGGATTATTTTATTACATAATTTGTTTGTATGTGTGGGGGGGGGGGGTTGTTACACATTGAAATAATAAGTACTCTTGGAAATAGTAACTATAGTCAATATCAGCAAAATTAGGATATTTGAGTTGGTAAGCTTAATATTAAATTAAGCACTCAGGGTGGCCAGGTATTTTGGATATACAGCCTTGGCCAAAAGTATTAGGCACCCTATGAAACTGTTAAGTGCACGGATGACTTTTGATTTTTTTTTTTGTATAAAATCGCAGGCTAATTTTAGTCGCTATTTATAATAGTTATAAGGATTGTATTAATGGAATGTAAAAAGAAGAACAAAAATGTAAGTACAGACTTGTAGTTTTATTTACATTTAGCGTACATCATGCGGAAAACTAATTAATAATTTTTCTGAGTGTGGTATATCTTGCAGCAACAAATCAACATTGTAATCCTCGCACGAAGTTCTTGTTTTTCTTCAATTTTTTTTCTATTGGCACTTTTTTGAAACAGCATCTTCTGCGAGGTTTTTTTTACTGGATTTGGAGGGATGTGGGATAGCAAGTGCTGTCTATCAATCTTGTTGTATTGCTGTCTTCTTGTACATGTAGGGTACGGTTTCCATATATTTTTAAAAAATCTGCAATAATCTCCATTCTAAATTCCAAAACAGTTTTTTAGTGTTTTTTGTAACTTTTTGGAAATGCACTGAATAAACACTAATCAATGAGATGCAGAAACACTATCTTGTAATACTCCTTTTGTTGTTTCCGAATGGTCTCGTAATAAGAAAGTTCTTGATCAACTCTGTCACCGCCGTCCATTCTGTAATTGTAGTCGCATATCAATTGGATTTTATCATTTCGTAATCTTTTTTTGATTTTACTATATAAGCTGATGGGTTGTGAATTGTGTTCATTATACAAATTGTTTTTTTATCTTGCCATTTAAGGGTCATTACTTTGACCCTTTGATAAACTCTGATTTCTTCTTTCTTAGGTTTTATAACTTCTTTTTATTTGCTCAAATAGTTCCATAGATATTTGTTCTGCAGGCCTCTTATACAAACTAAAGAAAATTCTGCCTCACTCTTTTTACATTATCCTCAGATCCTATTTGGAAGAACGATACTTTTTATCAAAATTTGGACAGCACCACACTAATCTTCACGCAAAAAACTCAGGAGTACCACAGAGCAGTGTACTTGGCCCAATTTTATACCTAGCATATATTGCGGACATTCCAACAAATCATGACAAGACACGAAGATCCAGTTATAGCTGCTCAACTTCTTCAACAGAGCCTTGACCATATAATCCAATGGACCAAGCAATGGCGACTTCAACTCGATGAAACCAAATCCTTCCATATCACGTTCACCAAGCGCAAAGAAACTACACTACTAGTTTATGCAAACAACATTCCGCTAACACAAGTCAACGAAGTGAAATATCTTGGCCTACATCTCGATAAAGGATTAACCTGGAAACCACATATATGGAAGAAACGCAAACAACTCGGTATAATGTTTAGCAAGCACCACTGGCTACTTGGACAGAAATCCAAATTATCCCTAAAAAGTAAACTTCTCGTCTACAACACGATTTTTAAACCCATATGGTCATATGGTATACAGTTATGGGGTACAACAGCCAACTCGAACATTTAAATCATTGAAAGGTTTCAATCCAAAGTGCTACGTACTATGTGTAACGCACCATACTTTGTAAGAAATAAAGACATATTATGTGATTTAAAAATTGACACCTTAAAGGAAGTGATAGTGAAATACTGTGATAATTAGCTTAGTAAACTTGATCATCAACCAAACGCCCTAGCTCTTAACCTACTGGACAATAGTAAAAACATGCATAGACTTAAAAGACACAAACCGCTAGATCTTCCACACAGATTTGACTAACCATTAACCAAATCATCTGTATAATATATAGTATAAGGTAGAAAATACAAATTGTTAATCATTGGATTACAATCATGTCACTCTGTCATGTCCTAAACCAACTAACATATGTCTTGCTTACTGTACACACAGATTGCAAGAAGATACAATAAATATAAAAAAAAATTGTTTTGGGGTGTAAAAAATAATCAGCAACTTGGAGAGCTGTATAAAAGTGGTTGGCTGTTACACAATAACCTTTGTCTAGTAAAGAATCTATTAGTAGTACTTATTCATGAATGGCATATTTTTACCAATATAAAATGAAACATTCCATTTATAGTCCTATTGCAATTCACACAAAACAAATGATTTTATGCCAAAGCGGGATCTTTTAAGCAGAAATTATAGCTTTTGTAACACTGGACACGGATGTGTATCTTGGCTGAACATAGAATTGTAAGGAAAGTGTCAGTATTTCATAAATAGTCTAAATCTATCTCGTGGCATGATCTATGAAAAAATTGGAATATGAATTGATGCGTCTTTCGACCAGCACCATTCTTGTTCAAGTAACAGTAATAACAAAATTCACATTTATTCGTTACTCACATCTTCCAGTTCCTTTGATTTAATATGTATTTTTGGGCAGTTTGGCAACTTCTTGGCTTCCATATTTATTGATTTCAGTTACCAGAATATGAATCCAACTATCGTCAACAAATATTTCAAAATAACTAAGTGGTGTCTTTAGAACTATTGTTTTAACTTTCTAAATTTACGAAACTAGCTCTAAATTCACAATCACAAAATCACTATTGCGAGTTTGCATATAAAGTTCATCGTCTGTCTCGTTACCAAGAGATATTGCAGGCTTAGAAACTAGAAATTGAAGAGCCGCGGTGGCTTAGTGGATAGATCGCTAGACTACGAAACCAAGAGTTGCGGGTTCGAATCCCGCTCTCTCCAATTCTATCGCTGGCATTTTTACGGCCCAGCTCGACTCAGGCTGCAATAAATGAGTACCTGGAGGTCAAACTCTGGGGTAATAATAGGCGGTCGGTACGTAGCGCTAGCCACGTTACTACCCATGTGTACCGTAGGTTCTAGATTGTAGCAGATCTATCCTGTTACGACCCCAAAGGGCCTTCAAGGCCTGTTACGGGGAACTATTATTATTAGAAACTAGAAATAAGTACATGTCATGGAGAGTGAGTATTCTCTAAGAAACTATATTTACATGTACATAGAATATAACTTAATTACTATATAGTGTCTCAATGTTTATATAAAGCGCGTCATTAAGTCGGCTGATTTAAATTTTTTGTCTTTTGAGTTTGTCTTTGTCATAGACCAATGTGGAGTGTTTCGTTATCCTGTCCTTAGATTTGAAGCTGATGTTTGTGATTTCTTCCTATACTGTGGGTATGCCCAGATCAGTTATCTTACTCCGCCAGCAAACTGTTTATATGTAAGATATGAGAACGGAGGAAAAATGATTCCGATGTTTCAAAATAAAAGAAAACATCCTAAAAAGAATATGCAATTCCATAACAGCGTACCCTGCGTAATTATATGGGATAAGCAAAATGCGATATCTACGTTGCCCACGGCTGGAGAGTTAAATATGAAAAAAAAACTACAAATGTTTAAGTAGCTATATTTATTAAAATCAATTAATATTTTGTGGACCCACCCTTAGATTTTAGGACAGTTCTACTTGTAGCAATCCACTCTTGTTTTTCAATTTTTCAATGCTTGTATGCCCAAAAGATGCTAGATTAGGTTAAGGTCTGGCGACTGAGCAGGTCAATCCATCACAACTTGTCGGTAAACCAACACATAGTAATCGCTGATTTATGGCAAGGAGCACTGTCTTGTTGGAATTTGACAACGTCTAAGTGGTCCCCATAAATACGTTACAATGATGGCCATAGCGCATTTCCTCCGACCCCATCAGCAGCCATGCAGCCTCACACCATTATACTACCGCCTTCGTATTTTGTAGTAGACACCACACAATCTGGGTGATCTTTTTCATCTACTCGGCGCCTCACATAAGTCACACGTAGATCCGAAGATTCTCAAAATAAGGGAAAACAGTTTTCATTCTACATTTTGTGAAAAGGTCTAAGTAAAGCTTACCTCAAAGTTTGATTTGTCTCACCAATCTTCCACTGTCCAATGTTAGTGCCGTAGAGCCCATCGAAAACAATCTTTCTCGCTTTATAACCTTCCAAGTCTGCTTTCGTGAAGCTTTTCCTAGCTGTTCGAGCACTTATTGGCAGACATCTCAACAGTACGCTTGAAAGAGGTTTTCTTGCGATTTTTCAAAGACCCGCTAATCAATTTCTGGTCTTCTCGGTCTGTTCCTTACTCGTTCCTGATCGATTTTTTTTTATTTACATGAGATCCAGTCTCTGCATAACATCTAATCGCATATTGTACAGCACACCTCAAACATTTCAAAGTTGTGGTAATATCTACTTGAAATTTTTATACGTTTTTCAATGCAAAGTTTACTTTTTTGTTATCAAATTTGGAGATATCAAGTTGTAAATGAAATATGTACTCCATTTGAAATATTGTGGCACTATTTAATGAGCAATATTAAAAAATGAAGACAAGACACTAAAGTTAGAGCTGACAAATATAACTGAATGGAATAGTCCATTTGAAAGCCGTACACGGTGAATATCAATTGTTACTCATTGATTTATTAAATAAAATTAGAGTTACACATTGAAACAGTCTACATGAACATTTGTATAACTGTAAGAATATTTTGGTCAAGTTCTTATACCTGCCAAAATTGTGTGAATAGTTTCGGTGCTTTGGCTATTGAAATAACATTAGCTAGAACTTTGTATTTTGATAACACAATTCAAATGCTTAATAGTACGAAAGCCAGAAAAGCCTTATTATGCAACACTAGAATCTTGTCATCGAAAACCGGCACCCTTTTAGTCCGTTCGTTACGTTATAAAAATACAAACCGCCGGTTAAAACATTCAGGAATCTACTTACCGACAGATACATAGAGGTCACATTAGATGGTATGTTTTGCTCTGTATTTACTTGCGAAATACAAACTCCTGCTGTTATATTATGAATAGCTTTGTAATTCAAGAAAGTTACCAATTTATTATAAGAAAGTGAAGAAGTATGTAACAGAGTTACTATTATATTACTATGATGCATTAGCATGGTATTTTGTATTTTTTGTAAATTTCAATAAAATTAAAATAATAAGTTATTTTATTTTGGGAGCCCTGTAAGAATTTTTTCCGGGTCATTAGCGTTTTGATTTAGGGGTCATGTACTACAACTTTTATTTGTCTTGGACCACAAGGACTTGATGACCCGAAAATTGTAAAGTACAAAGGCTTGCATTATTTATGGCTATACTTATGCCTGCGCAGATTTGACTTAGACTTTAAAAAAAGTGGGCGAACACTCTGCCTAAGACCTTTGGTTACTTTTAACCTTTTTTAATCTTTATTGTTGTATCTTTATATAATTATTTTACAGTTTTGATTATCGAGTTATTTATATTTGTTTGTTTCGTCGATTCTCACAACATTAAATTAGGTATGCTATTACAGACTTTTTCTAAATCTAAATGTAAGTCGTAGCAGGTTCCTTCAAATAGCCTCAGATAAGAAAGTCTAATGGGGTTAGATTGCAAGACCATGGTGAACAATCAATGTCATTCCTCTGCGAGATAATACGACCAGGAAATTTAGTTTGAAGGAAAATGCTGTGTGACATGTAGATCAATTTTGTTGAAACCACATGACATTCAACTTAAAATCTTTGTATCATTGAAAATATAGTTGTTTAGCATCTACTAATAGCATACACTATTGACAGTAACAGCGTTGTTACTTTCGTCCAGCTCACAATGCATACCAAAAAGTGCGTTTTTTGGATACAGTGGTTTTTTTGTGAACAGCACTTAAAGTTCAATTTAGAGCACCTTATAGATTATTATCGTTCTTTAAGATTTCGGGTGTAATATTTTTGCGCCTCTAGCTTTGTTAATCTTCTCTTCTTTTATTTTAATTGGTTCTTCTGGTACGCTAATATCTGTATTTTCTTTATTTGCAAATTTTCCACTAAAAATGTTTTGTAATATTCTTCCCAACCTTTACTATATAACATCCCTTCTAATGTTGCTGATAAACTTCTAGACTTCTGTGTATATCTGTTCTTCCAGCATTTTTACTTTAGTATATTTTTTAGCCCAAAGTTTTCTTTTTTCTTCTGTAACTTGTTTTTTTACATTAGTTCTTCTTTTTATATACTCCTCTCTATCCTTAATTGATGTAATACTCTACCATTTGAGATATGCGCCTTTTTTTTGTCTTTATTCTACCATACATTTTTGTTTACTTTTGTATACCAACCATTTTTCCAACTGTTTTATGCAGCGACTATTTAATACGTTCATATACGTTCTATATCACCTTGGTTTTCCTGTAATTTTGATCGAACCTTTATTTATAAAAATATACAATACTCTTTTCCTTAACATTCTCTAGATTACGTATTAAATTTTTTCTTTTTTGGTATGTTTTTCTAATTATTGTTTTTTGTTTAGGTTTTTCTTTTTATATGGAAAATACATTGTCGCATTGAGTAGATGGTGGTTTAATTAGCATTTCATTTTACTAAATTCTCTAATATACGTTATTCTGTGCACATAATTCGATCAGTTTGTCGTTTGTTTGTGTTCCTACAAAATTTGCCTATAACGCGATCTCCAATAAAATGATTTCCCTATTTTCTACAATTTTGCCTAGAAATTTAGAGTAGGTCTTTATATAGGTTTCTTTTTTTGGACTGGTTTATCACCACTTATATATATATTCTAAAAACTGCCATTTTCCTCCCCATAATGTTAATACTGTTGATAATTATGTATTCATTTATAGCTTCGTATTTCGTAGATTTTTCTATGTTTACTTTTTATTAACGGTTCCTTTAGTTCTATCCTCTTTTGGCACTCCAGTAAATAATAGCACGTATTCATCTATTTCTGTGTTCTCTAACGTTCCTTTTTTGTTTCTGTTAATTATTATATTTATTCTTAACTTCATTTATTACCTATGCTATTTGTGTTCGTATTTTTTGCACAATTTAAGTTGCCATATTCATTAATCGTTTTTTCTCCTTAATTTGTCGTAACATATTTTACTTCCATCTGTATTCCGAAGCTCAAGCCTATCATTGTTTAAATTGATTTTACAGATAATGGTTTACAGACTCACCTAGAGGACCAGAAACATCGGTTTGAGGTGCTTTTTTCCTACAGAGGTTGTTTCCATTACTAACTAAGAGATCTGTCCTCTATATCTGTTGATAACTTTTTCGCTTATTTCACCGTTAGAATATGACCTTCTCTTCCGCTTCTTCGTAATCTTGAGTAGGAGCCCTTATAGGGTGCTATCAGCCAGGCCAGTTAAACCCTGTTTTTACGAGCTTGCCACCCTTCTTTTTTCATCCTAGCTTTGAACTTTGAAAAAAACTGTAAAATAGTGGTGTAAAAAATTACTTTTAATGTAAATCGTGGAATTAACATAATTTTTTTGCATAGTATTTCGAGGTTGTCTTTTATTAACCCTCAAACGTTTCTGAGTGCTGTGAAGTTTTTTCGATACAAAATATGGTCATCATATAGTTTACCCAGCTTCTCCTGGTATGCTGCGTTATTAGGGAAAGGCTTTCAAACCCATTTGGAATGTGGTCCATTTTGATGCGGTTCGCACATGATCTATATGAGTTAATTTTTGCCCAATAAGAATTTGTGGTTTAGTCTAGTACATATATAGAAAAGGTAAGTAAAAAATCGTGTGGGTAAGGGGTAAGAGGCACTTTAATCAAATATCCGGGAAGAGACTGTCATTAGAATTATAAAAATTAACCTCAATATTGGAATGTTACTTCCATGCAAATTGTAACGGTTCTTCCACACGCATAATTACTAGTTGCCTACTAACTAACCTGACCTTTACATCAGATTTAAATTGGGATGCCTGTGCTGCACAACATTAGTTTTAATGTAAATTGTGAAACTAATACAATTTTTTCATATACCTCTAGGTTGTCTTTTATTTCCTCTCAAAAGGGTTTTGGTTACGTAAGGATTTTTTGATGAAAAGCAGGGCCATCAATTTATTTTTATATTAATTTTCTAATCTTTTTTTTCTAATCTTTATTGATTTTATATCCAGCTTTTCCTAGTGTGCTGCATTATTCAGGAAAATTAGATGGATGTCGATGGCACCTTTTATCATACTAAGAGTGTCAAGCTCATTTGAACTGCAGGTCATTTTGGTGCGGATGGAAGACGACCTATACGAGTTAATTTTTACATAAGATCAACTTGTGACTCATTCTAGCAAGTATAAAAAAGCTAAGAAGAAATTATCTCGTGTAGGTATAGGGTAAGCAGTAAAATAGTGCCTTAATTGAACACCAGAGAAGACATTTAGAATTATGGAAAATTAATTTCTATATAGGGGTGTTAGTTCCAGGAATATGCAATTTATTAGTTGCATCTTAACTAATCTGACCTTCAGATCATATTCCAGTTGAGGTACCTGTCATGTACAAAATTAGTTTTAATATCAATCGTAAAATACAATTTTTTCATTCACTTTTAAAGAGTTTTGAGTTACGTGAAGTTTTTCCCATAAAAATAGGACCATCATATATTCTTTAGATTTATTTTTATTCATTTCTATTCTTTGCTGATTACTCAGCCTTTCCTAGTCTCTGAATTTTTACGGAAAGACAGATGGAGATTGGTGGTATTCTGTGTCATACCAGGAATGTTAAACTCATTTGCACAATAGGTCATTTGGTGGGGGTCGCACACGACCTACACAAATTAACTTTGCATAACTTGAATTTAAGGTTTATATTAGCAAGTATATAAAAAGATAAGTAAAAATTGACTTGCGTAAGTGGTTTGCAATTTTTGATTTTTTGCTTATTTGATTAATTTGTTATCTTTTATCTCATTGTCGATTTTGAAAGAAATGAAAATAAAAATTTAATTGAGCCGAACAGAAGTAGTTCAAAAAGTCCAACGACCGGGCGACTAGTCTAGAAGGTCAGATACTTTTTAGTCGTCCGCTCACGAAGGATTTAAAAATCTAGACATAGTACTGAATCCAGGTTTATCAATTATGATTTGAAGATTATTTGCTATACTAGACATTGCACATATATAAATTATTCGGCACCTTTACGCTTTGGAAAAAATCATCAAGTTTTGTCCTATTAACTGCCATATTAATTGGTTGCTGCTTAAGTTCAGCTACGTGAAAACATCTATTAAAAACTACTGTAACATTTTTGTGATCAAAATGTAATCTGCGATGAAGTATCCAGCTGAAGCAATAATTGAGACGAGACGGATTAACAGACATATAAATTAGAACGGACGTATGTGAAGTTGGGCTGAAAATATCCAGGTTAACAGAAAGTTACTTTTATTACACCCCGTATACAGTTCAAACCTTTCATCATTTTGTTTTTATCTTTTTATTTTATACACTTGTTCTAAACACTGGAGAAAGAGTGATAGTGCCAATTTAGAGATATTTTTCTAACTACAATTTTATAGGAATAAATGGTGCCACCAAGAACCAAAGGGATTTTTGAAAATAATTTTGCAATGCCACACTTTGTGTCAAAGTTCGATTTTTCACTAGATGGGGAATCGTCCATATTAACACTTGCTTCAAGTTTCTCCACAGTTGACAAATCATTAAATGGTCAGTAGTTTTTGAATTATCTACTTATTTTGTTCAAAAATCCTATTTAAAATTTGAATAGTTAAAGAATAGAATAAATGTAAAAAAAAATAAATTTTTAGATATGGGAATTTGATGCGCCAAAGGCCAGTATGGCCGAGCGGTTGAGGCGCTACCTGTGGTGTGGATGGAACTTGGTTTAACCCTGAATTTCTGGCAGATGGCCCACTTCGTCACTAAAAATAATAGAGTACCTGTGTTCACTTCGAACAAAGTGTAATAATAGTGTTGTCTAAAACGCCCCATATCAGAAATGATGCTTGATCAAGGAGATAGTGAAAGCAAACATATGCGAGTTTTTAACTCTCAATTCGCAGGTCATGCGAACACCTTTAAACATAGAAATCGTAGGATGCATTACTTAATGTGTAGCACGAATTCTTTTCCTTTTTTTTTCATATATAACTTAAATAATTTAAATCCTACCTTACATTACATATTTTCATGCTCCACCACTCTTAAGAGAATTTAACTTTCTGGGATATTGCAGAGTATACAAAATATTTGATTGGACATCTTAACATGTCCTTTTGATACACTTTTTGCCATTTTGACGCGTTTGTGATATAAATAGATCTGGATATGACACAAATACGACATAGGAATCTGATAGAAATGGTGATAAGTTCGTAGAATGCGATACATTGTCTTGTCATTTTGCTCATGTAGCTGTTCGTCAACGGTAAAAATCTGTTCATCTAATAAAAGATTCTTTGAATAACTCACTATTGGAGTATCATCGAAAAAGCAACTTATATTTCTACATTCTCATTTTGCTAGATGCGCAGTAAGACAACGCCCTTTCCTTCTTTTTCTCTTTTTGATTTTTCTACGCGACTGAAGTTTCAGGTTTCCCCCAATCTCTCTTGCTTTAAAGATTGCATTAACAAATTAATTCACAAAGCCACCATCTTCTGTCTCATAAACTTTCTTTTTGTTCGGTTTCTAATAACGTTGATGATATTTGACATGCAAATAGAGCTAGGCAACCTCATCGTTACATACATTGTGGTATAAGCAAATCTGTGATTGATTTTAAATTTCCCAGAAGAATAAAAATATTATAATGCCAATGTTCCTTAATCATAAACTAAATAACAGTAAGAGTTTTGTGTAGTGCAGAATAGATTAAGAAAACCGTACTACCACAAAGAAGAAGAAAACGAAACTTAAAAAAACATAAACAACAATTGACCAAAATGAACAAAAAATTTAGATTCGACTAAAATGATATAGAAGGATTGTTCAATACAATCAAAAGTTAATAAATTAAAAAAGAATTAAAAAAAACACTGACAGAAACAAATGAAATAAATACGTTTAAAATAGTCAAGAAGAAAACCCAAGCAAAATAGAAAGGAAAGAAGTAGAATACTAAAATTATTACAGACCATATTTTCTTTTCTCTTACTTTTCCTCTTTTTCTAATATGGTCTTTCTTATATTTATCCAAGAATCTTGGTTTTGAGTAGTTCAATTATTTTTTAATATTATTTTGTCCCTGTTATGATTATCCTGTATCGTTTTTCTATGGCTTCTGTGTTGTCACTTGCCTACTGCATTATATAGTATATTTAATAAAGTTCTCTGCTCAATTCTATCTATGGAAACAAGCTCTTTGTATCTGTTTACTTTTGTAATTTAAGTGTGTATTTAACAAATAAAATGAAAAAAAAGAGCAACTCAAGTATTGGCCAACGTTAACTATGACTTCCTTGCATATTTCTGGTAAGTTAAGGATTTTACATCAAAAGATCACCTTGTCTTTTGAGTACATTTATTGAGAGACCCAATTTGAGACATCTTTGAATTAGATGAAGTACTGCTTTGCAAGCGTGTATGCTATATTTTGAAACAAGTGGTAGTTGGAAGAGCAATGTCTGGTAAATACGGTGGATGGTGTAGAACTCAATATGCAGCTGAGCGTTGCCTTGTTGAAAGACTACTTTGTTATGCCTTTTGGCATACTCTGCACATTTGGCCTTTAAACCTCGAAGTGCTAGTTATCCTTTGATTCGGTTTAGCAGCTCAAAGTGCAACACGCCTGCCTAGTCACATCTATTGCTTTCTTTCCCTGAATATTCAGTTTTGACGTTGATGCTGATAGTTGGTCTGGGTTACAAAAGGTTTTTTTCACGTTTCGTACTATTGTAGCATATCCACTTGTTATCCCCGGTAACAATACGATTTGACTATCAAGCAGAATTTTACCCGTGGTTGTTCGCATACCGCTGTTTCTTTTCTTTAATTTACTGGCCCCCATTTTCTTTCTTATAAACCTTGCCCATTGCATTCAAATGTTTGAAAATCTTAGAATGTTTTTGTGTTTGACATGAATCTTCATTTATTAGTTTCTGCAACTCTTTGATTTCGAATTTTTGGGAAAACCCGAACGTCCAAAATCACCATAATTAAAACGTCAAAATCTTCTACAACTATTCCATAAAATTCAGTGATTTCTTTTTATGATATTAAAGTGATAGAACTGGAATTTCAATATATTCGAAGCAACGAAAAAGTATTGTTACAAACGCAAACCTTTATGTTCTGAAGGTTTGTTCAAGCTATAACTATTTGTGCGGATAGTTTTGAAAACTACTAATGTTGTATATAATAACAGTATCGTATTTATTTGATAAATTATGTTTATGTTTACAAGACAAATAATGAGAAGTGCAAGCGACTATTGAAGAACTGTTATTGTACATTAGAACTAACTTGGGGATGGAGTGAAGTAAGTTATGGATTAAAGAAAGGTAACTAGAGGAGCAGCAAAAAAGAACACCATATATATTTAGCTTTAGAAAAACAAAGAGAATTAATTAAAAGGGGTGATAAAAATAATAGGAAACTTAGTTAAATAGGATATCCAACAATATCAAACAAAATTTAAGAGAATGCTTAGAGAAAGCTATTGCCAACAAGAAAAAATTTTAAAATCAGTAGGCTAACAAAAAATGCAGTTGAAGTAAAGAGAATTTTATGTGAATTTCTATGAGATGAAGGTATTGAGTGTTTCCGACAGAAAAAAAACCAAATGTATTAAAGGAATGCGGAATTAAAACAGCTTATTTATTTCTTGGGCAACTTTTTCTCGCTAGTGGTTAATCAATAAAAACTCATCCATCATACATAATGTCAGCTACTAAGTTGAATATTGTAGTAAAAGATACATGTACTGATCTATAAATACTGCACTTAAAAAACTAATTTCATGAGTCTTTTCTGTACTAAAAAAATTTTGTTGGCCATACTTCCTATCAAATAATCGCAATTAATGGCTAAAACTCATTATATCTGTTTTTCAGCATTGACTTTAAAAATCTTTGAATGTACCAGTTTTCATGTCAGGTAGAGGTTCCTTCAGTTTTTCTTCTTTTACTCAAACATGTCTTAATGGTTACACAGCGCACTATATCGGCAAAACCAAGCAAATAAATTTGAAAAGTTGTAATATCACGTGAAGAAAGATATTTTAAGTATTGAATGTGTGCATAAGACAGATACCAAGGTCATTAACAAAAAAGTAGCATTAATGTGTTCTTAACTTTGTAGACAATTACGCGACCTCAAAACCTCAACTTTAGTGTCAATAAACTAGAAGATAAATATACTGTAAAAAGTAGAGAATAAAAAATCAATAAAAGAAACAGTTAAGTGCAAATGTATAAAAAGCAAAGAAAATAAAATTTGACTTAGGACAAATAAAGAGTTGCATTAATTTAACAGAAAAGTGAAACAGTTATAACAACAGTAAAAACGGAGAAATCAGAAGTAAAATAGTATACCAACTAAAATATTTCATTGAAGGGCCATATAAAGTAGATTCCAGTTGGAACAAGAAAAAGATTTGTATAGGAGTTTGAGAGAATTTCTTTTCTGTTGGTAAATAGTATATATGGTAGCGACCTTATTGGTTGTAGCCCTAAAATTCAATAATTTAAAAATATGATGCCCACAAGTTACAGAACATCTTAATGTTCGGTTCATCATCTTTGAACTTCCAATAAATCAAACCGTGACATAACCTTCGCATATAAACATGTTGAATAATTTATTGAATATGCATTCAATACAGAAATTATTTTCTACATTGCATCACTCGGTTAAGATAGTGATCAGTGATGACACGGGATATTCTGGCATGACTTGTACTGTCGCCCATGCCTTTCCAGAATTGAAGACAAAATAAACTGTAGGCAGCTTCTGTTCCTCATCATGTTAATGATGCTTTGTGTATTTGACACAGATGCGTGGTCTCTGGGTACTTGGGAGTCTAAAACACATCGCATCTGACAAATTTTGAAGCACCAGATCGGCATGCCAAACAAAATTGTGAACCTAATCACGATTAGAGTTTCAGTTGCAAGCAGTAAGTTTCTTAATTAGATGTAGATTTCTTGTAGATGTATTTACGTATTAAACCTTAATAGACGTCTACTGTATAATAGTACGATTACTAGTACAATGTATGGAAGGCGTACCGAGTTCTAAAACCACACGAACGGTTGCTGTGTAATGCTGCACCGCTTTCGTGGCGTAAACGCACTCCGTCTGTCGACATGCCTGCTTCTTGTTAGGGTCGTAACCGACGCCCGACTCAGAGCGCATTTACAACTTTAGGGTTAAACCTGAGAACCGCTAGGCTATTTTTAAACTACGAGGCTTATTTTAGAAACACCGTGTTGTGAATTGTGCAATCACAATACTGCGTGATTGCGTCAAAATAAGTCTTAACAAAGCCTTAGTGTCGAGGTGCAAGATTCTAAATTTTTGATTGAAAAAGGTGATCCAGAAGAGAAAGGATTTTGCCAAGCGGGTAATTAGATTTGTTGCTGAAAACACTCGACGGCCTTTTAAGTCGGCCAACATCACAGATGTCCAGATATATTCCCTGCATTTTGACCTTGAAGATTCTAAAATAACCTTTTCGATAAATGAAGCTGCCTCTTACCTATCCTACAAAACTTAATATGCGAAACATTGAATTATGCGACCAAAAGAGTGACAATAAATTACGATACTGTTGCTTGCGACGCTAGGTTTAAAAGTTTCTGAAATAATCACTAGGACATTGATTTTTAAATTTTTTAGTCACTGGATAAACGATTTTTATACGAGTCATTAAGAAATTGAAATGCACTCTTATTTCAATTGTTTTTTGTTTATTTTTTATTATAAATTTTTGAGTAATCAATCAAAATTAATTAAGTTGTCCAAAAATCCCTTGTAAATTTCTCATTAGGAGTTATTAGTGCTTTTGAAGAATCGCCAAAAGAATCTCTTTTGAACTGAAATTCATATTTTTTAGAAAAAGTTGGGTATAAGGTAGATAGCTGCCGCATCTGCTGAACCCAGAAGGAAAGCCCATTAAACCTCAAGCCCCTATGTTGTTTGGATCTGTCCACTGTATTTCAAGCAAGGCTTTTTGGGTACGGATTTTTAAGTTGCCCTAAAATTCAGTCGGCCGATGTCAAATTTTTGAAACGCCCAAGAAGTTTTCATGGTCGACTCCCTGGACTATTTTTGGGCAAGATAAGGGCAATTATTGAAGCAACTCTTCAGAAAGCATCGAGTGGATTGATGTTCAAAATTTATTTAATCGGTACGTTAAGACTTCTATTTGTTTTTGAGACTGCATTTTTTGCTAGGAGATGATGATCGAGGATTATTTTGATAATCTAGAAGAAAGAAATGAAGAACTGGGGAAATGTTGCAGCAAGAGTACTCTAGAAGTTTTTCAATTTTCATTTGTTTTGTCATACGTCTATTATAAACTGCTTTATATTCATTACAGTATATAACCTTTTAGTTTAGAGAAAAAACTGATTACATAACATAAAAACGAATACTTTGATGTAAACCATTTATACCACTAAGTGAAACACATTGTTGCAACATGTGGTAATCTGAAGGAGCACAATCAAACGAGTATTCTTGAATGTAGAAGAATTGCTCGCTAAACATCAATTTATCGTTTAATCTGTTCAATTGTAATGTATAACTTCCATTTTCCACTACGTGCATTTTACAGGCAATGGATATTGTGTTGTGTTGTCTTTGATAATTTCTTGCGCTTAGGATTATTACAATAAGTCTGTTCTTATCACCATTACTTGCAATAGCATTTTTGGTTAATACTTTTTGTTTTTTTTCATGTTAAAAAATGATTGGTCTATCTACATTGAATGGACACTAAAATGAAAACATTATAGGAGTTTTCAAATCCGTGATCAAGGGAGTTTATTAATGTGGTGATCAGTTAATCGTCTTTCTTAAGTGATTCTATAATGTCTAACGTGTTTTTATAGTTGACTTTAGTGAACACAAGATGAATCTTGAAAAACATAAGATCTAGATCATACCTGTACAGAAACTTTTTTAATTTAGTTTGGTATCTTTATGTACAGCTAGTAGATGGAATATCGCTAGCGTGGTCCAGTGGTTGAGCCGTGGGCTGTGGTGTGGACAGACCCGGGTTCTATTCCTAAAGCTCTTTGGTGCCTGGCGGGTGGCTTACTCAGTCACTAAAAACAATTGAGTACCTGCGTTCACTTGGCCGAGGGGTAATAATAGCGGTCGATCGGGAAAACAGAGCGAACAGTATATAGAATAAACTATGAAATTTTACTTATTACATTTGGTAAATTGGAGACAATGTTTTATAATCATCAAAATTTTACTAGACGTCCAGGAAAGTGTAGTTCAGGGCTTTTGCAACATGGTGTTAGTCATTGTTGTGTAACAAATTATTTGCTCTTGATGTCTTGATTTTTTCCATGTCTACAAATAATTGATTTATCGACGTTAAGTGGTTGCTACAAAATTAGAACATTAATGTAGTGATAATGATGGACATTGCTTCAAGTATCTTTCCTAAGTAATTTTATGATATGCCTGAGTTGTTTTTATAATTGATTTGAATGAATACAAGGTAGATTTGGAAAAAAGAACAAGTGTAGATTATACTTGTACAGAAACTTTTTTTATTTGGTTTGTGGGTAATATTCGATTATATATAGTCAGTAGATAGAACAAACTACAAAATTTTACTTATTACATTTAGTCAATGCTTTATAATCATCAAAATTTGACTAAGCCTCCAGTAAAGTGTAGTTTACGGCTTTTGCCAGATGGTGTTGGACATTGGTGAATAACAGAAACATTTGCCCTTGCTGACTGGACATTTATTTATCACTGAATCTGTTCAGGTGCAATTGATACCGTCCATAGTCCACCACGTGCATTTTATAGGCAATAGATATAGCGTTGTGCTGTCTCTGTTAATGGTTTACCAGGCTCTGTTTTTTTTGCGTTTAGGGTTATGGCAATAAGTCCACTTTCATAAACACCATTTGCAATAGCATTTTTGTATAGTTTTTTTGCTACAAAATCGGAACATCATAATTTTCCTTTAGTGACTGGATATCTATGATGTTTTTGTCTTAATTCGTTGTTTAATCTGTTCAATTGTAATTGTTATCTTCCATGTTTCACCACATGCATCTTAGTAAGAATAGTTGTTAATTTGTGCTGTCGATCTTAACGCCAAGGTTTAACATTGTTTTTTTTGAATGAGTATTATTGCAATAAGTCTATTCTTATCATAATCATTTGTGATAGCATTTTTGATCATTCTTTTTGGATTTATTCCATGTTTGAAAATGATTGATCTATCTACGTTAAATAAGCCCTACAAAATGGCATAAATTTTTTTTTAATCCATGATTAAGCGAGTTCAGTAATGCAGTAATAATTATAAAGATCACTTCACGCACCTTTCTTAAGTGATTCTATAATATGCCTAACTTGTTTTTACAGTTGACTTGCATGAACTCAGTTGGGAACGTGGAACAATTTGTTTACAAATGTTAACAGTGGGATAAGTCGGTACACCGACCTTAAAAAAGTAATATATGCGAAACTACCCTGAAGATAGGCAACCAAACGCTCAAAGCTCAGCCATACCACATTTTATATCAGCTCTTTGTTTACCTTCTGTTCAAATGTATAGTAGATGATTCGCCAGGGTTTACCTATGTTTTCTTGCGTTGAGGATTATTGCAATAAGTCGATTTTAATCACCATCATTTGCGCTATCATTTTTGGACGATTCTTTTTGGATTTTTCCATGTCTACAAATGATTTATCTATCAACGATAAATGGTTGAGACGGTTCTTTGAGCGTTTGGTCCAAGTTTTCGTCCAATAATGTGTATAACTCTGCTTTGTAAAGTTACGTTTTAATGCGTGTAAGAGATTTGATTAAAAAAACCGATAAAAATATTTAGGTTAAGAATATTGCACAAAGTTGAATTCAACTTTATTAAGTTTAAAACGTGACCTATTTTTTTAGTATTAAAGTTGTACGATCTGATAGTTGATAATTTGCGGTAACCAATAATTTGATGCAAGGGAATAACAGCGAACTGTGCTAAGGTCACGATTAATATCTTAAGTAATTTTATTGCACTCGTAACAATGTACTTCACTTGCTTTACATGCCGCAGGCGGTTTTTGGGTTACAGGGATGTTATGGCCAACGGAATCGATTTCGGAGCTGGATACTCGGAACATTCGTTCGACGAACAGTAGTAACAAATTTAATTCGAGAAAATGTATCTGCATTGTAGTATGTCAATAAAGCAGGGTCCCACAATTTCACATGTCAAATTTATTCGAAACTGGTTATGAATTGATTATCGGATTTTCAGGGAATAGTTACATCAGATATTACAGCAGAACTATTTACTGCTTTTTATTACTAAGCGCTCGATCTACAAATTGCGTGATGTAAGGTGTATATATTACGAGGTGCAATTATTAAGCAATTTGTTTAGTAACTTTAAAAAATGGCAAGAGTAAGGAGATGACTCAGAATTTATTCAAACAAAATTCCAAACGCTGAAGCTTGCTGCAAGCAGACGACAAAGATGGAATGTTCAACCATAGTTCAGGAAGCTTGGCTATTAATGGCTTTCATTATACGAATTGCTCAGTGCCGTTAAACAACAAAACGTTTTTTGGAGAAGACAAAACCTTTCTAGTCATTATAGCTCATGATTTACATTTTTATGCCCATGCCAGATGTGTTTTCTTAACGGCATATGTTAATTGCCGTTTTTGCTTAATTTCTTGCCTTTAGCTTCAAAGCATGTGCCGCACAGCCAGCGCATTAATGCTGGCACCAGCAATCACTAAATCTCTCTGGACATTGCTATTAACTTTTCGTAAAAAAACTTTCCCGGTTTCTTATTGTCCTCCATTTTAGTAGTTTTCTTTGTACATACTTTTGACTGCCATATTATTATATAATTAAAGTTGATAATACAAATAAATTGAGCAGCTTTAAATTTAACTTTCTAAATTATCGTGATTGTTATTCGTTACACTACTCAATTGGTATTTTTATTTTGTCGTTATTTACCCCTTTGAGTCCCAAAATAGAGGATCGGTTGATAATAAACAAGGTGGCCGCCTTTCACTTTGACATACTCTTAAACATCGAGACCAGTTATCCATCGATGAATTCACGACTCCAAATTTTTTTTGGCACTTCGATCAAGGATGTCGTCTAACCTGGTCCAAATTCCACGAGGTGCACGCTTTTTTAATGAATTTAAGGAAGGCTAACCTTTGTGTCGGATAAAATTAATACAATTAAGGATCTTGCTAAAATACTCGAGTTTTATTATTAAGAATTGCAAATCCAAAAGGTTTCTTACTCTTTCCCAAAATTTCATCTTGATGTAACTGCAATAATGTGTTTTTGCCAGGAGTGAACTTGGGTGGGATCCAAGTAGAATCTTCAGTCAAGTCATAAGCTCGTAAAACACGGGTGACCCCATTAAAAGCTTTAGTACTGTTGTATACAAATATACTGTGGTATTCACCTAAAAAAAGAATGTTCCACTTCTTATCCTAAGTGTATGTACCACTGAAGAAGCGCATTTTGCCACTCTCTCAAGTTTCCAGTCTTCGTTAAAATCGACCAATTTGATCTACAAATGATAATTATGTTAGATGTTTAACGTAACACATCATCGATACCAAATAATAATATATTGAAAGAGCTATATAATAGATTAAGAAAAGCAAAGTTTACAAGTCGAAATTGCTATAGGTTACAAAATAGAACAACAAATAAATGGTAGTACTAAACAAATTTATAAAAACTTTATATCACATATGATGACTTATTTTTTTCAATGAAAGTATTATTTACATAAGTTTTGTCTTAGAAGAACAAATTTTCATAATTTGGGTTTGTAGCAAAAAATATCCCCATGCAGTTGTGCAGGCATCATAAAGAGATTTTTAGTAACATTCAGGTGTCATCAAAGATTCTTTAAATGATTTTTGTTCTATTTTTCTTTTTAACGGAAAGAATTATTAATTTTCTTTAAAAAAACTATTTGTACTCAATGTTTGTTGAGGGATGTAAGATTAACTGTTTTGAATTCATCAGATTTTATCTACATCATATTTAAATTTTTATTTAAATACGATGAATTGAATGAAAGTTTATGACAGACGTAAAAACGAATTTTAGAAACATTGAATGTCACTTAATCTGAGGTTTAAAGACGACCAAAAAGATGTGCTGCACTTTTAGCTATTAAAACTGAATCAAACAATCACTAAAAACAACAATTAATCAAATTGAACCGATGATTGAAGACCAAACGTCAAGAATACGCCAGTAGGCATGACGATGTTCTTCCACATGTTAGAAAATAGGAAATTTGTAATTGAGATATCTTACCTTGTCCGCCATATTAGCAAACACTGCTTCTTCCGACTACCATTTATTTCTGTCGAGGCGTACGCGCTTGCAAAGCCACACTTCATTTCAAATTAAAATGTCTAAAATTGGATCTGAATGAATCGTTTTAAAAGACGAGTAATTCTTTCGAAGCAGAATCTGCATCTTGCCAAAAAAGTGGGGAAAATCATAGATAAAGGTGACCAGAATTTCAACCGATGTTCTTTTACCTTTTTACTTGCTCAACAAAAATTATCTTATTATTAAAAAAGGCCGAAATTTTTGAATTTGAGCATTTTGTTCAGATTGATTCTTCCTAATAATGTTTCCAATTAATATAGATTATATTAATAGAAAACCAAATTTTCTATAAATATATGCATAAATAAAGAACAGTAGACTTATCACTTCAAGCGTCTAGATCAGCTAGCAATACATGAAACAGAAGCAGAAATGTACGTTACAAAGTTTATGAAGAACATAACGCGGCAACAGATAGTAAGTATACTTATAAACTAAACTGGCGGAAAAGCCTTTGTTTTGAATATTTAAAAATTTTAGAATTAAAACAATTACAAATTTTATAGAGGAACTTCATTCAAAAAATACTACAAATACAAAGATCAACATTATACTAGTGGAAGAATATAATAACAATTGTGAAAAACAACTTTGTATCTTTTGTAGATCATGTAGCGTTGACTACTGACAATGAAGATAATCTTTAAAAATGATTTTGCAACAAATTTAATATCGAAACAAGTGGGAAGACAAAATGCAAAAAAAACGCAAAAATAGTTATAAAGTTTTCCTTAGAGTCTATGTAACCAGTAACAGAGTCATAACAGAGGAAGTCCCTTTAGCAGACGCATGAAAAATGGTATCAATGTTTGAAGGACAATTTGGGGTATAGTATACTAGCAAAATTAGATCTACCCTAACTTAAGGTACGAAAATAAGAAGTGAAACATCAAAGACTAGGCAAATGATAAGAATAATAGAAATAAGAGTCTTAAGAATAATAATTAATACGCTCTTAAGAATCAGAGTTAATAATACTATAATAAGAAAGAAATATATGGCATAGAACAATATGGACATAACATGTTAGAGGAATGGTCGTCTCGAAACTAACGATTTTACTAACAAGAAAACCACGCCAAACAATAATTTCTTATGGATGCCACGATTGCTTGACTATTGACTATGGGTTAGAATTTACCCAAATTCGTTACCAAATAGTTATTCATCCAAATGTGAGTTGTATCTTTGAAAATTACGTTTGGTCTACTTTAGAGTTCAATTAGCAAGCTCATAAAGCATATCAGGGTCAGCAAGATTCAGTTGAGTTAGCAGGATCTTGTAAAAACGAAAACTTGAGTCTCCACAGATAATGAGTCACGCAGTAACTGTGGGAATATCTTAAAATCAACAAATTTAGATTCTCCTTTACAGCAGCAGTAGATTGTACATTGGTGTGTAATGAAAGTTTGTGTTTTGTTTGTTTAAAAAACAGTGTTTTTAAAATTGAAAAAGAGTTTTGATAACTGTATCTTGTCCAGTTGAATACAAATGCGACATGATTCTGGCAATTTAATTAAAAGCATGGCGGCTGTGGCACATCAAACTTGTATTGCACTTATGACCTTTTGTTTGCACTGTCAAAGTCAAGATGGAATTACCATTTCCCATTCCCAGAAGGTCTTTAAACGTTTGTTGGTATGTAGTAGGTGTTCCGCATACTCATTTATTGGAAATGAATCAATCGCTCACGGCTGCAATTTATTGCCAACATTCAGACGGATTAAAGGCGGCTCTAATTTTAAACGACCTTTGCTGAATAACAGAAAAGAATTTTTCTGCAAATCGATAATACCAGACCACATACCGCAGGAATGGTCCAGGATAAGGTACGGGACTTCGGACACGGCCTTTTTCCGCAACTCTGGGGGCAAATTCTGTTAATTTTATATACCGGGAATTCAAGATCTATAACAGCAGTTCAATAGTGTAAATGGTATTGTAGACTGATAGCATATAGAGTATAACGTGCATCTTTTACAATTTGACGAACAAAATTTGCGTAAACACTGCAACAAAATAGGTCCTTGATCTGGTTTGCTTGAGCCAACACATTTCTCGCCAAATGCTTTTTAGGTCTTAATTTTTGAATAAAAAATTATACGGATACAGCTCAGGGCTATATGGCGGATGACGTAAGTGAACGAAAATTAGTTGATCTGCACGTAATTACATGTCTAAATGCCACAGCCAGCTGTTAAAAAGACGACATTAGATCGCTGTTTCATGTTTCTAGGAAAATTACATAAAATTCTGCATCGGTATAAATAACAATGGAGAAGCGAAGTGTTCATTCCAGTTCTCAACACAGTAGATTTTCCGTAGATTAGTCTGGTTCAGCACAACCTATTCTGGCTCTAACAGGATTTGTTCCAGTTATTTTCCATTAAAATCTTGTTTAAAAGTTCAAGCTTTAGTTAAAAACTTATTCATAATTTTGGTCAGAGGAGACCTAAATATAGGCGGTGACGCCAGGCACCATTACGTTTTTTGTAGTTTAACAACATATTTTATTTGTTTACAAAGTACTAACGTAAATGATTGGTATTTTTAATATGGTTCGTTAGAAAGTTGGTAATTATATTTAGAATTAACCACATCAAAGAGTCCCATTTCCCGTTAGATTTATGAAGGAAAAATATACAGGGAGTGTTCCAAATCTTTTGATACATCGTTGTCATATTACGTGTAGGGAACACCAACCTTTTTCTCTTCCACTCTTTTTTGTTGTTGATTCCGATATTGGAGTTTGAATATTATTTTTTTTATTTATACATAAGAATATGACATGTACGAGAAACATCAACTGACGCTTCTTCTTATTGTGTATTACTTCTTCGTTATGGTAGGCCTTGACGACCGGGGTCTGGGGAATCTTCTTGCACTGGTTGTTGTACAACTATTATATCGCATCATTTTAATGGTTTTTCACTTGATCGTCTGTTATGGTGTGGATATTTCAGGTCTATATAGAGCATCTGATTAGTAAAGTGTCTTGGAGCATCATGGAAAATTTGTATGATATTTAGATTTATTGATTTAGCATATCCTCATAACTGGAGTCCATAGGTTTACATAAGCTTAAGTGACAGTTTATTATTTAACGAGAGTTTGGATTTTCGACCAAAAAGCCAATATGCCTGACGAAACTTAGGGTCCATCTCTTTCAGTTTTCTTTAGATGTGTTTTTCCAGACGAGCCTTTCGTCTACGATGATTCCAAAATATTTGGTTTCTGACTTTTGCTCAGTGATTTTTACAGATGGACATGTCACGTTTTTGTTGACTTAGATTGATTTTGTTTGATTTATCTGTTTTCCGCGAATTGTATAATTCAGTAAGGAGTATCAGGTGAGTTTGTATGTTTTTAGAAGCCACTAACAGATTTTTACTTACGAATAATACATGTGCGTCATCAGAAAACGAGGCAATTGAAATATTATTTGTTTCAGATATATTAGGAAAAGGAATGGTTCAAGAACACTACCTTGGGAGACACCAGATTTGATAGAATTGAAGTTGAATTGGCATTCTTGATCTCTACTATAGTTTTTTAACTCTGCGCTTCTTGATGATTAGTTCTCAGATATATAGCGGTCTAGTGGAGATATAGTTGCTTTTTTTATTATTTTGGAGAGTGGAATATCAGACTGTCTCTTGCACCATTTTATTAAAGTGTTGCTTTGTCCAGGTCCAAGAATTTTTAGTCGTAGCCTAACCAATCAGTATTTTTTGAATTTAACTTGAGAAAAATATTAATTGATAGCAGTTGTACATATTTGTGGTCAGATGAAAGATAAAAATTTGATTACTTTTTTCTTGGGATTCAACTTGATATAAAAAAGTTCAGGAGATTAGAAGCTACTTGGATTCATTGGCCAAAAGTGGATACTCCATTGGTTGGTCGTATAAAGCAGAACATTTCAGTTTTTTGTAGTAATAACTCTCAAACCCCAGTGAGTATGTATGGCGTTCTAATCTTCTTCCCCGATAAACTTGTTGTCAAGAGTTCGGAGGATATCTGATGATATTTTGTGTTGTAAACCTTGAAATGGCACGGAAGAGCTTTAATTTCCACACAAGTTGCTTCGATTTTGTTGGTTTGGTATTTGGGCAATTTGTGGGGAAGATCAATTTCCGGATAATTAGGGCTTAGCCTCGGTAGGCTGTATTATCAAGGTAATGAGTGTTGTATATTATATATTATGGTATAATAAGTGCTGTCCTATTAATGAAGCAACTTTAGGACGAATTTAAAAATGTTATAATTTCTTGCTTGTTAGTGTTCTAAGTTGTAATTTGTAGAATGTATGCTATTATAGATTTACTTTTCCAATAATGGTCGTTAGTAGGTTTAGTATTATGTTTTGATTTATTAGCTGAGAGAACATAGTTTTAAATTCGTTCTGAAATGTTGCTAGTGGTTTACCTTCGATAAAATATTTGCTTGTTGTTTGTCTGAGATTTTAAACCAACTAAATATAATACCAATGGTTTAGCCTGTTTGAGCGCGTATTCTATATCATGTTTAATAACTTTGGTTGATATAGATACTTTCTGAAAGACTGGTGCAAAAGGTGGAAAATGGGTATCAACCCGGAAAAGTGATCGGCATTTCTACTGTCCACCAAAAGACTACACTTGCGAACTGACCTGACGAATCCCAAGTTCTTTGGAAAGGAGATATCCTAAAAAGATGAAACGAACTACCTCGGGGTTATTCTGGAGCTCACATAGGACGGTCACCAGCGAAGGTGGCAAAATCAGTACTCGCTTTTCTCCTACACCATGGAAGTCGCTTATCAAGGCGTAACAAGCGGATCATATATAAAACAGTCATTCGCCCTATCATGACGTACGCGGTTTTAGTTTGGGGCTGGGCCACTGAAACTCTAGGTCGTCCAGAATCAGGCCCATCTTTGACTCTCCGTGGTTCGTAAGCAATCATGAGCTTCACCGTGACTCATCTTCCTTAATGCTCAAAACCTACACAACAACATTCAGGGCCGTGGCAACTAGATCGTCCGGGGCCTCTATAATTATGAGGCTGACAAAGGTGTCCGTCGCAATCACTAGAAAATCTTAATTCCACCATGAGGCGGTACGGAGGCGGCTTATATGGCTAACCACCATCCACGCCAAGACTAATTATGACGACTAAGGTTAGGGGATGGACCCAGGAACCTCATATTTCGCAGTGATGTCAACGTCAACAGTATATAGTAGTATAGATTTCTAATTATTATCTGATACATGTAGTGTATTATATTTTCCTCGTTTAGGTGCCTTACAAGTGCGGTGATTTTGAGGGTTTTATTTGCTAGAGTGTTCCCTTCCTGCTAGGAAAATGTTGTTTATAATGCCTGTAAAGTGTTTTACACTATCTTTTTTACTTTATTAACTTCAAACCAGCTTATCTTTTTCGAAGGGTGTAGAATGCATGCTGCAAGTAGTTTGAAAAAGCAACTAGTCATTTTTATTTTCTATACACGATTTATTCGGAAATTTGTGCACCTTAGGGGGTGCAAATTGAGAACATGAAATATTGCGTCAGCCAACAAATCTATAGCTCTTGAACTGTCAAACTTCGACTAACACCTTTTATATCTAGAAATCTATATTAAAATTATAGGAATATTGGGAGTAGTTGTTCCATTTATAACCAGCTTAAATGTTGTTTGTGTTGCAACATTTCTATATATTTAGCATGCACGCCATTAATTTGATTATGTTTATTATATGTGTACAAAGACTATTTTAGATTACCAAAAAAATAATACTCTGCAACTTATGCCCACCAAACGATTCCAATCTTTGTTTTGAACTCTTTTCTTTTATTTCTATTTCTTTGTTCCCTATTCTCTAATTCTTTAATAAACTGAAAGAATAGCAAAATAAAATTTACTTGAGGGTTGAAAGTAAGATAAAAAACAATTAAATTTAAATTATTTTGATTGTTAGCATATATTTTGGATTAAAATTATCTTTCAAGACTGCTACCATAATGCACCCGAAAGGCTACTCTAGTACTGTTTTTCAAATAATTAAATCCATGCGATAGCTTTCTCTGGACGAATTAAGATAGTCACTGCTAATGCTCAGTTGCAGATGCTAAACTACATCTATCTTTAACATCACGTACTGATTAACAAAATGAGAGGGAAAATTACATGAACAAAAAGAAGCCAAGAAGTATCGCAAGTGTCGCATGTCAGGTCAGTACATTTGCTTACGTCCACCAAGGAACCACTACCGGGTTAGCGAGTTTGTACACAAAAGGCGCACTTTTGAACAGGTCCATTCCACATCTTGGTCGAAAAAATTGTCAGAAGAGCGGATCCCGTTTCTATAGTTGACTCCTCTTCCAGATCCCCCCCTTTATTATAGTTTAGAACACATTATCGTCAGTAACGAGAGATCAGGTCAGATTTAATTCCTACGTTTTTGAAAAATCTATAAATGTCAAAAAATAATCAAACCCAAAAAAGATCTTTCAAAAAACCTACTAATTGTGTTACGAACGTGTAGAAGTAGTAAATGTCTTTAGGCTGATACGACATTACGGTTTGTTCAAAATTGCAAATTTTGTCAAAATAATTTTGTGTCCTTCATTACACGAGATGTTTCTGATAAATATTGAACAATATTGATAAGGGATTCAGTTATTTGTATATAAAGAAATATAATTTTTTATTATATATGAAGTAAGTAGTCAAGCAACAATCAGCGGTATTTAGCATTACTTTGTACATTTAAAAACTATCCTAGAGTGAAAGAACAACATCATAATATTTAATACAGCAACAAAAATTAAAATATTCCTACTGTGACATGCTAATACATATATTAGTAATTAAAGTACAATTGTAGCTCCTACTCTCAAGTCCCGAATTGTCAAATGAGGGCCTACTCTATCAATCGGGAAAATTGGTAAAAAGTACTCGAGTTTTCTCAGCCTTCAAGGTTAGTAGTTACTACTAAGCTCTTTAACTGATGTTAGCTATTTAGCCTCATCTACTTTACATGCACTCGACAACCACCTCAAAGTATTATCTCTGGCTACAGCTGTAAATTTTGTCAAGATTATTTCTACACCATAAAAAATATCGTAAATATTGTTATAGTTTTTAAAACGAAGTTTGTTTGGTGATTAAAATCAACAATTTTTATTGAGGGTAAGTATCAGTTACACGGTGGAAGCTAGGACAGACAGGATGTTGTAATTTTATTATTAAATAGCATTGAATACACAAAAAGAAACTGAACGACCGGAAATATGACCAACAAATGTAATTATACTATCCAATTTCGAAAAGTTCGCCATTGTCCTAAATACACACCTCCAAACAGTGTGAGAAAGGACTGATTATGCGTCGCACCTCATCCACTAAACTGATTGTCCTACTCTGCTAGAAGAGATCGCTTTGCACAGATCGGGCCTCCAAAATTGACCAGACCATGCAGAAGTTTTCTTTGCATCATGCTTGCCTTGTGAGCTGCTAAAATACCCAAATCTGTTTACCAAAATGATCCTAGGCCCAAGGCAATACAACAGCTTTCAAAATACCATGGCAGCACATATCTTGATTTACTTTGAGTTTTTTTGGTACGAAAATAATAGGACAGATTCTACACTAAACCATGTCAGATAATGAGTCTTGACTATGCATAACCACATCATGCTACTTCCATTGGTTTTGATTGTTGTGGATGTACTCAATTATAAAACTTTATTGGCGGTATTCTACCAGCACTACACGTTTGTTCACACCTGTAACATACTGTATTTTTCGCAGCTTATATGGGTACAGTTAATGATCCTTCTTTACTATTAAGTGAGCAGTTTCTCATTGAAACTCTTTAGATTGTAACTATCTATTTTTCCTCTTCCTCGACGATCTTCTTTATGCCCGAGTTTTTAAATCTTCTACAAATTATCAATAAACGCTCATTCCAACAAAACAAGTAAAACGAAAAACTATTTTATCAAGTTACCTAAGTTATTTATTGTCACCCTGTAGTGTGGTAGCTGAAATTTGAAGGTTCAATTTGAATTTGAACAGAAGAAAGGTTTGTGTGACTGGTAATGGTTCTCATGCACAAAAATAGTGCGTTGACTAAATGTATCTATGAATAAATAAATGACGTAATACTGAAAATTATAATTCTTGTCACAAATTTACTAGAAGTTGCTGAAAATATTCTGATGATCCATAAAGGTTACTATCCTGCTTTGAGTAAGTTGTGGTGGAGTGAATTGTATTAGCTTTATTTTTGAAAGTAAGAGACAATCTTATTTGCCACTAACTCGTAAAGCTAGAGCCAAATGACCTGGACTATCTTCCTTTTCTGGTTACCAATTTTATTGTTTTTCTAGATTAAAACTTGTAGTTAATGTTCAGAAATTGTCCTCATATGTTCCCTATTTGGAGGTAGCAGACAATGAATTATACAGCTGGAAAATTATTAATCGATTTTTAATTGTTTAGTAATAGTAGCGTAATTAAAAAGATTCATATAATTAAGTATCCTATTCCCAAATACCAGTTTCTTTGTGGATTCCAAAACAAAGCTTGTAGGCAGCTTTGCAAAATTTTGCTTCGTACGAGTCCATCTACTTATAGTTTGTTGATTCTTGTTTAAAAAAAAAAGTCAAAGGAAAATAAAATATCTACCCAGTCATTTCAGAAAGCAATGAATTAAGAATGTGATGATTTGGTGGTGAAGTATCAGCAAATGTGATTACGTTTGGAAGAGATGATGTCAAAAAATATAAAGCGTTCTAAATAAACGACATGTAATTATGATAAGGCGAGTTTTTAAAGATATGGCACTTTTGATATTTTTACTAAAATTATCAAGACTTATGACAGGACCATGTATATAAAACGTTGATTAATTCGACGTTTTAGGAACCACTTAAAAGCACATCAATCTACATTATATATGTGACAACTCTATCAAACTTCTGGTGACCTACTTTGCACGTTCAGACAGCAATATGTAGATCTTCCTTAAGATGAGCAAATGTACGTACAGGTTATGTAAATGTTTAAGAAGTAATAAACTTGCGGTAGCCATTATTTCTCCTTTTTGCTCGTTTTGTTAGTTATAATTGCACCTGCTCGGGCACTGTGGTGGGTTAGACTCCAGCGGGCACAGCTGGTGGCCTATTTATTACTCGAAAAACATTTCAGTTTCTCCCGCTAAACTGAGAAATTTACGACGGAAGCGGTGTATCTGAAACAGTCAGCTCGCTGACCCATTTACACCATTGTTGTATAAACAGGGTCTGTCAAGCGTTTGGGATTTTTTTAGTTGGTGTTGTCATTATCAGATAGAACAAAATATGAATGTGGTACTAAATTACTTTACACTTTTTAAACGTCTGTGTGAGCGTTAGCATTGTCGTGTTAAAAACATTGTTTTAAACACTAAGAGAATACCAAATTATTAATTAACGTGCATCTCTTGCTTGTTTTAGTAATGGAAACAAACATTTTCAACTGTGAGGTTTCTTGCATGTTTTTCAAAATGTAAACTAGTCCTAATTTAGGAAAGAGCGTAAAGTTGACTTATCTGGCCATATTACACCAGTTTTCAGCCGGTTTTATAATGTCTTAGTTTTATGGTCATGATGTCACCGTTGGGGCATCCGAACATCAAATCAGGAGAAAGATTTAATCTGTACAATAAATATGTGCATAGTTCAGGTCAGATAGTTTTTGTGGAAGCAGGTTGTTCAACACAAATATTTAGAACAGTCGCTCCATGCTTATTTTCATACATTACAATTGTTTTTGTACTGACACCTATAGACAACTTCTGATCTCTTCTACTATGAGGAATAATAAGCGCATGCAGCGGTTAGTCTCAAGTCAATTAACGCTGGTTACATGCGCATTATTGCTTAAGTGCCATAAAATTTAAAAATTAGATTGGCTTAATTATGCCGAATAAGTCAAAAATTGCGAAAACACCTACGGCCGGAGGGTAGCGAGCACTGAGACGGCCCTGCTGCGCGCTCGCAGCGACACCTTCCTCCAGTGCGGTTGCTATTTTTAGATCTCGGGGTATAATGTGGTTAGGTGCATACCAGAGAGCCTTTCAAATAATTCGTAGCGTTTTCGGCTGGAAGCGCCGAAGCTTCAGGATATTTAATTAATTAAGCGCTTTATGACATTTTCGCGTAATAGCCGGTTTCCACCCCTTAATCAGCTGCATTTAGCCAACCCAAGTGCACTTGCTTGTTTCGTTTTGACCTGCACCGATCTCAATATAATCAAAATATTTTACGTCTTTTTAGACATGGGGGACTTCAGACTGCTGACCTTAAATCGGTATACTTTAATCATCATATCCTTGTATGTATTTGGATTGTAATATGAAGTCATTATTGGTATGTCGTCAGAAAAATGCTCCTTACTTTATTAAGGTCAGTTAACAAATCTACAAGGCAAAGGTGCTATCAATTGTTAATAGCTCTGTTTGGGTTGCATTTTAAACACAAATTTAAATAGTTCAAACAAGAAACGAATTGTCCTGATGTGTAGTAATAAAAGGGCAAATGCAAACGTCATTAATTTAACAGCCTGTATATAGTGATGCAGACATATTCAAAAAATAGCGGTTGCAAACTTTCTAGAAAGCCCCAAAAACTAAGTTGCGGTTTAAGCCTTCGACCGTTAGAGGTGTTCCAGAAAGCCCCCAAAATGGTAGCGCTTTACTTAAAGCAAGTAAATAATTGTGTACCTCGAATTATTTAAGTATACTCATTTACGCGTGGAACGCGCGTATACAATTTTTATTTATAAATAAACGATGAATAAAGGCTGCTATAACACAAATGCTGGTGCTAAAAGTAGATTTTTGCTGGAAAACCTGGAAAAGAAGCAGATATTTCTAGAAAAATATAAATTTCTAGATTTCCTGTATTTTTAAGCACGAAAAATTGGAACAGACAATTGTGGACATAAAAAACTAAGAAAAAGAAGATAGACGACTAAGAAATTGAGTGGCTTTACCATAAAAATGTTCTTTAGTTGATTTCCCAAAATTCTTCCATAGATGCATCGAGGTATGTAATCTATTGACTAACCTTTATTGTTTTTGATTAAATCATTTATGCAAAAGTAAAAGTCTGGACATTACAGGAAAGAAATACAGTAACAGTAAGAACATGAATGATCAAAATAGCAAGGATAAGGTAATGACATTGATGATATTGTTCCAGATGTTCTTGAGGAAAGCTGTCCAAAGTTTGAAACGCCTCAAACTTGACTTGAAACTAAAGTTTAGTAGCGTAATAAACCTAACTCTAATTTAGACATTAAAAGCTAATTAAAACATTGTAACACTTGGAAGCCGACATTGTTAAATTAATCCAACTTTACTTAACATTGCAGTTTGGATCAATTATTATTAATAGCATGAGTGGAAGTGAAGTGGACAAAATCATAACAAAAGCTCTCGGTAACTAATTAGGTTTTAAAGAACAAGAAATTGTTTGCTATCAATCAGTTGGTAGGTGACACAGAATTTTGTAAATACAGTCAGTGAGTGAGAAGAATTAGCGACTGACAAATATAACGCTGTAATTTGACATCTTGTTTTAGTGGTTAATATTTCTAAAATAATATTATCTTTGGATCTTTTGAAAGGCCATATTTTGAAGATCACTTTGAAAGGTTTAAACTGCCTAAAAATATTGATCACAATTGGAGACAAAACAACAAATTTTCAGAAAACTTTGACTAAAAGATATCGAGAGGTAAGGAACTGGGTACGTATTCACCAACTACTTTAATCAAGAGTTATATGGAGAGAATCAACTTAAAATTAGACCAGGCGAGGTTTTCAATTACCTCACAAACCATCGCGCAAGTGCTCTATCGATACTTACTAACCTGCTGTACATATACTAGAAAAATAATTACTTAAGTACAAATGGCTAAAAGATAAGAAATACTTGTTCAAAGTGATATAGAAAATGCCATTCATTCCCAAGAATTTATAACAATAGCTAAAATTTATCAAGTTTATATAGTTTTTTACATTGAACTTCAAGACTGGATCTTGATAAGTCTTGATAAGTTTATGACAAATGTACAATACACAAATAACTTTCGAACATCCGACTGAAAAAATTATTTCCAGTGTCTCACTTGTCGCACTTATTCCAACGATGTCTTTATTTTTGGAAAGAACTTTAAAGATCACTTTAAGAACACTTACTTAATGTGAAATTACAATTTAATATAAATCTAAATAACTGAATCTTATTCAGGAACACCATCCTCCTTAAATATTACAGTATATTAAAGAGATCATATCTTTAATTCTTCTGTATTAAAAAGAACAGCTAGGAAACAAATCTCATGCTCACTCACGAAATTTGTGGTTTTTAAAATAATTATATAAGTAACAAACAGATATTAGATAGAAAGGAAATATTTAGTTATGGAATAAGTTGTATAAATATTTTTTAGGAGCTTACATAAGATTTTGACAAAACAATAATATTAAGGTCAACTTAAGTAGACTAAGAAGATGTATGTGTCTTTGTTATCTAGTAGAACATTTAAATGGTAATATTAAATGATTAGGTAAACAGCTATAAGACCCTACCCTTAAACCAATCCAAAACTTCCTGGAAATGAAAGTTCTTGAAATAACTTTTATAGACTTTTCCAAAGGCTCTTAGATAAACTAAAAAATGCTTGTGAATGTACGAACTAATTCAAAAAGATCCAGATCATAAGAGTTTTGCTCATTTTGAAGCCGTTCAATCTAGGTGTGATGTGGTGTAACCCGTTCAATGTTTATCTGTAATTTAATTGTAGAGATTTGGAAGTTGTAATTAGATGAAAGTTGTTAGCACGTGTGTTTAGGTTAGTCTGATATGGAAAATCGACTGTCTATAATGTTTTGTTAGTAGCAAAACATTTCTTTTGATTTATTGAAGTATCTTAAAAATAGAAACATGCAAAATTATTTTTCAAAAACAACTTTTTGACTTAGAAACACCTCTTTTCCAATTGATACGCAGGTTTTTGATTCCGCTATTGCAACATGAAGTTAGTTGTGACAGCAACCAATTATCATCGAATGGTCTCTCGATGACCATAATCTTCAATTTCTTCTTGTACTTCCAAAAATTGTTTGTACATTTGAATTTTCTGAAGAGTGTTATGGCCAAGCTGCACTTTCTCAAAATTTCGGACCATTTTACGCCCTCTACTGTGAGAAATTTGATAATAATCTATTACGCAACGGACGAAAGTACCTCTTGCTCTGACGTTAGGATATTGACTAAAAAGGGAACAGAGGGAACTTCTTTCGGTTTTTATTTCACTTACCCTCACACGATTTTTTAGTGTTGAACAAAAGACTATATGATTTGAAATCTCTCAACGACTCCTTATTACTTACAAAGAGGAGGGAGGCAGACTTTTGCATCTAACACTAAGCGTGATGATTATATCCTGGTATCCAAACGAACAAGTATAAAGTAGTGAGTAAACGACAAACGTGTAGTCAGCAAAGCCAAAATAAATTTATTTGCGAGGTTGTTTTGGAGTTGCAAAGACATCACGCAAAAAGGCGTCTAGAGCTCTCCCCTTTCCTCATCACTACCGTAACTAGCAAAATTGAATTAAACGCACTGGGGGGCATCCTTTTTACAGCCGCAACTTAAGTTCTGTCCTATTATCTGGTTTGGCCTTTAAATGATGCCTTTGGAGTAGCAGTTTGAAATCAACAATCTTCTTTTTCTTATTTCTCTTTACCAATTTATATCTTCCGATGTTGGGGTTTTTTGGTCCTCATTGATCTGGATCCTCTGTCCATCCCCGATAGTTGTTTCTAACTCTTGCCATTCTCCGTACCTCTACGATTGTTTTTCTCTTTCTATTTTCCTCTTTCCTTTCCATTTAGCGTTTTAATCTTCCTTGTCCGTTTTTCGCCCGTTCGTTTCGTTTAGGCCGCCCACTCCCTAGACCCTATTACCTTGGGCCAACTGGCTTTTAGTCCACAGTTACTTATCGTAACTAATAGTAGCAATCCTGTTTCCAACTCTCTAGGAGTGTGGTCTCTCAAGGGAAGCAACAAACAACTATTCCAATAGCTCAACAATGAAATCACGTCTATTTGTGAATGTGACATTAAAAAGTTGCCTACTTATTAAAACTGTGTATCGCATTGTTATGTCACGCTTCAATAAAGTATCAGAACAAAAGTGTCATTTAAGTTTGATATGTCTACGTATTAGGATTGTAGCCCATTTAAGGGTTAACTTACCTGTTGATACTCTTATTCTTTCCAAACGAGCAACCAAAATGATTTTTCAAAACACTTGTTTCTAACATTCGATACAAGACAATTTAAATAAAAACACAGACACCGACTGATTATTTATATGAAAACGATAGATTAAAAAACAAAAGGAATGCCGGTGATGCCAACAAGTTTTCCAGAGTCGTTAGATTAAGAACATAACTCTTTATGAGGCAATAAAGGTTCATTAATCCTATCATGTTATTACAAATAATCAATTTTTTGTTGATAGCTACCATCAGTCCCAAAAATAACTTCATTAGCTAATTGTCGGAAAACGCATAAGCATTATACAGGGTGCGTTACACTTTTATTTTATTTTAAAAACTCTAAGGTGAACAATATGAATAATTGTTGTTTAGTAATAGATGGATATTGGCTACTAGCCACAGTTATGTTAAAATAACTCAGTTATGAAGATATAGGTTTAATTTTACACATACGTGGTGGCTTCAAAAAATTCTTGGACTGCACTTGTTGTGATAATGCGAAAGGTAAATTTATGGTATCAAGAGTTTGTTTCTAATTCTATTTGCCAATCATATGGTTTACATTTTTTTAATTTACATACGTGATTATTTGATTTTTCCAGAGGGTGTTTTACATAACAATTGTTTGTAGGGATCAATTATCAACAAGATGCATCTGTAACATTGACTCTTCGAAATAAAACTAAAATTAGAAAGGCGTTGTTTCCATTATATAGATCCATAGAAAGTGATGTTAGATAATTTTGATTTGAGGAAAATTTGCCGTGTACATATTTTTAAGTTGAGTCTATTTAATACCACCTTATTCTTTTCTAGATGACTATTAAATTATAATAAATAGACACTAAAACGGCACTATTTACATAAAATAGTGATCGTATAATTTCAAATATTTTATAAAAAAAATGTCTTCTACTTTAGGAAGTTATACTAAACGCGGATATTATTGCAAAGTTTTTGTTTACTTTTTTTGTTGACGATGAAACTCCTGCCTTATAAAGTCTTACATGCTCTTGTTACGTCTGCTATATTAACTCACTGCAATGCGGACAGATTCGGCTTCAAACCTGAGCTTAGGCGTCAAATTATCCCGAATTAGAGATGGTGCGTGACGACCGGACATTTGAGCGCCTTAAGCTTTCAGTTCGCAGGGCACGCTTCCACGTGAGGAATTAGAGATTTTTTGGGTTTTATGCATCAGACTACTAGCACAAAAAAATTAGATCGCTTAACAAGCAAAACTTTGATAACTACCGAAGAAAGGGCGTTTGGCTTATCATCTGATTTAAATTTCGTCCTGAAGATTCCATGCGGGTTGCATAGACTAGTTTTTTATATCGTCCACGGTAAATGTTCCTTTTTATTAACTTTGAAAATAGCTTGAATTACGTGACCTTGATGCGCAGAGGTAAATCCTTTGTAGTATATTATCACGGCAATTTAATTTAAACTAAAGGTATACAATTAAACAAACGTTTTCAAACTTCTGTTTTAAAGTTTACAACTCGCACTATGCATGTTTAAATATAGAGAATATTTCTGACTGCGTTGCAGAAATGTATACATCCTACTAATTGTAAGACTAGCTTAATGTCGTGACATTGAGATTTCTAATACAGCGAGAATGCTTACAATTTCCGGCATTGTTCTACGCGACCGATTTGTGCTACAACCTGTAATGAACTTGCGCTCAATGGTCGATGTCCTTTAAATCGAAGTGATTTTTAAAAAATGTTTTTGGTTTTGTTGGTTTTATAAAAATAATACTATAATGCTAAAAATAAAAAATTATAAAAGGTTCTCTCTGTTTATTTTCAAAAATTATAACGTATACATGGTCTATACCAAAAGTATCGAGTCATATCATACAAAAAATTACAATAAAAGTGCTACAAGATACAAGAAACATTGTATATAATCTTAATCTCTTTCAAAATAAGCACTTTAGGATCTCACAAACTTTCTTCAGCATCGTTTCCACTATTAAAAGCACTTCACAAATTTCCTTGCTCGAATCATGAATAACCGCCTTGTGTGGTTGGTTCTCAGGTTTCATGCCATGATTTCGTCAACATTTCTGACGTGGGCTGCGAGATGTCTATTTAAAAAAAAATTAATGTTGGAATTTTTTTTTGTTTTTTCAAAATATTCTTCCTGATGGTCAATACGTTGTTGCACACGCTGCATTCAATTTTCATAGCATTTTTTCCATAGAGAATTAGGTATCCCCTTCCGGCGTCGAAAATCTTGTCCACGTAGTTTGTCCTTCACGCGTGGGAACAGAAATAAATTGTTAGATGCTAAGTCAAGCTGTACCGCCGTATGATGACCAATCAATTCGACGTTTTGGGTGCTCAAAAAGTCAGTTGTTTGAGTCGATGCGTGTAAGCTCGCAGTGTCATGGTGGAAAATGATCCGGCGTCACGTGTTGCTTTTTCTTATTTCTCCCAAGAATTCTGGAAACAAATAATTAGCCGTTTTACGATACTCTAAAGCTACGGTTGCGATATGTTCAGTTCTTCCAAAGAAACAGCCGACCATTTTTTCGAAGTGCTTCGAGCGCGAACGACATTTGTTGGGTTTGTGTCATCTTGGAAGACCCATACAGTCGACTTTCGCGCTCACGCGCATAAATCTAATATTAGTCATCTGTGACGATGTTGTAAACGGTTTTTGAAGTATTTCTTGAGCATTTCTTTCGGTCACTCAGCATGAGCCTGTTTTTGAGAGATCTTTATCTTATATGAGACTCAACACGCACACAGCTTTTTCAAGCTTAAATGGTCATGCAACATCGAATGTATACTAGTCATTCTAATGCCTAAGCATTTCACGACAAACCACATGACTATCTGGCTTTATTAATTCGCGCACGGCATTGATGTTTGCGGGCACCACAGCCGATTTTGGACGGTCTTTTTTAAATTTATCCCCCAACGAACTACGACCATGATTAAATTCATTGAATTAACTATATACAGTGGCTTTGTATGGGGATTCATCACCAAAAATTGAAGTAAGTTGATCGACGCACTGTTGTTGAGATAATTCACCTCGAAAGGCATAAAAACCATCGCACAAAAATGTTTACCAGTTAATTCCATTATTTGATCGAAAGGAAATATTAAACTTAATCATAACAAAACAAACAGCTTACGTACACCCAGCTCATTTTATACAAGATTAGAGCTAAACCTGGAAAATAAATAATGAAAATAACATATGAATACAAGAAAAATTATATTTATTTACAAGAAACGTAGCTCAATTAAAATATATAGCATTGAGAATCATATTCTCATATACTCGAACCTGGACCTAAACCTGTGATAGACCAACAAAATTTCTTTCTTGTCCATATGTCTCATCACCTCTATGATGGAGAGTCTTAAGTTGTCCTTGGTATTGTGATGCCTCTCATTGATCTTCACCTCAACCACGTCCCGCACATAGTAGTCAAGGGGATTGCAGTCGGAGAATCAGTGGTAATAGAAATTGTTGTATAGCAGCCATGCATGGTCCCTTGCCTTATGGGCTGGATCGAAGTCTTGTTACAACACGTACTCCTGCCCAGCGCACATTAATATACCTAGCTATCGGCGGTCACTTTAAAAAAGTGGGGCGTCGTAATTCCCCATTCTCTGCACAATCACAGAGACGAGAAACTTTGTTTGCAGAGGTCTCTTGACATATTCAAGGGTCATTTTGCCGATGCACTTTCTTGTTCTAAATGAAGTTTTTTTCGTCCGAAAACAATCACAGTAAGCCAGTAGTGTTGTACTTGATGTCGTTCAACAGTACTTCCTGCTCATCTTGTTTTCTCACTCAGAGTTAGCGGTTCTTCATGATGAAAGATTTATTGTGCAGGTTCGGGTGCACTGCTAGACTAATCGTTGACTTCTCCACGCCCATTTCTTTTTTGGTTGATCTTTTTCTTCAGTTCGCAAACGAATTCATCACTTCTCTTGAGATCAGATCGTTTGCTGCGAGTTGCCCTATCAGCAGTTACCTCCTCCTGGTGGCTAGAATTTCTGTACATCTTAGCGTTCTCGTAAACTTGTGTCTTTTTGTCACCAAATCACCTAATAATTTCTGTCGATGATTTTCCGGCGTGAAAGTATTCGAGTATAGCAACTCTGTGGTCGAATTTTCAGCACTCGTAGATTGTTGATTATGTGAAGGTATTTCGTGTTACTTAATAAGGAATTGAGCACGCCCATGATACGGTATTTTGACTTTTCCGAAATATAACCTAAAGAAATTCCGGATTGACCTTGACGACCTTTTTTTGATTATAGCCCGCACAAATTCAATATTTTTCGGTGCTCTATTTGTTGATGGTTTTTGAGAGCGTGGATCACTTTCAAACATTTTTTGATCATTACATCGTTCACAAAATTTCAGATTTGTATGGTGTTGCAATATTTAGGACCTAAGTTAACATAAGTATTCTAATTTTAAAATTTATTCTTAAATGTTTACAATTTTTCCAATTATATGATTGCAATAAATTTGTAGTATATTATAACTATGATTCTATATATTAAACAATTGTTTTATGGCCTCAAATTATTAAAAGCTTTTTATAAAGATATTACAACACTTTGCCAGAGAATGTGACGTAAGTTAAGTCATAAAAAGCCTACTTATTGAAGATTAAGGCATCAAGGTCCAGCTGTACCTACAAACGCAAATGCACATGCATAATGTATGAATCTGTAGTTCTAGCAAATGCTTGTGTTGATCAACATTTGATATTTAACTTCTATTAACCAAATGCAGTTATTTTATAGCACTTCTATCATCCGTTTAGTAACACAAACGTTAAATTTGCCAGCTGACGTAAAAGTATTCCCTACATAATTAATACTGACAGGAGTGTTACGAGAACATTATAGATATGTAATCTATGTCACTAGGTAGAGGTTGAGCCATGATAGGTAACAGAACAGCTGCAGGGGCAGGTTAATTATCCTTATCTTATTTAGAAAACGCGCATCAGAAGTGTATTTACATTAACGTATAAATGCGGGAACAACGTCAAGGTTGTAAAATGTTATATGGAGTTTTTTAAAAATTAATTCTGCCTGTTAGTGAAGTTACATTAGGCTAAAAGAAAATATTGATGATACAAGGATAGATCAGAAAGTAAGTTCCACTCGAGCTACGATCTTACATTGACAGAGATAAAATAATTTCCCTTGGTGGTAACATTATCCGTAGTTATGTCCCCATTCACCAGTCACCAGCAATGTGACTGGTTTAGTATGCTAGTAGTCACCGTGTGACTATGGCGTGTCGCATACAGAGCCTGATTTTTGGCGCCCTAAGCTGACAATTTTCGCCTACCTTTCTTCAAATTTTCGCATGCTCGGGACGTTATTGAAAAATTACAAAGAGAAAAATTTGGTGTTTCAATTTTCGTTACATACATACACTTCAGTACAATGTTTATATACATTCACACATCAATAAGGAAAAATAAAAACAAATGTTTATTTCATCCAAAAACTTATTGGAAAAACATTTCTTTTCCTGGCTTTAGAATTAGCAAAACTCTGGACTATGTCATCAAAGGAAAGACTATGTGGAACTCATTCTCAATAAATAAAAATTCAAAGCTCATCATTCATTCATGTATTTTTAATGTTGATATCGAAAAGATTTCCACTCCATTAAGAGTTGAAAATGATTATTCTCTAGTGCACTTAGTAACTGCCATATTTAATTCTTTTTAGAACGATGGCAGTATTGACGTCAACAATGCTAAGAGTTTTTGTGTTTCTAATTTTTACTTAGCCAATGGGGATCAGGATTTGGCTACAGTGGGTGTAGTTTAACTTGACTTATAGCCTGTTCCAAGCCAGGATAAAAAGAGGAGGGGAAGGAGTAACATTCGTGTTAAAAAAACTGGACTCAGTTGACTCCGTGCCTAATAAGAGCCTTGAACCAAGGTTATAGTACGAGAGCTCAACACTAGAATATTGCCGCCTTTAGTGCTAACAAATAAGTGTAAAAAATCCTGCAGAAAGCAATGGAAAACTGCTGCACTAACACATATTTTCTAGGAACCGCAATTTCAATTTAAATCATATGGAATGTCTTCCCATGTTAAATTTCATTGTGGAAGTAAAACAGTTCTTCATTCGGATCTATGGAAAGGACAACGCGAGAAGACTACAAAGAAATGAGGACATTAACAGAGTAGCGCATAAATAATAAATATAAATAATAATATAATATAAAGAAAACAGAAAAGCAGAAATCGAACTAAAAAATTTTGAAAGAAGGCGAGAAAATACTACGAAAATTTCATGAAAAAGCAGTATGATATCAAAATAGAACCCTTAAAAAATAGCAACGACATGTGAATGAATGTAAAGTAAGGTATTATATCAGAATTAAATAAAGTACTGGGAAAAAACCCCAACAAAACAGAAAACCCTGGATAACTGAAGAAGTAATACAACTTATTGCAAAGACGAAAATATAAAAAAATAACACAGAAGGACAATAACAGTATAGGAGACTATGAAATAAAGTGTACAAAGAAAGTAGAACAACTAAAGAAGAGCACATAATAAATATCTTTTTAATAATTCTTAAAAATGCTGCAAAATACACACATTCCTAGGTGAAAGTTTTGTCTAAATCAGAAACATACTTTTCCAATAGCTGATTTGCTCTGATCTCTGTCACTTTCCATTTGAGTGATTTGCCATAGAAATCCAAAATGTGTTTTTGTATATATTGTTCATTTTCGTACTAAGTTGAGTTTTGGAGAATCAATTACAGCATAATATGTTTTCATTTAAACTTTTGTAGCGCTGCATAGAGTAATGACATTTGTTGGGCATATATTTTCTCTTTAAAGCCTTTCCATTACGTCGCAAAACTTTACAAACACCATGTTCCAGGAAGTCATTAAAGCCATTTTAAAACTTTTAAGTTTTTCTAATATCACATTTGCTTCATACTGTGCGTTCTTAGTCTAATCCAATATCATGGATAATGTATGTCAGAGCATTAGGAACCTCCTGGTACAATTTGTATAATGTCTGACTGACAACACGGGCACTCCATCGAGTTGTCGACAAAGTTTTTAAAGATAAGGAGACCGTTTGAAGGTAAGACTGCAAAATATCCTATCTTTTGGTCGAAGAACCGGAAAACTTATAGACTGGTTCTAAAGAAAAAAAATTCAACCAAGTACTTGCTACTCTTTGCAGCTGTAGATCCAACTAGCTTTAAAGAGTAACGGATTTACCTTTTTTATTCTATCATGAAGATCTTTGTAGCATATTCTGTTCCACTTGTTTATTTTTAATAAATCTCTACCATCTTTACCACTCATTGTTCAGCCTTTATGAAAAGTTTTAAATTTTACTATGCAGTGATAAACGATCAATGTACGATTTCAATGTTTAATAGTAATAATCTATTCACAGTTTCTCTAATTGAGCCCACTTTCTCGTTTATCCAACCCAAAATTTTGTAAAGATATTTGCAGAAAGCCAAAAGATTGTGACAGATGTGCTGAGAAGCATTCTAGACCAAGCTTTCTCCGCATGTTTTCATGACCTCTAGGAACAGTGTCGGCTGTATATAGATAACCAAGGCGACTACTTTACGTCAAATAAATATTTTCTAAGAGGCCAGTCCTAGAACTTTTTTGAGAAAAGTCGTACTTAGTAAGTTGAGTATTGGCTTACGACTCAAGCTCATTGGATCAGTCGTATAGTATTCGAATCAAACATCATCTGTTATCTCCCTACTTAAAATTCAACTAATTTTCTTTGGGTCATAGATTTGGACTATCCGATGAAGCGCATATTGATCGATAAAAAAAGATGTGTCAGCTATAGTACGAGTCTAAACAAATCTAAAGTCAAAACGTACACGTTGAATGGTGTAATCAGAATCTAGATTCGAGATTTGATCGAAATAAACAAAGAGACGGCAATACTAAGTAATAAAATGACTTGTGCCGGTTGTTACCAATAATTCCGGAACAAAGGCAAAAAGAGAGATATATTTATTACTGCCTATGATGAAGACGAAAACACAGAAGAGAGGTTGATATCTCAGGCCAAACAGACTTTAAACTTTCAGTCTTGGATTGTTTTCAAAATAACTGCATCTTATACTCATAATAGTCCGACAACAAAGATAGAGATGAATTTAGACAGCAAATTTGGTAAAAAAGACTTGGTATGTTATCAGAAACATTGTATCAGTATCTTGACTCAGCAATATTTGAAACGACGAGAAGTAGAAGTACTGTCACACTGGATTATTATTATTGATGGAATAACATAACCAATGAAAGAAAAATCTTTCGCCAAAGAAGTTGGTTACAAAATCTTCCTTCATTTTGAACGCTGACAATTCCTTTATACTTATGGATTCGTCACTAGTATAAAATACTCGAAGAACAAGTTGACAAGATAAGCGTTGGCAAGAATTGCAATACAAAGGGCTGTCATCTCTCTTCAAAGTCAAGATCAATTATACAAATTGGATCGTTCGCTTCATAAAGTCTGATTTCATGATAATATACCTATAATAGCGATAATTACTTTATTCAGAAGAAGATTTTAACATTCAAAATCGACGCCACTTGTTGAAACCTACTTTCGACCTTAAAATTGATGGTTGCATCATTTCTTTGTCTGGATTTTTTCAGTTAACCGGAATGTTGTTAAAATCATTAATGATATCGTCACAAAAAACTTCAATCGTATCTTTAAAAAATAAGACGTCTATCGTGAACAGATACTTCAGATATGCCAAAAAATTTCAAATTCACATTGAAACTTTCAGAATGTATGAATGGACAAATCACTACTTTTCAAAGTACGATGAATCATTGAAGTAATTTTTGGCCTACTTAAACACTGAAAATTGACATACAGCGGCAGCATTACACATCGAATTGTTAAAACCTTTCGAATAAGATAAAAGCTTTCAAAAATTTATTATCAATTAATGTTATAAGAAATTTGAAGAATTTACTTTAAAAGAAACGGCAGATGCGATGGACAAAAAGAGTTATTTGGTAAAAGCTAGATCACTCATCTATTCGGGACTTTTGGAAACTTATCGAACCAGCAAAACATCAAATTCCACACGCTTGGTTTGTTTTAAATCAATGTGCAAATTGATTCGACGTCTACACATAAATATAAAATCCAGTTTTGCAAAAACCCGAATGTCCAATTTCTAGATTTGAGTCACATCTCGAGTAAACAATATAACGTTTAGGTTCAATATAAACCAAATATCGAAGATTACAAAATGATCAAACTTAACCAAACTATTGCAAGTATGATTTTGGAACCAAGACTATCAGAATGTGCTTTCATATCTGTACAATCATCTAGTATTTGAGTCTTGCCCGTTACCGAGGTTACAGATATCACCAACTTAGTTTTTAAATTATTATTTAAATTAATGCATTGAACATTCAGATGATAAAAATGAATAATCATGTTTGTTTGATGAGATATTCTGTGATGTTTGTAGTTAGCAAGGTCAATTCATTATGAATCGATGCTTGTGTGTTCAAAATTACTCATCTGTATTCCTAACTTAGACACCTCCTACTGTTAGATACACTTTTAGTCACTCGACCAAGTTTTTTCAAAATAATTGACACACCCACCTATGTAACAGACTAAAAGTAGATTTCAAACAATTGGTGGAGAATGATAAAAGTTTGAAATTTCCTCATAGACTAATCTTTCAAAAATTAATGTTAATATTTTTTTGCAGATAATCTGCAAAAGCAAAGTTAAAAGCTCGAATGACCATAGGCAATTGACACACTCGGGTTAACAACACGGAAACCGCCTTACACTCAATTATCTGAGTTATCGTAAGTTATTTTCGTGGTGAATGTCGCGTTTGTTAACCACCGAGCACAAATAGCATTACTATCGTTTCTTTGGCGTTCTTCCAAAGGTCTCGATTTTTTAGCACAATGATCACAGGAGATGAATGCTGGGTTCACCTTTAATCTATCGAGATAAAATGGGTACCAAAGGAATAGAAGAGAAAATATAACTTATTTATTGGTTTGCAAAGTTGTGCCGAGTTTTCGAAGGCTTTGTTTACGATAAGTTTATACCTCGAGAAACAATAACCAACACCACATTACACACTGAGATTTTAAACTAATTGTGAAAAGCCATTGAAGGTTAAAGGCTCAGAAGATTGTTTGATAGGGATCTCTAATGATTATGTCGGAATACAACCGCAATTAAAATTCCGTTTGTATTTTCTACTGTCTACTTCTACTGTAATATAGTTGTAAATTGTTCATATATAAATTGCTGTGGGTGTAAGTCTTCAATGTGGGTAAAATTGGACCAATCATAGTGACTTTTTTGTATTATTTGAGAAACTGCGAATTTAAATTTTTGTACGGTTTTTTTGCTTGGTCGCATAAATACCCATTAAACACTACATTCTATTGAGGACGTGTCTTGAGTCTATATCTTTCAACGCTTCTCTTATTATTAGTGTGTTAGTCAACTAGTAGATGGTGGTCAGTTATACCCCAGTATTGTTGTTTGCCTATTTGCTATATGTCTACTATGTAGCTTAAAGTGAGCACGCACTAATGCTCTATAAGTAATCGGCTAAAAGGCATTGAATTTTGTTAATACATAACTAGGTAGTGGAAATACAGCTATAAAAAATTCAAAACTACAAATGTCCACTTTAAAATTATTTTAAACTAAATAGTAAATTGAAAATTTTTTGAGGTGATGAAAATAAAATTTAGAGTCAAACATTATAATTGTTTTACTTTACTAACGTATTGTACGATATTATAGTTTGTTAATAAATTTAATGAAGACCTTCAATGTAGCTAAGAGAAATATTAACTAAAAACATAATCTAGACTGCGCCATTAATGCCAATCTTTATTGCCAGCAGTTGGACCGTATCTACAATAAGTTGAAGGAGAAGTGCCCGACCTTGGTCAACCGAAAGCGCGTTGTGTTTTAGCCAATTCCACATTGGCAAAAAGGCTAACGAGAAATTTGAAGAGTTGAACTGCGTTGAAGTTCTTCCGCATCTAGCCTACAGTTCAGATACTGCCCCGTCCGATTATAGCCTCTTCCGCTCACTGGAGCACTTCTTGTGTGGTCGGCCGCTTTGAATCATTTGATGAAGTTGAAGAAACGTGCTAAGAGTTTTTCTATTCAAGCCGCCCGAATGGTACTTCAACCAGGCCCGAAAACTTGCAGGTCGGTCGCAAATATAGTAGAAAATGATCAAATAATAATTTTAGTTATTTTTAAATAATTTCGTCCATAAAAAAAATGTTTTCCAAAGTGTTGCATAAGTTTTGGGACAACCTGAAATCAGTACTGATGTAGTGTGTATTACTACAGAGCCGGCCTTTTTTTTAGTTAAGCAAAAATTAATTTTGGCGTTCTCCTCCATGTTTACCTGGCGCCCCACACCAGTTTTATATTTGGACTCATGCTGTCCACGGCGGTATGGGCGATGGACCGTGCCATATAGATAAGTGGAATTGGGGAGAACTCGACTAATATCTAGTGGAATTAATGACTACGTAAAAGTCTTTACTTTGATCTTTAAAAATCTGCAGAAGGCGATCTTAACTTCGACAGCCAGACTTTTATACGCTTGTACTGTTGGTAGGGTTAGTGATAAAGTAGATGGCTTCGTTAAAATAAATGTTGAAAGTACGTCATGTATTTCTTGAAGTAGACAGTAAAATCAATCCTTATCATAGTATAGTCTCCGTCGTACAGACCTATTTTGTTGAAGTATCCTCTGAGAAAACAATGTCCTGTAAGGAGATCTATCGTAACTGAGAAGGTTTCTCCATGTCTTTGTTCCGGGAAATTTTCTCACAATTTTTTATATTGTTTTCTGGTCCATGCTCTGGCCTAGTTTTAGTAACATTAGCTGCCACAATAAACAACTCACACGTTGTTAGAAAATACTTCTGTATGACTCATAATTCAGTAAATTAGTATCTGTTTCTATTTGTTTTTTGGCTATATGAACAGATGACTTCTCAGTATAAAGCAGACAACATGAAGCCATGCATTTCTCCAAGATACTATTCCGCTGTTCAAAAAACTGTAAATTTGTCGATTACCTTCGAAGAGTTTGTGCCACACTTCTATCTGCACCGTACTGATTGCAACGTTCTTGAAAGTCTCTTAAATTTGCTATGGATTGGTTAATTTACTCTTTCAGTTATTTTGAATCTAACGGTACATGCGCACCTAATGACGTGTAACACTCACTGCGTATCCCAAAAAACTATTTTTGGCTGCTAAGATGCACTGATATGATGTCAACAATTGTTAGTCATTTTTTAGATATATCTCTTATATCCAGCAATCATTAAATAAGAAGAAACAATGATAGAGCGAGATAATTATAGAATTGCATGTATACCATAACAAAACCGTTTGAGTATTTGGGTTCTAAAAGTACATACTTTGTCCTACGACAAACGCCTAATATTGAGGCAGTATGTCAATATTTCTTTATCCTAGTTGAAGCATTTGGTAATTGGTTAGTTCCTTGATGTACTTCAAATAGTAGTAGTACGGATATGTTTGCGATCAAACAGGAAACATATTTCATATCTGTAGCTCGTTTGTAACCCGTGCACTCCTTTTTACTACCTTATATAGATCGAATTTGTTGGAGCTATTTTATAGCACTGATTTGTTATAAATTTGTGCAATACGTCCTAATTTGTTCATAACACTACACTACAACCCTTCTAACTTCTTTTACAGTCTTTTGGTGCTGTGCGTTTAAAGGGACGCTCTCTGAAAATGCCTTTAGTATTGACCTTTACTGTACTGATATGCTTTATGTGTGAACAACCCTTACCCTTAGCTACTCCTACCCAAAGAGCATCATTGCCATTATCAAAAGTCTTTTTCTTTTAGAAAAATGGTGTATGAAATTCGGACAAAAACTTTACTTCAAATGGCAAAAACATGGGCCTATCGGCCCTTGGCGTCTGTTTACACAAATACGGAGGTCTACAGTATGCAGATGGACTACCAACCAAAAACAGCATTCTACTCATCACTTTCCAGAACACATGGAACTGGACAAAAACTCTTGTTAAAATTTGGAGTGAAACATTCGAATTTTACAAAAACAAAATTTCTCGTGTATTTCATCAGTATTTATAAGTATTGGAAAAAATAATGGAAACATTTGTGAAAGTATAATTTTGCATTAATACGGTGTCGGTCCATCTTTAGCATTTAATGCAGTTTGAATTCTGGACGGAATAGACCGATACAAGTCCTGAATAGTGGTGAGTGGAATCTGAAAAGCCTTTCTTCATCCAAAACAGCCTCCAGCTCAGATAGAGACGAACAAGGTGGCAAAATATTGAATCCCATCAGCATCCTCTTGAAACTGCTCTTGAACAGGACCAGTGGTGTGAATGAGGGCAGTGTCATTCTGGAATATTGCATTCTTGCTAGGAAATAAAGTTTGCACCATTGGTTGGACCTGGTCACCCAAGAGTTTTCTATAATAGAGCCGTCACCGTGTTTGAAAGTCGGGCGGAGACAGTGTTCGTCAGACAAACACGCGTCCAGTGGTGAGGAAAGGGATAAAGGGTGACTCTTCTGACCAAACTACTTGTTGTTAGTTTTACCGTGCACTGTGTATGCAATCATGACTTTCGATACCGTGCCTTGTGTTACACTGCATAACGTCGCTGTTTTGCTCACATATGCTCCAGCTAAACGGACACCAACAATTAGACCTCTTTGAAACTCCGTCGGACATACTGGTCACTCACCACACCTGCACAACCACAGTGTCTTACTTTACTATTAACGCACAATCCATGTTATCTGAAACAAACAGGCGACGGTTGATTTACGCAGTGTCCAGTGTTACCAGTCACAGTAAAAATATGTCACACTTTCGACAAGTGTTTCCATTATTTTGCCCAATATCTATTTTTATAGAGAGAAACAGGTAGTACTATCTACCACACTAACTCATTACCTTTGAAGAGTCTCATTGTTACAGAGACACAAGAAGTATTAATAACTTTTACTGGCGACCTGGTTAAAAATCCTTTCCTAATCCAAGAATAGCCATATATTTTACGATGAAAATACAAAAAGTCACTTTAGTTTTCCTGAAGATAAACTGGGATTATAAAAAAAATGTTCCATTTATTAAGTTGTGGCAGTTCTCACCACTTTACTGTTTGCTTTTGGAAAATCGATATGATGTACCTTTAACGTCCAATTTGACGAAGACTTACAAAAGGTGCTATCGATTTTGCCGTTAACGGTCGTATAACACACATGATGCTTTTTCCGTATCAAAGGTGGTGCGCGAAGATCGAACAGCGAGAGTAAACATATGAGAACCTTAACGTCTCAGTTCGCAGGCTATGCTCCCACGTAGGGTTAACTCCTCATTATTACTATATATATTTTTATTTATTTAGGTCTTTTTAGAGTTTTTTTTTATTTTTTACAAATTTATTAAGTCTTCTATTTGATATGCTAAATTTTAAAGTTCTTTTCTGTTAAGTATTATCTCCTTGTGTTCATATTGATATCCGTTATTTGTCTTTTTTTCTGCAACCCCTATACCTCTTATTAGAACATTTTGAAGTGCAACTTCATTAGATATTTTATGCAAATTTGTACGATACGCCTTAATTTGTTTATAAGTCTAGTTTAGGGCTCTTCTAGCTCCCATTATATCCCCTTGGTGTTGCACGTTTTGTAACTTTGAAAGTCGAAAATCTGGAAGGAGGTTTCAAAGTATGTAGAAAGGGAAAGATTTTAAGCGCATTGTGAGGGATGTTATTAGAATGAGTAGAAAAAGTTTAAAGGCTCAAGATGTTCACAAACGCCAAACTTTAAAGGATTGTAACAAGGGATGTAGAGATTGCGAATAAGTTAAGGGATGTTGCAAGGCGTTGAGTGATTATGAACATTTTTAAATTACAATATTTTCTACAAATTAATTACTTCGAGTGTGACGGTTCCAGAGTGTTCGATTCTTCTGAGATATGGATTATTTATAAAAACTTGCATTCGCAATAATTGTATATGAATAATTTATAACCATGGTTATCGTAACAATTACGTTCCTTGTCCGTAGATAACAGTAGAAAAACAAACGGAGATTTTTTATTGTGTGTTGTATTCAAGGCCATAAGTACGAGGTGTGTTCAAGTTCTAAGCGCTACAATTTTATTTCTCAGTAGTGAGAGTGAGCAGAAAGATGCGGTTAATTTTAAAAGACGCAGAAAATATTTCTGAATTTTTAATATAAATGACAGCACCATACAATGTGCAAAGGTCGAATTACCGCCAATGCAGTGAGTGTTGTTTTGTATACTTCAAATGGCGACGTTTAATGTTCAAGAACAACGTGCAATCATCTATTTTCTTCTCTTTCGTGGCAAAGTTCCCATAGAACTCATCATCAATTGAATGAAACATGCGATAAAACCGCTATGGGTGTTAAAAATGTGCGTTCGTAAGTGTGAAAGTTTAAAAAAGTTCGAGAGTTGTGTGACAATGAACCGAAGCAGTCTCATCCACAAACCAGCCGGGCCGAAACCATGATTGCGTGAGTGGAGCAAGTTGTTATGGGAGACTGTCGATTAGGTGTGCGTGGTATCTCCTCTAAAGTTAGCATTTCCCTAGGATCTGTGGAGTCTAGTTTGCATGATGACCTAAAAATGCGGAAGGTTTCTTCAAGATGGGCCCCACAAATTCTGATTGACGAACACAAGATTGCGCGAATGACAATGTGTTGATACGTGATCCCGCCATGAAGGATTCTCCGTAGACGCTCATTTTCCAATTCAGCCGCTGTTGTATCAGCAATTTTCCAGTGAGAAAATACACCCTTAAAGTATTCTCAGCATCTAGGAATCGTGGCGACAACGTTATAAAAAACGAAAATTACGTTGAGAAGTAACAGAAGCTTTAACTTTCTTGGATAAGTACTTTTTCAGACCTTAGAACTTGAACGAACCTCATATGAATATGAATATGTTTTCAAAATATAGAGTAGTAATTCACGAGAAGATCTTCAAACCCAAATGTAGTTTACCAGATTTATACCACAACCCTATTAATGTTGGATTCATAATTCGATAATAAATTATGTGCAATAAAGAATATACATTACATAAACCAATACATGCCCGTAAAATTTCTTCATCTATAATTTCGAACTGTACGCAGGTTCTATATACAGTTGTCTCACAGGAATACCAGGTTTATCATGCACTGAAACCAAAAAATTCGGAAACCCGAATAACTGCAATTATAGTTAAAGATAACATAAATCCTTATGAAATAGAAGGATATGAAACAGAAAATTTGAGCTGATAGGTTAAGCATCAACCAAGACAGAATACAAAAAGTTAAATGTGTAAACTTATTTAAAACATTAGGAGAAAAATAACAACTCGCAATGCCAAATATACTTGTTGGGATTCAGGTTTAACAGCAAAAAGGATAAAGCTATGTATCAAACGATAACAGAATTAAATAGAAAGTGCCATTCAACTGGAAACCCCACTTACTGGTCAACAAACATCAATAAACTTTCTCCAGAATTTATTTTTTCAACTAATATAGCGATAAATTTTTGGAAGCAGAAGAGGGGATAGGATCAACACCCGATCACTCTCAAGTCCCACTAGCTCTTAATAAAGTATAATAACTAAGCAACCAATTCCAGCACTAACAAACAAAGGTATAGACTGGGAAAGTTTCCAATTAGAACTCAAAGAAAGAATACAACTAAACGTACCTATCAAAACGATAGAGCAGCTATAAGATGAAATAAACGCATGACTTGCTGAAAGAAAAAAGACGACCAGAAAGGAGTGGCAAATATCTAGATCAAGAGTGAACAAAAATAAATTAAATAAACTGCACCAATAACTGAAAAGAGAAATCCAGGAAATTAAAAAATTAGATCGATTAATAACTAAAGTACGAATAATTCACTCTAGAAAGCTACAAATAGATTAAATTGATCAAGGAGGAAAATGGCGCCTGAACAAGAGATGGTAAGAAAAAAGCACATTTGTTTGCCACACACCTAGAAAACATTTTCAAATCTAACGAGGAACTTGAAGTAATTGATCAATTAGATGTAACAGAAGAATTCCAAGAAATAGAATTCGTTACACACAAAGAGGTAGCTGAAGATATAAAAGAAAGTATCAACACCAAAAAGTCCTAGATTCAGTCTAATTACTGGGGAAATGTTAAAACAACTACCAGAAAAAAGGCGTAATTAAGTGTTTAGATTAAAACATGTTCCTACGCTACGGAAGAAAGCGGAAATAATAATTCCAAAATTAAGTAAAATCATGCAGACCCATTTTATTATCGCCCATGATATCAATATTATTTAAAAATTGTTTTTGAGACGGATGAAAAGAATAATCCAAGAGAAATAACTGGTTTCTGATCATCAGTTTGAATTCCGGAATAAATATGCTACGGTCGATCAAATACATCAAATAACAGATGTCAGAAAGGCATTTGAAGAAAAAAAATAAGATCAAACATCTTTCTGGATGCGACTCAAAAATTTGACAATGTTTAATCAAGAAGATTAATGCTCAGAATTTGAAACAATAAATATAGGAGTGCCTCAAGGCAGCGTGCTGGAACAAGTGCTTTACCTGTAATACACCTGTGACACTAGCCACATTTACTGATGATATTGCAGTCTTTTCAGTACGGAACAACAGCTAATCTTTAAAGCGCAATGAATAACATAACAGCAATGTAAGCAAATATTTTCATATCCATATTATAAACATAAAAATAAATTATTATAACATAATTCCATAGAAAGGAACAGCCAAATACTTAGATCTGGAAGCCAAACTTAAAGGGAAAAAATATATAAAAAGAATATTTAGGAATTAAAGCTCTGATATAAAAACATGTATTGATTGTTGGGAAAAAATTCCCAAAAGTTTATCAAAAACAAAATACTGGTCTAACTAACCAGTATGGACATATGGTCTTCAGGTGTGAGGCTGTGCCAAAGAAAGCAACTATGATTGCCTCCAAATAATCCAAAACCCAGTGTTAAAATATATTGTAAATGCTGCTTGGTATGTTCGGAATGAAAATATTCACTGGGAACTCCAGGTGAAGACATTTAAAGAAAAAATCAAAAAGGTTACCAAGGCTTATAAAGAAAGGTTTCGTAAACACCTGAACGTTGAAATGCTTTAACTTTAGACTAACTAATGTCAGAAGTGTCGCTCAGACAACAACAAATTGGAAGTTAAATATCAAAACCTTATTCTCAAATAAAATGTACATTAAAAGCTGTCGAGGAGCAGAAATATCGTCAAACCATTACCTAATGCGAGCAGCGTAAAAGTTGAAATGCTACATAAGTCAAAAGAGAATAGAAGACAGAAAAGGAAAATACAGATGGGAATGCTAAAAACCGGTGAGCACAAAATATGAAAAGCAACTAGAAGAAGAGATGCTAAATGTTGCAACTGCAAATAATGTAGAAAAAAAAGTGAGCAGAGGAGACGCTACCACGCTAGACAGATCAGAAGAACCAATGGTTTGATAAGGAAGCAGAAGTGGCACTGAAAGAGTTGAGAAAAGAAAGACTGAAGATGTAAATAAGAAAACTAGTGAAAGTGAGGAAGTTTTTAAAGAAAAAAGAAGAGAAGTTAAGAAGTTGCTCAGAGAGAAGAAAAGAAAAATACAACACACGACTGTTCCATAAACAAATAAACACAAGCAAAAAAGGGTACCAATCTAGATTGCTGATGTGTAAGGATAAGAAAGGTGACTTAATGGTGGGTAGAAAAAATAGAACAAAAAGATGGCGTGAATATTACAGTGAAAATACAGAGAAAGAATTGCAAGAAGGTATAGGGGATAGAGGCAGAACTGGAACAATTTGAAGAAGCACAAAATAACTAGCCCACATTAGAAGGTGTTAGGAAATCCATCAAGAAATTGAAAAACAACAAAAGTCCATGATCAGATGAGATTCGGTCAGAGTTAGTAAAGTATGGAGGTAAGGTTCTGGAGGAGAAGATTACGATTTAATTGCAGAAATATGGACAACATGCAAAATGCCCAGAAAATGGAGTGATGCCATAATAATACCAATTTTTAAAAAAGGTGATAGGCTAAAATGTACTATTTACAGACCCATATCACTACTGAATGTAACATACAAATGAATGGCAATGTTAATTAATGAAAGGCTAAAAGAACTAGGAGAACAAAAAATAGGCGAATACCAGGTTGGGTTCAGAACACAAAGATCAGTAACAGATCAAATTTTCACCCTGAAAAACACTCAGGAGAAAACAAAAAGAAAGGGGACGCAGATGAATGTCCTTTTTATTAATTACAGGCAGGCGTATAACACAATAAACAGGTTATAACTGCAAGAAGTATTAAGAGAACTACAAATCCCAGGTTGGCTGATACAACTAGTGAGAATGACTTTAAAGATCACAGAAAATAAAGTAAGGGTGGAAGGTAAAACGTCAGAAAGTTTCAGGACTGAAAGAGGACTTAGACAAGGTGACCCACTTTATCCTAATCTTTTCAATCCATTACTGGAGGTGATCATTAGAAGAAGTGGAATCCAACCAGATAAAAGTATATTAAATAATCCCCATCAAGTAATGGCATATGCTGACGATCTGACAATATTGGTTAGAACACAGACAGAGCTTAAAGATGTCTTCTTGAGCAGTAAAAAAGAAGTAAGAAAATTTGGTTTGGAAATAAAGGGAAAAAACAAAATACGTGGTTTTCAACACAAAGGATACAACTAACTCTATGTTAACGATCACAAGTAATCAAGACAACACGAAATATAAATTTGAAAAGGTCCGAAATTTCACATTCCTAGGAATAGATATCACAAGCAGTGGGGATGGTAATGAGGAAATAGAAAGAAGAATAACAGCAGGAACTAGAAGTGCTGCGATGCTAAAACCAGTGCTAAATAATAAATCAACATCGCATGCTCTTAAAATCCATGTGTACAAGTCAATAATAAGACCGGTGATAACGTATGGAAGTGAAGTGTGGCTGCTAACCAGTGCTGTCCAGAGTAAGGTAGCAAGATGGGAAAGAAAAATACTCAGGAGAATCTATGGAGGAGTCAAACTGGAAGAGACATGGAAGAGAAGGACAAATGAAGAAATCTACGTGCTTTACCCAGATCTGCCCATAATTAATATTATCAAGCAAGGCAGATTGCGTTGGTGGGGACATGTGGCAAGAATGGACGACAACAGGATGCCCAAGAAAGCCCTAAAGATTGAACCGGAAGAAAGAAACAGAAGGGACAGACCGCCAACAACATGGGTCGAAGATGTTAAGGAAGACCTAGTAACCCTGGATAACTGGGAGCAATTAGTCCTCAACAGGAAAGAATGGAGGAAGACCATGGCTATGGGCCCAAGGGCCTTTTGAGCTGTTTTATATATGTATATATATATGTATATATATAAAATGTACACATGATAGACTTCTAGAATAATTTTTTGGATTTTATCAAAATAATTAAACAACAGAATATTCTATGGTTAAAATTTATAGTTCTCCCACCCTTTAGAAAAACAAATATAAAATTATCTAAGTTTGATTCAAAAATTAGACTTCTCTAAAATGATATCCAGAAAGAAATCTTTATATAAAAAAGACGAAAATTCGTAACTAACTTCTAAGTAACATAAGTAAGTACAGCAGGTATGATGAACATTTATACTTAAACAAAAACAAATGTTTTGTAAACTTTTATACCAAGTAAAAACCAAATTTGAGATTTTTCACCATCTTATGTTATTGGACTAAAAAATGAGCAATGTGGAGTTAATCTAGTAATTGATTTGAGTAATTAAGTAGATCAATGCCAGTTGTTTGAATAAAACATCTAACCATTTGAAAATTTGAATGAAAGACTTACTTAACAAATATAACAATTATGAATCTCGTTGAACCCATTACATTACAAATAGATATTTGTTGTAGAACAATGTAATTCTGGAATTTCTTTTCATGAGCTGTAGAAAGAATGGAGAGGGGAGCAGCTTTTGAGCGTTGTAGATAGAGGTATCTGAGGGGATTTCAACCATAGAGCACCGTGATTTAACACTTCCTTAGTCAGCATTGCAATGTCAGAGCAAGAGGTACCCATATTAGTAGCATTGATTATTATCGTGTTTCTCACAATAGAAGGTGAATAATCGTCTGAAATTTTTAGAAGACAACTTTAAGAGGTGTATGGGTGACATAAACAATCTTTGGAAGGAAGAAAATCAATTAAAAATAAAAGTCACTGATATTTCCCTTCGAGGACCAACGTAATTGAGGAGAATATTCGCATTGTTCGCCGTCTTCTCGTCATGTATCTTGTATTCAATAAATATCTCAATTTTTTTATATTACAAATCTGAATATTTCCCCGTCTGTTTATATAGAAAAAAACAATGGATGCTAGAAACAAACGTTGCTCATTGTTGCAGTTAGTGCCACTAAAGCTTTTTATTTCAATTACTTGCCGATCTTTCTACTTTGGCTGCTAATTTATAACGCCTTTCAAGTTGTGCGGTTTTCCCTTTTTTAATTTATTGTTATCACTAGGCCATTAAAAATATTATTAGCTTCAGCTGCTAGTAAATCATGCTAACAACCGACAATTTCTTAAAAGCGCGCGTGAGCAATATCTTTTGTTTTATGGGCCCACTTTGTAAACAATATTAATGTGCCGAATACGAGGAGCATCCGTTAAGCAGGCTTGCCTTCGCAGTTTCTCTTCTAATAATGCCGTTATGAGATGCTACTAACAATTTTAGAAATGTGCCATTTCACTGTGAAATCAGTCTAGTGCTAACTGTAGTGCCTACTACTTAGAACGGGGTAAGTTTTTGGTTTCCTTTTCTTACTCTACCTGCTAATAATTGCAGGTATATGGTTATACGAAAAAAAAAACAAAAAGACGTTCACACGATAAGGAAATTCCAAAAATATTACAAAATCTGTTGAAAGGGTTGACAAAACGAAATTTCAATGGTATTTTTAAAAAATATGCATCAATAGAAGATAATTGAAATATTTATCAGTGCTTGGGGAAAATGTCCTTGATGCTAGAAAATGATTGTCCTCTTCGAGGTCAGCATGTCCATCGCCGACTATTAAGAAGGAAGACATAGTTGTTACAATGTCAAGCGCTTGACCCATACCAGACAAAAAAGTGTTTGGACATTCTTGTTGGAAAGACAAAAAGTTTAGAAAAAACAAATTGGACATGATACGGAGATTCAAAAAATATTACACGACTCATCAAAAAATTATAAAGATATTACACAACTTATCAAAGAGACTAGATAGTTTGAGTGATGACAAAGATTTGGAGGAAATGTTTTCAATGCTGCAAATTAATTGTTCTCTTCGAGACCAGAATTTCCATCTTCATCTCTTACGCTGCTCTAAACATGTCATCTATTACCAGACAAAAAAGGGTATGGATATTCTCGCATCTTTAAGTGAGAAAAGTTTATTCCCTTTGGGTACCGAATGCCTTAACGGACGAATAGGTGACTCAACGCGTTTTGCGATATCACGAGATACCCAATAAGTTGAAAAATGGAACAAGGAAACCTTAAGTGAGGAACAAACTAGCAGAGAGGCGATTTTCCAATGACGAAGATTTTCTGATAGCATAAAATGACGAGTGTTTCCAAATCCTCGAAAGCACGTGTAAAATCTGATTTGACAACTGATTTCTAAGGAGCAAATGTACATAGAGTGTCATCTTTTGAAATATTACGAAATTTAAAGGTGTATTGCAGAACTTTTCCACTACCCTGTGAACAAAAAGTAAAGAACAAGCAATTTATTACAAGTAAATTTTTCTTGAACCAACCAATATCATTTAGTAGTTTGACCAAAAGTAGGACCAACCTCCTATCTTCATTTCTTTATGGTCAATTATCTTTTCGGATCTCGAGAACGTTTGGAGATGGAAATTTTGCGAAAACATTTACTCAGTCTTCCTGCCCCCTAGGCGTACGGGAGTCTCTCTGGACTTTCGATATGTTACAAAATCTATAGTCAGAATCTAATTACAATCGTCTGTGCAGATATTGAAAAAATATCGCCTAGAATTGAGCGGTTCAGGAAAAACAAATAAATGCTTGTTTTTCAGCGTTATATTCCAAACAAAATGCAAGGACGAGACTTACGATGTTTGGTAGCTTTTACAGAGAGTTATTTTTTATGAGGAATTTGGGTCACTCTTACATATAGGGTGTTTAAAAAATGACCATGTTTAAAACTGTGCCAAATGGAAATATGGGATCTTCACCACATTATGATTTGTTTAAATATACATACAGAGTCAGGACATTTATTAGTTTGTAGCGCATATTAAACGTAATATATAGGGTGTTCACAAAAAATACATCTATGATACTGACCAAGATAGAGAAATGGACCTTTGCTTTTTGAAAATGCACGTCTATATAGCAGCTTGGGGCACTTTTTGTAAACATTGGTACTTTATTATCCTATCCCATTAAACATTTATAGTTTCCTAGTTTCAAATACCTTAAATTGTGAAGTTTCTTAATTTATGCTTTGGAAATAATACAAATGACTAGAAAGATTTAATGTACTTTTTCATGCATAGTATGTATTTTGTTTTATTTTATGTTAGTCTTTTATGTTATTGTAGAAACTTATTTATATTAATTTACATTTCATTTTTTAACAAATAAGATTTTTTAAAATTTATTTTTTCCGTCAAGATTTATTCTTTATTCAACTTTAAAGCTATATGTAGAAATTGAGAAAAAAATTATACCACGCCGGGTAAGACACTAGATCTAGATGTTTTGTTCTGTTTTATTTTATTAATCTACATTTCAACGTTTCTATGTTTCAAAAACTTTTTATTTTAATTTCGTAACGCTTCCTCCTGCTTTATTATCATTTTTACGTTGCCTCCTTTTATTTTAACCGTACAATCAGGTAAAAGTGTGTCAACAGTCTTTCATTCCGAGAATTATAAATGAGACTCGTCTCGTAGCGCTATTGATTTACGTTGCGCTCAAAGGTCAGCTGTCTCGAGTTTATGTATGACCGCGTATATCGTGGATGTACAAAAAAGAGGATGATATTTAAGTAACAACTTTATTAAACTTATTTTATCCTCTATGCTATGATTTATGATTTACTATAAATAATTTATTTGTTTTATTAACGTTTCGGTTACTACTCTGTCGCCTTTGTGCAAAGTTTTATTGTACAGGATGTTAGTATTTCTAACTTAAGCATAAAGATTGTAAATATTTTAGCCAAATTCATGCAAAGCTACGTATTTTAATACTAGTCGATAATGAAAAAAATTGGCATTCTTGTTTTACAATAAAAAAATTGAATTAGCAATATTTGTTTTATGTCGTAAATCAATGACAGGACCTTATCAAGATAATTTTAGTAGAACAGTCGCAAGTATATAGTTGTACACAATCCAGAAAATCATTAAATCATTAAATAATTAATAAGAGTTTATATTTGTTACAGATTTTGTTTACACGCGAGAGGATCATATACTGGAGTAGTGAAGCAACACAATCATTTGTCCAATTTATAAGAAAGGGGATAAAAACCTGTTTTCAAATTATAGAGGCATAGCATTACTAGATGTTACTTATAAAATACTTTCCAGGCTTATCCGAAAAAGGTTAAGTGACGTCCATGACCAAGAAGTAGAAGAGTATCAAGCTGCGTTTAGGGAGAGAAGAGGAGCTTCAGATCAAATATTTACTCTAAAAATGATAATGACCAATAATTACGAAGATAAGCTAGAACTGTACCTATTGTTTATAGGTTACAAGAAATATTATGATTTTGTCACTAGAATTCAATTATAGGAGGCCTTGGTTAGTCTGGGTATCCCCAGAAAGCTAATTAATCTAGTTAAGATAACGATATCAAAAAACTCTAATAAAGATTTGAAGTAAAGGGATCCGTTGTCTATAATACTTTTCAATTTAGTCCTACAGGTAATATAGAGAGAGGCTAAAATTCAGAATAATAACATGATATACCAACGGAAACACCACCTCATTGTATGTGTAGATAAAATAGTCTTGATATGTAGATCCAAGAAAGAACTGGAGAAGGTTTTCAATAAGTTAGAAAGAGCATCAGAGAAACAGAAAAAACAAAATACATGGAATCAGGAGAAGGACCACAAGAAGAAACAAATCACAATAAGTTTGAAGGACTGAAAAGGTCAGTCATTCCAAGTATTTAGGAGCATCTGTGCCATGCAATAACAAAGAAAGGGAAGAAATTGGTAAACGTGTAGCAAAGCCAAATAAAGCGTTAGGAATACTAAATAATATATTAAGAGCAAAGATGATATCAAGGGCAGCCAAATTTAGAATTTATAAAATGATAATTAGACCTAAGACACTCTACGTATGTGAAACTTGGCCATTAACAAAGAAAAATGGAATTAGACTAGAGATTTTGGAAAGGAGAGCACTCAAAAAAATTCTAGGCGGGACTAAAAATGCAAAAAAAACTAGAGAAAACCAACAAGGAAGTAAAAAATATATATGGACACTTAGATATAGAACAAATAGAGACAAATGGAGAAAATTGACAAAACAATAGAAGAAATGGACTAGTAGTTGATATATTCAGGATATATATATATATATATATATATATATATATATATATATATATATATATATATATATATATATGTATGTATGTATAATCACAGGATACATTTCAAAGGCAGTTCGACTGTCGCCGCTGATCGTAATGAGCCAGAATCAACACCATCCCCCAATTTTGAAAATTAGTTTTGTAGTTTTTAGTTGTTTTTCAAGTTGGGAAAACCAGTCCATTGCCTCCGTGGGTGTTTTAAATACGGTCGAGTCCGGTTATAGTGGACCCTCAGTTATAGTTGACCGTTACTAAGTCCCAGTCCCATATATAGTTGACATATATAATTGACTACCAAATATTGTTAAATATGAAATATTGTAAATAAAATTAAAATTATTGCGGATGGTTTTTGTTAATTCTGGTCAATGACTTGCATGTACAGGTATAAATATATTCTTGGAATAACAGAATGTTTTGGTCATCCCTTTGTAACTCCTTCAACATTTCTTTTGTTTTGTTTGTGTTAATATTTTTCTTAGAAATTTGTCTTTCTATTAATTATATGTATAATCTGTAAATCACCCTCAGTTTGTGTTATTGGTTTCATTCGGTCAGTCGAAATATCTAAAAGTGTTGTCGCTGGATACCAAACTGACAGTTATTCAAGAAATACAGAATTGTTCCAGTCAGAGTGAAATGAGTAGAGAATACCAGATTAGTAAACAGAGTGTAAATGGCATTTACAAAAACCGGAAAAAGATTTTAACGGCTTCTGCGAACTGTAGTTCCCAGGCAAAACGTTTGCGCCGTGCTAATAGGGATGATCTAGACTAGGTATTGTTGAAGTGATAAAACTTTAAAATACAAGGGAGAAAGATGTACAGGGGGCAAAATTCGAAAAAAAGGGTAACAGAAAAAAGAAAAGTCATGATAATTGGCCGCTTTTAAAAGCCCAGGTGTTTCTAAAATGTTACATATCGGCAAAATAACAATGATAGTATTATCTATTTTTGAAAAGGAATTAAGGAGTTGGAATCAAGAACTGCAAGGTAAAGGTCGACAAATATTACTGGTGGTGGACAACTCTCCAACTCATTCAACAGTTTAAAATTTAAAAAATATTATTAAATGTTTCTACCACCGAACACTACATCTGTCATACAAGCGATGGACTAAGGAGTCATCCGCAAATTTAAAGCCCAATATAGAAATCTTTTACTCTAACATTCTTAAGGAAAGTAAAGCTGGGAAAGTTGAATGCATTTCACTTCTAAACGGAATCCAGTTCGCGGCCAAAGTCTGGAACAAAGTCACTGCAGCAACAATTAAGAACTGTTTTCGCGAATCGCAGCTAATGGATTATAAGTTGTTCGAAAACGAGGTAGGGTAGTTAATTCTTATAAATATTATCCCTTTTTTCACCAATTATTAATAATCAATATTTTGGGGAAAGCCAGCGTGGTCCCGTGGTTGAGGGGCGGGCTGCGATGCTGACGAACCCGGGTTCAATTCCCGGTGCTCTCTGATGCCTGGCGGGTGGCCTACTCAGTCACTAAAAATAATTGAGTACCTGCGTTCACTCGAACAAGGGGTAATAATGGCGGTCGTTTTAGGCGCAGTGCTTGCCACACCGCCCCGCACCAGAGATGGTGCGCAACGACCGGGCAGAGAGAGCGAACGTAGGGGAGCCTTAACCTCTCAGTTCGCAGGCTGTGCTCCCACGCGGGGCGTAGAGCCTTACCATTTTGGGGTAAAATTTAGGTTGATCCCGATCTTACATTAAACTGTCAATGTTGTTTGGAGTGGGCGTATGGGTATATAAGAAATTAACATGAAATTAAATGATGTACTCTTTATAGGATGAGGAGAACCTTGCAAAGTGGGTTACTACCAACAAATTCAACTCTATAATTAATGCCGAAATATTGGACAATTTTGTTTGGGTGAATCTGCACTTGGTAACAACAGAGGAAGTCACTGATAACACGATTTTGTCGAATTTCTTGAGAGAAGAAAAAGAAGAAGAAGAGTTGTCTGACGAAGATGAAAAGCCGCCACAAAATGTTATTAGTGCATATAAACAATTCCGTATAATATGTATATTATAGATACTGTATCAATAAAATATGTCAAGAGCGTTTAAATCCAAATTGTTACTTAGCCTCTTTTTATCCTGACCGAATCGGTTATAGTGGACTTCGGTTATGGTTGACCAAATTTGACGGTCTTCAGGAGTCTACTATAACCGGACTCGACTATACTTCCAACATACTAATTTCATTTGCCCCCTACAAACAAGACAACATGGGAGAGCCAAATTGGAAAATTACCATAGAATTAAAAATGACTCGTACAGTCAGTTAAGTAAAACCGTGTTTGGCATAATTACCACTTGGTAAAAGGTATCGCATCGTCCTAATTCTTTCATGAGTCGATAGAGGAAACATTGGTCCTTGATTTTTTTGTCACAAAATATTTAATTGGCATTGAAGTCTTGCTAGAGAAACGCATAAAGCACCATGAGTGCCGCTTACACATCGCTCTAGGAGACTGTGTTCCTCTGTACCCACCCGAAAGGTCCGAACATGGCTCATACAACGGCTCCTTAGTACATGAACAAGTCAAAAATATTTGTGACCAAGTGGGTGCAGCGATATAAGCATGCAAAAATGGTCGATAACTTGCTGGAAGGTAGCTCGATAGGCAAAGTGCCCCTTAAAATCGAAAAACAGATCGTGAATTTGTTTTCGCGGAACCTGGGCTTAACATTGCGTCAAGAAGCAGCGAATTTGAAACAGAGAAGTGTAGACATATTGTACGTTGCTATCCGAACCCATTTCCGTGCCTAGTTCAGTGAAGAAACCTTTGTTACGTAAAAATCATGTGACGAAACGGCTCGCTTGGTAACAGGTCGGTACAGCGGCCCGTTAAATACCCAATAGAAGTGCATTTTGGAGCTGCTTCTCAAAACTGATTTTCAAAACGTCGCATCTGTTTACGTACAACTTAAATACTTCGAAAATGCTCGATATTTATAAAAAATATTTGTTATCCACTGCTGAACATTGATTCATCAAGAAAAACGAGGACTTGATCATGCAGGAGCACAAGACCGCAGCAAGCTTTGCATCGAGTCAAAACAGCAGTATGGTATCGTTACACTTGATTCCCCGTCGCCGTCTCCCGATGCAAATCCGATTGAGAATGTGTGAGCATACATCAAGCACAAGCTTCGTGGAAGTTAACACGTGGCATTTGGAAGTCCTTGCCGGATGAATACGCCATTAGTTTGGTCAAAAGCACGCCTAGAAGATGCCAGGCAATTATCGACACCGGTGGTGACTGGACACATTATTGATACAACAGCATTTTTGTTCTAATGAAGTACAACGTACCCATGTATTTTAAATGTCTTTAAATAATTTTTCTCTACATTAATACGCTCTTACTTAACTGACAGTATGAAAGATGAACCACCAAATCTTTTCAAATTATGTTTGTCTACCAATATTGTGCCATAGTATATCTATGTTTCTGAAAATTCTTTTCATCACTCTCCAAGGAAATTCACTGATTATTTACCAAATAATTGTAGAAAATTTGCGTACTAACTGAATTTTATCTAAATTTCTATGGGTTCACTTATTTATTTTTTGCATGGTGTTAATGAGACTAACGCCTTATGTGGAAGCATGACCTGCGAACTAAGAGGTCAACGCTTCCACATGCTTGCCTTTATTACCGTCGTCACCCACCATCTTTGATAGGGGGCGATGTAGCAAGCACCGCGCCTTAGACGACCAACATTATTACCCCTTGTTCGAATTAAAGGCAGGTATTCAATTATTTTTTGTCGCTATCCAGGTATCTGGCCCCAGGTTTTATCACAATATGTAAAAAATTAACTTGAAGTATTTTAGTGCGACTTGAGCTTTATCTAACAAAGCAAGAGATTTTTCTTTTACTAAAGATTTGTATATATAAATTTAACTATTTTTATTGCAATTTATCATTATTTTTCAATTAATGAAAACCAGCTACTACTCCTCTATTTGACACCCAGAATCAAATATATCTTGCAAATATTGAATATCAAAACACTTAATAGAAGGAACGCTTTTGTTTCAAATATTTTGAATAACTGGTTATTATTAAGGAGAATAGTGGTGGCAAAAAGCTTTAGAAAGTTTTTAAAAAGGGCAATGAGACCCAGTAACCGATTTTACCATTTATCGCATACCCGAAAAGTTTCTTCAGATTGGTTTGGTTGCAAAAAATTGTAAAGGTAATGTGGGTTCGAGAAAAGATAGAAGAAATGAATATTGCTGTTGTTCGACAATCCATTTGGAATATTCCGAAGAATTCCAGGATTACCAATATTGTATATATCAAAACACTTGATAGAAGAAATAGATTTTTGTTTGAGATATTTTGAATAATTAGTTATCACTAAAGAAAATGGTGGTATCAAACCTGATAGAAGCGTTTAGACCTCCAACCACAACTCTAAAAAGTTTTAAAAAAGGTCAACGAGAGCCAGTAAGCTATTTTACCATTTATCGTATAGTTGAAAAGTTTGTTCAGATTGGGTTGGTTGCAAAAAATTGTAAAGTTAATGTTAGGGGTTCGAGAAAAGATAGAAATGAAATGAATATTGCTGTTGTTTGGCAGTCTATTTAATATTCCATGGAAACGTACAAAATATTTTAATGACATGAACTCCACAGAAAACGGAGTGATAAATTGCAATAGGACTTTGAAATATGCTCGTACCATCCAAATCGCCCACGTTTTAATGTGAAATCAGAAATGTATTGGTATAGAATCAGAAAGCAATCCAACAGAGAGGGCGCTTTAACTTACCGTAGCAACTCATGAAAAATTAGGAGACTCCGATCCTCTGAAACGACCTGGATGACATTAAAAGTCTTCACAAAGTTTGATTTCAAGTTTGATCTAATTTTTTTGCATAAAATTGTTGTAATTGATAAGATCTTTGTATAGAAACTTTTTTGCAGTTTTATTGGTTGATGAGCGACCACTAGACTTTCAAATTTCAGTTTAATAATATTTCTTTGCAGATATTGTTTAGAACTTCCAATCCATTGGCATTACAATTTTTTGTCCAATGATCCCGCTGTTTCGATTGGTATTTGGTGAAAGAAACATGTACACACTACTCTTTGTTCTAGTAACAAGAAGTAATTTACATCCCAAAAAGAGCCGAATCAACGAAACTGCCAAAAAGTCTTCACACAAAGGTCTTACCAAATGCACCATTCACCTAAAAACCTTTACGAAAAAATCTGACTTTGTAAGAACCTTCAATATCAAAGAATCAAAGTCACTTTCCAACTTTCTGTGTTGTTTGGTTAGATGTTTGGCGTTTCTACTAAACCAAGTAGTATTCCACACAAAGAAGCTTTTGATTTCCTGCCGAAGTTTGAAAGATTTGAATGTAGTACAAATACACCTTGACATTTTACTGCTCAATTATTCACACAGTTTTCTTTGAAATTTGTGTTTCCAAACTACATTATTTGGTACATTCCTCTGAAATATTCCAAATAGATTGCATTATTCATTTCAGTTATAACTTCTCAAATCTCCTCAAATTTTGCGGTTGTCCTCAACCAATCCATTATAAAGAATCGATTAGTGTTTGTTGTATTTTTCACATGTAATTCATTAAACCGTTGAACTCGCACAATTGAGAAGCCTGTGGCCGCCTCTCACTTTTACTTTACTAAAACCATGTCATAGACTTTGTCGATGATTTCTTGAGTAATAGCTATTTTTGGATATTTAAAACATGGTGAATCTTCTATGTTTGTTCTGTTACGCTTGAATTTGTTTGTCTCACTGTTTTCGGTTTCGTAGAAAGGACGTAAGTCACCCAATATAGAAGAAATTCTTCCATGGATTTGCTTTGCGTTTTTCCTCTTCCAAGAAAAAATTAAATTACACCACAAATTTTGCACTGTCATTCAAAGTGCTTGTGTTTATTCAACTGTAGAACAATAAATTAGTGTGAGAATGATTTGTAACCATAGAATATTTACCTATAAAAGGAAAACTTTAACAATAACTTATGTGCAGTTGTCGCTCTTTACAAGTATTCGAACTAAGTTACTACTGTTAATACTGCATTTTTCTTAAGATTTTCGGCTCATGACATGGGTGGGCATTCCCGAGATGTTGCACACATTTTGCATCAGAATGTTTTGCGACGCGTCCAGCATAGCTCCATTTAGGTTTAGCACCTGTTATTGCTACATCTTTAACTTTTTGATAGCTCCTATGTGAACATTTTTTCTGCATTTAATTATATGCTGAGCATTTGTCACTCCATAGCCCGTTGTGTTACCCTTAGTTGGTTCATCGAATGATTTGTCCAAGTCTCAATGCCTACATTCAAACAGGTGAAATACACTGGTCAAAAGGACAAGTTCTTTTTGTTTTTAAAGTTTTATTTAATTTACCACAAGCCATCCGAAGAAGTTTGTTTCTCCTGTTGATTTTACAAATTCTTTTTTTTTGCCCTAACATTTTTTGTGACCAAAGTATATGTAACCACTTACATTCTCTAATTGTATGTTGTCTGTTATTATATTAGGACTTTCTTTGCATTTTACCTTAGTTTTTAGAGGTTTAAGTTCAAATTCATTTTTATCGTTTATTAAGATATCTTTGTTCTCTTAATGAATATTTACAGAGCTACTGTAAATACACTTAAGAGCAAAGCAATCGATTCACTACCTAAACGCGCATTTTCGTCTCCTGTTTCAGTTTAAGAAAAATAAAAATAAAAACATTAGTATGCGAAGAGTATCTTTATTATTGAGCTTTAAATAACTGTTGCCCTTGCATTAATCGGATGACGTATTCAAAAAAATATGCATTACGAACGGGGTTTTACGAATCTTGCTAACTGGAACGCACGTGAATGGCCTACAGTATGCTTGCAATCCGATAATTCATTTCAGTCACTTATCCGAAGTTGACGTAAGTAAGTGTCGTTAACTGCTCGAGTGATTCGCAAGAAAATGGATACCACAGCCACCGAAGCAGCCCAGGCAGTTGCATTATTGAGAAAGGGCCTCAATCAGAGGGCGATAGAAAATCGACTAAATTTGACTGAATCAGCTGTGTTGAGTGCGGCGTCGGTACCGGAAAACAGGTGGCTACGTTCGTCGGCAAGGAGGCGGCCGTAACAACAGAAAGAGACGATCGATTTCTTGTATCAATATACCTCAGAAATCGGCATATAAGTGGCATTGACCTCAACCAAGAGTTGAGTGCGGTCAGAGATGCGGTCTCCAGCGCTTGGACAGTGAGAAGAAGACTGAAGGCAGCCATCCTGACCCAAAAAAAGGCAGCTGCGGGTCCCAAGCAACGTCAGGAGACGTTGGATCTGTAGAAGGCCTCATTGCTGTATTCAAGAAACTGTCGCATTTGGAGATGGCTCTTGCATTCTGGGCCGTCATTAAGAAGACTGAAGGCAGCCATCCTGACCCAAAAAAGGCAGCTGCGGGTCCCAAGCAACGTCAGGAGACGTTGGATCTGTAGAAGGCCTCATTGCTGTATTCAAGAAACTGTCGCATTTGGAGATGGCTCTTGCATTCTGGGCCGTCATTTCGATGCACGGAAAAACTGAGTTAGTTTTCGTACCTCGTGGAGGATGCGAAGGAGGTTTAACAACGGACCGCACTGCACGAGTGACTACTACCTAACTGGCTGACGTTGGTATACCGAAGATGGACTGACCCAGCTCAGACTTGAATCCAATTGAGCATATTGGGATGAGCTCGAACGAAGAGTCGGAGTCAGAAATCTTGCACGAGGGAGCGTAATGGAACTAAGAGCCGTGTTGATTGAAGAGTAGGAAACAATTCCTCAAGACAGCATTGGAAAGTCATCCGATCCGTGCTTAATCGCTTGAAAAGTACAATTTAAAAAATCATTAAATTAATTTCAACTGAGGATTTCATTTTTTTAAATTTTATAATCACCTTTTTCCTTTCAACTCTTTTGTATTACACATTCTTAGCCCTATAACTTTGTCAGAATAGGTCCGATTCCAATCAAAGTGGAACCATAGTTTTTAAACTTTCAAACGGTACACCGAACTTTACTTGGAATGCTAGCGGAATAGATACACATTCTCTCCAAATTTGATCATATTGCTGAGTCGATTGTTTTGTTCTCAAGTGTAGTTTAGGAGACATAATGGGTTTGATGTCTCTTGGATTTGTATAGTCGATGTTGATTTCAACGACTACACATAACTATAGTCTATTTCTGCATTGCTTAGTAAGTTTTGTGTGGCGCAGTGTTCTATAATATAAAAAACTTAAAAATTGTTTTGGTCAAATTATAATTTTTGTTTATAATTTATAGAATTGCAAAAATAAATTGGTTGATCTTATCTCCTTTCTCAGACAGTAATACTATAATGGTTATCCCATTATTTAAAATTCTTTCTTCTTTAAGATATCGCAAAGGTTTCTCCATTTTGATCGCTCTCCTTTTAGCTTTTCGACTAACCCTCGCCTGGTTCTTCTTCATTAATTTCTGATATCTCTGATCTAATATTAATGATTTTTGGTGTTTTTATACTCGGGGTGGTTCTATAGCGGTTTTCGTCACACTATTCTATTGTTATTTGACTTTGTTTTTTAATTCTTGTCCTTTTTCACTCTGATTTTATTTAGTTCATTCTTCCACTTCTTTTTCATAAAATTATTTTACATCTTTACTTATTTTTTAAGATTTCCTTAAAATCTACGTATTTTTCTTCTTAAACAACTGCCATTTTGTCCAACTTTTTGACTTGGTTTTTTTGTTACTTTGGTTACTGCTTCTGCAGTAGTTTTTATTTGTTTTTTGTTGTTGATCCTTCTTATCTTGCAATATGTTTTAGTTCTTCTTGGGATTGACTAGGTTTTGTTGTCAACAACTTAGTGCAATATTTTTATTTTTAGGTTTCTGAAATTCTCTCGTTTTTTTTTTAATTTTTATTATTAGCAAACTGTAATCGTTGCTAATGTTAAATGGATTTAAGGACATTAGGTCGCTTATTTTGTGTTTACCGCTACTAAGACTACTCTACTATCTGATTCACTTTTAATTTAATTATGTTTCGCGTGTCTTTTATGTTTTATAAAACCTTTTATTCCTTGATCTTTTATAATAAATTACGTATCCGATTGTAATGTTCTTGTCCACAGCATATTATGGATGGATCGACTATATCCAATGTTGTTTTATTAAGTTCTTCCTCTCATTCACAAAGATGACCCTCGTCTATGAGTGTTCTTAGTACCCTTGGTCTCCTTTTCTGACCGTTGCCTTAGTCGATGAAAGGCAGATTGCCTGGGATTCAGTCTTTTCTAGGGCACAAACATGATTGGAACACCACGCTCATCAAGGGTGGGTTGGCGAGGTGGGTAGGATGTGGGGAAAGAAGTAGCATGATAAGATATGAGAACATGATTTCTTTGCAAGTCAATCAAAACCATAGAATGTATAGTTAGAACTTATCTTCCTGTAATTATTGTAGTTATTGTAGCATTCTTGGAAAGTGATTAAAGTCAAATTATGCTTTTGTTTTTCTTTTATCGCAAGTTATAATGATAAAATACTTGCCATTTAGATTTGAGGTAATTTTCCTTACGCATTTTTGAGCTAAGACAGCATTCAACTTATATGATACTTTACACACTTGCTGACTTTAAAAATTGTGATTGTTACATGTTTGTCAACACTTTAACTTTTAAAATTATACGACATAGTTTAGAATGTTATTTTTGGTACGTAATAAAAAGACTTTTTTTGCAAGCTAACAGTAAAATTGAGTACGAGTATTTAAACAGTCAAAAGGTACAAATGAAAGAGCACTTTAAAATGACATGGCATAACTTATAGTCTAGATTTAAATGAATTGGCGTTTAAATTAACTGTTAACAACTCTATGATGCAGTTCTAGGAGCAGGGAATTTACCAACGTAGTAGCATATTAATTTTAATTAGTGAAACAAACAATTCTAGAGACTTTTGCACAATGTAGTCAATCAAGGCAACTAAATCAATAAATAATAAATTGCTAAGAGAACCAAATTGAAGGAATTTATCTCCAAATACCGGCGAGTCAAGAGAGGAGTCAAGGTTACAGTGCTGCTCGATTAATTCAATAATTTAAATATACATCTAGTGTTAAGAGCTAATTAAGCTAAACTACTACACGTATGTAAGCGCTAAGTTTTATATAAACCATGTTTAATCGAAACATATCTTGAAGAAAATGATGCAATTCGAATCCTGGGTGTTTATCGTAGACTAATGTTAGTAGAGAACTTTTATGTTTCAGCTACATTTTTAGAATTGTATTTAATTAAAATTTAAATTTATTATTTTTATTAATTTTAGCATAACATTACTTTGCTGTGCGTGGAAAATTTGAAAATATATTTAAGTATTGTTTACAGAAATAAATAAAATTGCAAACCTAATATAGGAAGTGCATTCAAGTTCTAAGGTTTCCATATTTTTTTCTGCCCAAGAAAATTGAAACTTCTGTTACTTTTCAACGTAATCTCCGTTTAAACGTACAAATTTTTCACAACATCGCCTCCATGATTTTATGGCTGCCGAGAACACTCTTTTATGGTGTTTTGCTCACTAGAAAATCGCTGATGCAACAGCGGCTCTATTGAAAAATGAAAGTCCATGGAGTGTCCTTCATGATATCAAATTTATAGCGGCATCACGTACTAAGTTGTCCTGCAACATTGTCACCTCCGCAACCTTATGTTTGTCAATTAGCATTCGTGGGACCCATCTTAAAGAAACTTTTCGCATTTTTAGGTCATCATGCAAAATGGACTTCACAGATCCTACGGAAATGCCAAGTTTAGAGGCGATATCACGCACACCTAATCGACGGTCTTCCATAACAACTCGCGCAATCATGGTTTTGGTTCGGCTGGTTTGTGGCCGAGGCTGTTTCGGTTCATTGTCACTCAACTGTCGATCTTCTTTAAGCTTGCACACCCACAAACGTACATTTTTACATCCATAACGCCTTCACCGCACCTCCCACTCAATTGGCGATGTATTTCTATAGGCGTTTCAATACGCAAAAGGAGAAAACGGATGATTATACGTTATTCTTGAACACTAAACGTTGTCATATGAAGTATACAAAATAACATTCACTGCAATGGCGGTAATTCAACCTGTGTACATTTTATGGTGCTGTCACCTATATTACAAATTAAAAATTAACTGGATTTTTCTACTTTACTGCTGAGAAAAAAATTTTGAGATCTTAAAACTTGAACGCACCTCGTAGATATTCAAAAACGGTGTACCGTTTACAAACATTAACTCTACAGCGTTGCGGTTGCGGTTTGTTTATTCGTTGCCAAGCCACCGACACTATTTTAAAATATTTAAGATACTTGTACACCCAACTTATAAACAAATAGTTTCTCATTTCTTCCAAACAGTGAAAACACACATTATCTCCTACACAGACAAAAGCTATTCAATTTTTGAATTAAAAAAACTATAATGAAATACTAATAAAAGTAGGGAGCGATGTGGCAAGCACCGCGCCTTAAAAACCGCCATTGTTACCCCTTGTTCGAAATAAACGCAAGTACCCGATTATCTGAGTGATTGAATAGCCTACCCACTAGACATCTGAACTCAGAATTGGACCCGGCTACGTCCCCACCGCAGCCAAGCTCCTCAATCGCACAACCACGCTGGAACACAGAATATTTTTCTTATTGAACTTTTATCTATAAGCTAAATATTCAAACAAGGAGTAACCTTAAATCGTTAAAAAGAAAATATGATGCGACCCAGAACACACACTGCAAACTACTGCGAAATCTCAAGATCTTCGCGAGATTTTGGCTTGAATCAATTTCTATATCTCCTTAGTATCATTTTATTCCTGAATTTTCGAGACTGGGGAGAACAGTTTTTAAAATATTCCCCAATTCTTTGTGTAGTTGTACAGTTGTGGTCAAAATTGGCCGACTGGTTCATAGGTAGGATAATACAGAACTCCCAGGTATAACAATTGTCATGTAGGACGGAAAATAAAAAAATCTTTTCTTTGTTCCTCTTGCTTTTTTCTTTCGATCAACCATTCTGTTACAGATAAAGTAAAAAAAAAAACGTTCTTTTGGGATAAGTTACTAAACTGATAATCCCTTCTCATCATTTCTACTCCTATTTATAGAGAAAATATAAATAAAATTGGTTTTCTTTATTTAGTGATTATTATTAACAATTTTATGATTGGGAAAGAGAAGATAAAGCTGGAAAACCAAGAGAAGCTTTAAAATAAATAGAAAATTGAGAGATTTAAATTAAAGGCATTGGAACTATGAATTACTGATCTAAATTATCGTAAACTATAAACAATACTCAGCTAAAAATATTCAAAATATCTATGTCTCACATGTCAAGAAATGACCTGAAACTTAAAGATTATAAATGAGGCGAAAGTTACTTGGAGATAGTTAAAACGGTGGAAAAATCCTACTACAAATAATATAACAATCCTTTTTCCCATGAGAATACGATTTCTGCGAAAAAAGAAGAAAAACATAAGGTAAAGTACATCAGGAGACTTGTTTAAAATCTCAGTGACGCACTCTTTTGTAATTACCAGTTAAGTTTTCTTCAAAATTCAATAACAGCTCTTAAGAAGGAAAAAACTCGAAATTAGTCTGAGGTTAATGAGCCAAACTTGATTTTATTTTTTAAATGGGCATCTAGTGGTACACAATTTAACTCTTTAGAGTGAAAATTGTAACTTGTAAAAGAAATAGCCGTTGCTACACTACTAAAACAGTTACAGATATGAAGAAGTTGTCTTAGACTAAAAAACTTCAAGACTAGACAATCTTCCAGAAACTTAATTACAAATCAAAAGGACATCTTTGAACCTACCAATTTTAAGACCCGCTCGAGGCAAGGTTTTGAAATTTTTTTCAGATTCCGCTCAAAGAATAATAGACGGTGGAAAATGCAAACATTCTACAGGCTCAAGTTATCCCGACCAGGGGGTATTGAAGGCAGCTTTTCCTCTCTAGAGCTTTTTGTCCAATAAAAATTAAAAATATTAGAATGGCCATGAAACTCGCTCAAACCAAATATTAATTTTATCTTTAAGATCAAACATTACCACAAAAACCCAAAATGATACCAAAAGTCACTTAAGTACAGTTCAGAGATACTACAGATGAGTGTATAAAATAGTGTTGGCATCTACAAAGCTGTATTGTTAGACTGAATTTTTCCTGTGTTTAAAATCAGTTTCACAATACATTTTCTATTAAAAAACACGAAAAATCTATTTATTGGAAATTTCATTCAAAAATGTCAGTAGACTGCGAACATAAAAATATTTGAAAGATTTTATTCATTTAATACTTCGTCAACGCAGTTTTTTAACACTTACAACTCGTTTAAAAGTGCTAGCGCTGTTTATTTTTGTTTGAGTAAAGTGACGATGTATGAAGTGCCGTTCAGATTCGCGCTATAGTAAACATCTTTAATTCTGAAAAGCACCCATTTCATTTCGGAGTTTACATAAATGAAACCAACATCACTGCGCATTCTTTCAATGTTATATATACCAAAGCTTTAATTAAACTATAATAAAATTCAGTGTATTTAATAGAATCAATACAGAAGCTCAAACACAGAACTTATAAAAATTGTTAATTCTTTGTTTTCCCATCTCTTTCACCCTTTCCTTCATCATCTTTCATTATCGTGTCTGGGTTTGCATCTTTTAATACCTCGAATATTTTTTATACAAGATGTTACAAAAAGATGCACTGCTTATGCATAGTCATGGAGTGATGTAACAAACAAAAAAATCTGTACAAATCTATAATTCTACAATTTTATTTTTGCGACGTTGTCGTATCATGATGAAGATGAAAGGATTTATGTCAGATGATTATGCAAACCTTATCGAGAACTTTTATGACTAACTTAACTTTCAGAAAATTTTGCTGAGATCATATTAATACCGAAACCAGGAAAGGATGCAAAAATTGCAATAAGCCTTCTGCCTATAATAGCAAAAGTTTTGGAGCGACTATTACTTCGAAGACTAAACCAAGATCTAGCACCAGAAGACTGGATGCCCCTCCATGAATCCAAAAACGTCCATTCTACTGTACAACAGACTCGCCGGAACTTGAAAACAAAGAATATTGCGCGTCAACCTTTCTAGCCGTTAGCCAAGCTTTTGAGAGGGTTTGGCATGAAGGCTTATTATTCAAAATTACTTACCTCTGCCCTACTTCAAAATTGTCAAATCATACTTAAGTGATCGTGCGTTTAGAACAAGAGTAAATCAGGCAGTGTCTAAAAAATGTGCCATTAAAGCGGGAGTTTCTCAGGGCAGTGTTATAGGACCACTTTTGTATGTGTTATATACATCCAATCTGCCAACTAATGCTAACACTACAACAGGAACGTTCGCGGACGATACAGTAATTCTCCCTAGAGACCAGGACCCAATGACAGCCACCAATAAATTACAAAACCGTATAGATTAATTGCAGATCTGGTTAGATAAGCGGAAAATTTAAACCCGTAAAATTAAGTTTCAGCAAGTAACCTTTACATTGAGGAAAAATCATTGTCCATCAGTTGACATTAATGGAGTAGATATATTACAATCCAGCATAGCTAAGTATTTAGGCTTTCACTTAGATAGTAAATTAACCTGGAAAGAGCATATAAATAAAAAGCGAAAACAAATGGACTTGAAAATAAAAGATTTGTGCTGGTTGTGTGGAAGAAAGTCAAGCCTATCATTAGAAAACAAATTATTATTGTACAAGACTATCATTAAACCTATTTGGACTTACGGAGCAGAACTTTAGGGATGTGTGAGCAAATTCAATACAACCTTAATCCAAAGATGCCAATCCAAAATATTACAAATGATCACAAATGCACCTTGGTACGTCACAAGTCAAACCCTTCACGACGACCTGAATGTGCCCTATGTTAAAGACGTTATTATGGAACGAAGTGCTAACCACCAGGAAAAACTGGAAAGTACTTCTACACCCATTACTGGAATAACGCAATGACAGACGCTTAAAACGATACTGGCCAGCTGACCTAAATGGTTAAAGAGGACGCCTTCGATGGAAGGGCCTCATCACGTCATAGTCAGTACTGTATTAGTACTTAAGTTATTAAATTAGCTCATAGAATTGTAAGCTTTCATTGCTAATAAATCTGTAAAAAAAAGAAAATTTTGCGTGATAAACTCAGTCCGTGGTAGTAGAATTATATAGTAAATCTACCGTTTTTGTTTTATTCTAGGTATTCTTATAGGCCTACTTTGCCTTTTTCTATTGAACTCCTTTTTGTTAATCTTGCCCATTTTTAAATATCTTAGCTGCTATGTCAACGAAAATTGAAACTTAACATAGGAAACTAGAGGTAGAATAGAGCAATCAAGACAATCCTTTCAAAAGATGAAGAAAATTTTGACCTGTAGAGCCTTGTCCATTCCCTTACCTATTCGATTATTAAGATGTTATGTCTTCAGTGTCTTCTTGTATGGCGTTGAAGCATAGACGCTCACTGAGGCAATGTGCAAAAGACTGGAAGCTTTTGAGATATGGACCTATCGCAGGATTTCGAAGATCTCATGGATGGACAGGGTTACAAACGAGGAAGTACTACGACGCATAAACAAACAACCATCAAAAGAATAAACTTACATATCTGGGCCATGTTATGAGGAATGATAAATACAAACTACTTCATATCATTATTCAAGGAAAAATTGAAGGCAAACGCGAACCAGGAAGACCTAAAATATCATGGCTCAAAAATTTACGTCGGTGGTATTGACACCCCCGCACTATTTAGAACGGCAGTTGATAAAGTAAAAACCATGTTACTGATCGCCAATGTTCTCGGAGAGCAAGACACTTAAAGAAGAAGAAGTCTATTTAATTTTAATATTATTTTGTCCACTACAGCACAAAAACATCATTAATTAAGATTAAAATGTATATATCACTCATCTCGAATGGCTTGAAAGGTATGTTAAAAACTCAAATTATGTTATATGCTTGGTGTTTGGTACTACGATTTTCGTCTTTTTGTAAGTAATGAAGTTTTTCCATTTCTTTCTATCTCTTGGTTTATTTCTCGCTTGTGTCCACGTGGTGTGTTTCTTTTTTAATATTTTTCTTATTCCCTTATTCCATGTTGTTTGGGACGTCCCCTGAGTTTCTTGCCTAATGAGTTCGCCTGCCATACTTCTTTAACCTGCCTATTAGAGTCCATTCAGGTCAGTTACTTGGTTTTCTTCTATTTCGTCTTGTAATTACATAACTTGGAGTATTTTTCTGATTTCATTATTACTAATTTTATATAGTCTAGTACACCTTTCGATTCTCTTGAAGAATTTTGTTCCAGCTGCTATAGTCTCTTTTTTCTGTCTTTCAGTGAGTACCCACGATTTGCAGCTGTAAGTAAAAATGGGTGTGTAGGTCACTTTGTGCACTTCTTAGAGACTTTTTTCTTTCTGATAAATCCTATTTTCAACGCTTCGAATACCTGTCCTGCCTTATGTATCTTATTACTTACGTCCGATTCATTATTTCCTATTTTCCCAACGATTAAACCAAGGCAAATGAAAACAGTCCAAACTTGTTCCAACTTTTAGTTGTCTAATCTTATTGAAGTTTGCTTTTGATCTTTAGAGATTACCAGGATTTTTGTTTTATCTGTGTTTATATTCGTGTTTCTTGATTTAAGTTTTTCATGCCAGACCTCCAAGTCGTTTTGTAGTTTTCTTCGGATTCTGCAAATATTGCAATGTCGTCTCGCTGACTTGTACCCTACAGCCAATTTTTTTTTTAAATTTCTCAGATCTTGTATCTTGATACTTTATCGGAAGCTTTCGATAGATCTATGAAACATTCACTAGTATTATGTTGATCAATATTATATTTCATTTATATTTTGTTATCCACACAAAAACAATACTTCGTTTTATACACAACAATAAAAAATTTCATGGAAGAATTAAATAATATAAAATTAACACCTAAATTTAGATTTATCTGTCAATTTTTGTGTTACATATCATGCAAATTTAATATTAAAGTGTCAAAGAGTGTGAAAAACAGGACAAATCGATTAAACAGTTAGTCTGAAAAGTTCTGAAAATATTGTGACTTTAAAGTTACCACAGCGCCACGGATAGGTGTGAATTGTTCTTTACCGCCATAAAGATTACTTATACGACTCCTTGAAATTCGGAGATATTGTATAGACGATGTATAAACGAATCACATCCTTTTTTAACTGATGTGTTACAATTTTATATCTTTGAAGTGATTGAAATCAGTTCATCCCGTAATATCCGAGCTGCCGTTAGCCTACCGAAAAAATGCAGATGGTTGCGTAAGCATGTCAAACTTTACAACCCGCAGACTATGCCACGCATTGAATTTTGTGGCTGGTTAATCTCCAACGCCCTTGTATACTCATTTTGTTTACGGATAAAGTCAAATTTAGTTAAGACAGTGTATCGAATACTTGGAATTGTTAACAACAGCTTTCATTTAGTATCGCGTTATTGAGGATACTTCACAGATATTTAAAAAAATGACAAAAAAGGTGCTAGGATTATTATTTTTTTAAATTATGTTCAGGGGGATAGTGTAGCTTTCCAATTTGGTAAACAACTTACTAATTTGTTGGATCATAATTGGATTGCAAGAAAGGTGTCTACTTAACTAATCTAAGTTTCTCAAATATTGCATTTGGAGAGATGCATAAATACTAGATATGAAACAAGTATGTGGAGTCCATGCCAAAAATAGTAGCGGAAGTTACTACCTACTTGGGGGTTTCAACAATAGGTGCACGCCCAAGGTAATGTTTAGGCGCTTTATCTATATAATAGCACACCAATGGTTGGAAGGCGAAAGCTGTTCGATCAGCTTCGGTTGGCGCTGGCTTTCACCACAGTTTGTCGCGCATGCCAAGTGTATAGTAACAAAACTTTTTAAACACCGAACGTTAATTTAATAAAAAATTCTACGAAAAAATTAATATTACGTTCATCTATTACTTAAGTATTGCTATCAAGAACATCCTCTGCATACTCTTTTATTATATATTTTTCCACAAATATTGTTATTTTAAGCATTATTTAAAAAATATTTATATCAGCATTCCATTAGGTACACAAGTCGTTAGACAAGACATTTTACACTCTCTATTGAGTAAACATTAACAATTATTTAACCACAGATGGAATTGTGCATATTGACCTTTTTGGATATCAGTTATGTGGAGGTTATACATTTGTTGAATAAGCGAACGCTTAATCAAACGGCCTTGGATAATTATTAAGAAACTATAAAAGCCTAATAATAGATTTCCATGAAAATATATGTTCCGTTATGTAAGCCAGGATTATTTTTAAAAATGGAATGTCAGCTGCATATCCCTTTCCTCTTTAATTAAGTTTTTAAAAAATGAAACTACTCGTATATTAACAGTACCTCTTGATTGCTACAATAAGTATTTCAATAAAAAATACTGTGAGCGCGGCGGTGTAAAATTGTTTACGAACTTATTCTTGGTATAAACGCAATGCCACTGATTTGGTGAAAATAAAATTAAAGTGAACTATAGCGAATGCTTCGAATTGAACGGTAAATATAGAATATAAGAAAATGTAATTAAAATAAATTCAACACTCACATCTTAGGCATAAAATGCTCTCTGTAGGGTAGCTGAATTGCTCTTTAATCTGCAAAAAAGTAAACGGGACAATTCTAGCCATTCAATTAATGGTATAATTGTTTGACTTGTTCAGACGTATTAAAAAATCGACAAAGAATGTAAATAAATGGCAGCAATATTTTCAAGTACAAGGCGGTAGCCATTTCAGACAAGCTGCACCATACGCCCACCAAATCAGCAGAGAATGCAGGCACACATTTTGAAATGCAGACAAAAATAGTGTAAATGCTAGCTTGCTATTCAATCTTTAGAATTGGAAAACTCCCGACACGGCGGTAGATAAAGGCACTTTAGCTACAACAAGTAAAATATTTGTTAAGTTGCGAAATATTAAAATTGGCCTAGAGCGAATACTCAACATGCATTTAAGACTCCCATTAGCTCTGGTACAACTACAAAATTGACTAGACCGATTATAAAATTAAATATAAAATTAAGCAACAAGCAGAATCTAAACTTATTTAAAATTAATTAAATCTTTGTTGGCTCTGAATTTTATCTTGTTGGGCAGCTTTATGAAAATATCGGCCAACTGTTCCTCGCTGACGACGTGGTTGATGTCGATATTACCACCCATGCGGCGATCCCTGGTAAAATAATACTTAATATCAATGTACTTCGTGCGCTACTGATATATAGAGTTGGTGATCAATTTTTGGGCTTTGTCTATGTACAACGGCGACAGCCCGCGACGTTTCCATCAAAACATCGCACACTAAGGCACGCATCCGGATGACTTCCTTAATGACTATCGTCTGCTTACGGTTGAACCAGACCATTGGCCTCTCATTCCAACGTGCAAACGATGACTTCTCTAAAAACTGAGATAATTGTTAAACTGAATAAGTGAAGCCAAGTCGCGTGCCGGGGGCCAAATGCGCAAGACGACGATCTAACGGCACATTGGCCACTTTTTCGGGGTGGCTATTTTCGTCAGCATTCGCTCGCAACACAACATTTAAGAATTTTTCTATAACATTTTGTGTGTAGACTGTCTGATAGATCCGCAATTTATGTTAGTCGCGGTCGTGATCAATTTAGAGACCAAGATAACAGGTAGCCAAACTGCTACTTTTTAGTAGTTCAATTAACTTTCACATACGCGTTGGATCACGGCCAAGTGTGGGACCATTATCCACATACAAGGTCAAATGACGTACACACATAGATCAATGCCTGATGCCTTTATCTCGATTTTATTTAATGCGTTATCGATCTTATTGAACATAAGTGATGCTTGCTTAAGACCACGCAAACTTTTCTGGAGTTTTCATAGGAGGCTTCTGTTTCTGTTTCTTCCTCCAAGTCGCCATTTTTAAATCTAGCTAATATATTTCCCAGTCGTTGGCCACACCGATGGCCAACAACATGCGCGCAGAATCAAAGTGCTCGCCCACAGAAGCATTTGACTATTTGAACTGGAAAGCTACCGGAAGGTTGAAACAACCTCAGCAAACCATTCCACAAATCCAAACAGCAGAAGGACGGTGGGCTAGAAATAATCAGGAGGAATCAATGGTATTGCAAACGACCTGGCAATTTCAATGTAAACGAAATGATAAAAACGATCTAGTCTGACCTAAACCCCAAAAAGTTCCCACAGATAAATATAAAAAAAATGTATTACCTTATTACGTTATTGAATGCCATACTTAGACTGGGACACTTTCCTGAGTCGCACAGATTATAGTTATTCCAAAGCCTAGGAAGCAACCCGAGGAAGTAACATCGTATCGGCCAATTAGTTTCTTGTCAATACTAACAAAGGTTTTCGACAAACTATTTCTTAAAAAAATGCAACCACTTGTATTGGACGACAATCTAATTCCACATCATAAGTTCAGTTGTCGCCTTACCTGCAAAAAGCATATCTAGACAAAAAGAAAACAACTTGGTCGCAAGTTCAGAAAAATATCCTGGCTCATTGAGAGAACATCACAACTATATCTAAAAAATAAATTGCTGTTGTATAAGGTTATACTGAAGCCAATTTGGAGCTATAGAATTCAGTTTTAGAAATCAATCAGCAACTCTAATATTGATATACAACGTTTTTTGTCCAATGTACTGCAAACTATCATAAATGTCTCGTAGTAAAACTCAAACCATCTGATTCATCGTGATTTTGAAATTAATACAGTAAAGAAAGAAATCGCAAAATGCAGTGTAAGATACCGTGATAGACTAAGTGTCCATCCAAACAACTTAGCATCAACGTATTAGGCAATAGAAACGAAACGTGCAAACTAAAGAGATTTAAACCTCTCGACTTAATAAATAAATGTAATGTAGATTAATAGTCTAAGTTCCGTAAATACTATGTGTCAAAAGTGTATTATATAAAATTTTAAATGTCTACACGACAGATTGCAAATGTACATAGAAATTAACAAAAAAAAGAGGACCAAAGCGCGCAACTAACAAAAATTTTTTTTTATAGTCAATATCTGCTTTTGCGAGCGACCTTTAATTACGAAACGCACTTTATATCTAGTCTCGCTGCCATCAGGATTTATTTTGATAATAAAGATTCACATGCAGTTGATCGTCTTTCTGTCCACTGGTAGGTGACATAAAATCCGCTTTTCTAATTAAGGCGTCTTAATTTCTTCTATTATGATCTTCTTCCACTCTTTCCAAGTCGAGAGTAATTTGGCCTCAACCACTGTCATCGGCGTAATTTCGGCTACAACGGCCAAGACTTCAGCAATTAACGCGCACACATTTTTTGATGCCTCTTCTTCATCTTTGAACCCATATTTTGGGCTGGGTCGTCCGATATAATTTTGATAATTTTTTGGGCTTTTAAAGTCTCTGCTCTTTTCATTGGTTTTGCCGCATGTGGCCTTGTCAGTCGTGGTCACTTTCTCGGCCTCTTTGCTGGTGACTTTTTCTCCCATGATTGGCTACTTGGCCACTCTGGTCACTGCTGGCTACAAGATGGTTTTGATATCTCGGATTTTGGAATTATTGAGAAAACCATTTAATTTATTGTGCGATTCGATCATTTAATACAAACATTGATTTGCAGTACGTACGGTACTGTTATATTCTGGTAAATTAAGTTTTGCTATAAAAGTGGCTTCGTTTCCTCATTGATATTTTCTACTGCATTATCCGAACGCATGTACTGAACCATATGCTTGAATGCCTTCGTCTGCATCAGTACCGGAAACAGCATACTGCTGTAGTAGGTAACCATCAAACAATTGGCTAACCACTTCTGATTCTTGAAATGACGCGCGTGCATGTCGGCCAAAATCACAATTTTTACCTAAGCTTTTCCCGATCGGAATTGCTGCCGTACATATTCACAGCACATTTGCCTTGGGCCATCTCTTTCCCAACGTCATGCGACTTGTAGCCAACTTGCTCGTACCATTCTACTAACTAAATTAACTACCTTACCGACCACAGACTTTTATGGTCTTTCGCACACACGAAAATGTAGTTCAAAAATGTTACTTCTATTTTTGTGGCCTGTACCAACTAACATTCTTTTTCATCATTAACATATATATATATATATATATATATATATATATATATATATATATATATATATACTGTCTTCGAAATTTGTAACTACTACTTTAACCATTGCTGCACTGACCAAAAATAAGTTTTTCCAGTTTACATTGTCCATGTCCGCAAAAAATACTTGGTTATTTACCAGTCGATGTACACAAGGCTTTTCCAGTACATCTCTATTTTGATATTATTACCGACTATTTTGTGCGGTGGGTGAAACTCTTCAAAATTATATAACCACCCTTGCTCCAAAGTCAAATGGTAAAACGCACTCACTTAGATCTTGCATCAAACCGTAAATAAATCACCATACGCTTGACCTGCACCGCTATCTATTGCTGAATTGGCCTGGCCATTGCTATTATTTCGTACGCTCTTGGTCTTATAACAATCGGCCTTCTTATGGTCTGGTTTCTGGCAGAAATGTCATTTGTCGAAAAATTTTGTATTTTTGCTGTTAGCCACTTTTTATTCAGTACTCTGCTGCCATTTTGACTTACTATTACGTTGATCTTTGTAAATTAGTAAGACTACGTTATCGTCGTCATTCTTCCCATTAATGGACAATTGTTCCATTTTGTTCAGCATTTTTTGTTTTAGCAACATTGGAAGCACCACGTCTATCGTCTTCTTCGAATCGCCCATGCTGTCAAAAGTTGTTTTGACGTTTTTGTAGCTGGCCAACACCAATGTATAGAGCACCTTATAGATAATTTGATCTTTGCTAGGCGGTCAGCCAAAATCGGCCAACTACTTATCGAACTATTTTACTGCCATCCTATGCTCCATGATGGTCGCGCCTGGTCGATGTCGGTTACTTGTTGTAAAAAAGAAAAATCATTATTTTTCTTTTTGTAGATAGTAGACAGCCGTTCCGACATCTCGGCAACTGACTTGTTTTCCAACCAGTATTTTCAATAATTTGATCATAATTCTTGACTCATGACGTTAAGATAGATCTAAAGAAATATCTTCTAAAGGTGATAAAAAAACTACTATATATGTCAAGATGAGAAAAATAGTGGTACAAATAAATAAATTAACTTTAAATACACTACAGCTATAACTTAAATAAAACTTCTGAAATAATCAAGTTTATAATGTCTTTCAAAGGACTTTACTGTACTTCAACTCACCAACACTTGTCAGAATAATTAAATAAAAAATCTTGGCAAAAATTAGCTGAAGTGCAAAAAATTGTATGTAATTATCACTTGCTTTTACTGTCAAAGTCTACTGCTTAGAAAATCAGTTAGCGTTTTACTAAAAAGAAATGAAAAGTGTCAAAATCTTCTTCAAATGGTACAAGCCATATTAGTTTTGAAAAAAGAACTTGTTGTCGACATTTTGCAAAAAATGTATTACTGAAATTATGGGAGAGCTCTACAATTGGCAAAATGTTAATTATATTATTGGGCTGCATAGCAAGAATAATGATTTTCTAAAAAATTACTATAACTTAACCTCTTACTAGAAAAGAATAAAAACTCTTTCATCTACCTCAAAGACTACTAAGCAGGAAGTTAAAAATAATCTAATTTAAAGAAAGAGAGAGCCAGCATGGTCCCTTGGTTGAGGGACGGACTGCGATGCTGACGGACCCCGGTTCAATTCTCGGTGCTCTCTGAAGCCTGGCGGTTGCCTACTCAGTTACTGAAAATAATTGAGTATCTGCGTTCAATCGAACAAGGGGTAATAATGGCGGTCGTCTAAGGCGTGGTGCTTACCGCATCGTCCCGCATCAGAGATGGTGCGCGATGACCGGGCAGAGAGAGCAGCGAATATATGAGAGCTTTAACCTCTCAAATTGAAGGCCGTTCTCCCACGCGGAACGTTAGAGGCTTACCATTATTATTAAATAAAGAGAGAGAAGAAAAAGTATTAAAACTTTTCTATAAATGTAATAAGACATATTCACTTTAAGAGACCTTGGAAGAAGCAATTTAAAACCAGGAACTTTCTGATAAAAAGGAAATGAAAGCCTGTTACACATTAACATTCTACGGTTTTATTTACAAAATGACTATCGGTTCTACTATAGTAACTGTAATTCGCATTTTTAGAAATTTTGGGCCTCTTTCTTTTTGATGATCTGTAAATTAAGGTTAAGTTGTTATATTATATGTTTGTTTCAAAAGTCTTAAAACATAAACAAATGTAATAAGTATTTCTGGTATCTTACTCAACTCTTGTAAGAAAGAAAATAGTGTCCAAAATCATGTTGATGCTATTTGGAGCTTCGGTTGAAAAACATAAAACACAAAGAATCAACGATTTATCGACAAACGAATTTTAGCTTATAGGATCAAGAACAATCTAGTGATCTTCATACATTGATTCCGACCTCACTAAGACCTTAGTTCAACCAAACACAACTACATACACAAATTTGGGTACAATAATCTTTCTAGGTGGCTTGAAAAAAACTATAGGAGCTTTAATCTACTCTATTCATCTAACATTGAGTTCTTTGATTACTATTTTCTATATTAACTAATTCTGTGAAAATTGACTATAAAAGAACATAATAAGTCTTCCGAACTGTTGGAAAATCTTATAGAACAAAGTCAACATCATAAAATAAAGTGCATGTGACGGAACTTATGATACAAGAAAACATAAGAAACAAAAAAGATAAAATAAGCAAAGAGGAAGTCAGGAAAACCATAAGAAAGTTGAAATGCGGTAAAGCAGCTGGAAAAGATGAAATAGCCCAAGAACTCATAAAAAATGGAGGAACCACACTATACAAATGATTATAGAAAAAATTTCAGAAAACAAGTGATATGGAAAGAATACTAGAGAATTGGAAACACAATGTAATGACACCCATTCATAAAAGGACGACACAAGAAAAAGTAATTAAATAAAGACTAAGAAAAGAGGCAGAACCGCAAGTGGAAAAAGAGCAGAAAGCGTTTAGACTCCATATGAATTATAATTGAAAAACTCCTAGACAAAAGAAAAAATATATACATAGCTTTCTTAGAATTAATATAATTCAAGGCAACCACTGGATAATTTACAAAGTTCAAAAAGAAACCTGGAATGAAACATGTGATAATGCACAGAGGGTACTAGTGCAGATAAAGAAGAAGCTGAGTATTTCTGTCTCAAGTTTCAAGAAATCATTAAAAAAAGGATATTGTCCACAATTAAATTTTCAATCGTATCTAATAAAACTTGTTTATTTTGGAAGCACATGATAAACCGTATCTACATCACGAAAGATGAGAAAAGTATTTCTGGACATAAACTCGTGAAAGACTTATTAACGTTACTTTTAGTGATGTAAAACTTAAGTCCCTTCTTGTCTATCACTCTAAGAACCCTATAGCATTCAAAAAATCGTAGTTAAAGAAAAACTCCTAATGATCTGAAGATCGAACAAAAAAGCATGGATCACTCACATCAAGGATTGCTTTCACATTAACAAATTGCCATTAAAAGTACTTTTATTATTGGACAATGTATCATGACACTCAAAAGATTTTGTTAATTTGCTGGAAGACTTTTTTGGCTAACATTTCATTTTTTTCCTTCAAAAACCACTTCGTTGATTCAAGAAATCGATCAAGAGATTATTGCGGGTTTCAAGAGGTAGTACATTCGCGCGCTCTTTCATTTTTCATTTTGGAAAGAAAATTTTTTGAAACTATCCGGCTCATTCAAAAGCCGTAGTCAAAAATCACTTAAAGGCAGTTGCATTTTGTTTGGCAAAAGTTGTATTCATACTCCATTCAGGGAGATGGAGATAATGTCCCTGAAATTATGGATAAAATAGTAACAACTGCTATAGGCCTAAAATTTGAGATGAATGAAGATAACATTGAAAAGCTCATAATGAAACATGAAAAGTGTGTCTAATAGTAGAAATTTTAAATGAAGAATGCCATGAAACTCAGCGATATGTGATTTTTGAAAAAGAAGAAGACGAAAAAGGACCAATGCCGACATTTGCTATTAAAGATCTTTTGATGCCAGAACAACGGTCTTAAAGTGGCACCCAAACCAGATTAAGGTCAATAAGTTTGAGGAGCTCTACAACGACTATTAATCACTTCCGAGAAATCCGAAAGAAGAGAGAAAAGCAATAACATTGGACATTTAACGCTCTATAAATATAATAAATACAAGATTGGGTACATATGTATTATTGTTATTACATATCAATAAAGGTAATAAGAAATTATATAATTTTTTATTTACATTTTTGGATTTCTAGAACGAATTAACCAAATTCCCATAAAAATCCATAGTAAATTAAATATCTATTAATGAACAATTTGGGTAGCTAACATCGTCTTTAGACGTTAACTGATTATCCGCTGTACTTTTCAAGTTCTTCGTTCAAATTTCCTAAAGGTCGGGCATTTTCTCATTCTTTTGATTGTTGAGTTTCAAACTAACATCACAGAGAAAACGTTTAACGATCCTATATATCTTCACATGCAAATTGTACAAGCAAATGAACAAAAAGTGACAACACGGTAATAGTTAATTTTAATATTTTATTATTATTATAATGCTAATAATAATTTATTCTACATTTATTTTTTTAATAATATGTATAGGCAACACAGCAATCTTATATGAGTTATACTAGTTGCCAATACACAATTTTGTCATTGTTGTGGACTGACATAAACAGACTTGTGAGCAGAATAATTTAGGTTTCTCGTAAGGTGTATAAAGCGAAAGCTTCTAAAAACGCAATTTATAGGATCAGATAACCACGAATTTTGTCTGCATTGTATCGTCTAGACATGGGTTTTCCCTCAATTATTTTGGATGACGCAGTAGCTACAAGATATGGAAGAAATAAATTATTGGGCCCAATTATACATGCACCTAACACGCAATATCGCATGGATAACATGATGACACAAAGTATTTAATGGCGGGGCTAAAAGTTTCTTAAATATTCCTATTCATTGTTGAAAAGAAAGGTTACAGTGCATCTATTCAGTTTAATATACACAGCCTTGCCATTAGTTCTGCTACATATATTCAAATAGAATTCTTTTTGAATTTCAAGAGATCTCGGAATAGTGTATATAAAGCGTACTTCTAAAAGATCTGAGTAAAATCAAATACATAATCTCCAATCATTTAGGACTCTAAACGTAACCAAAATATATTAGCATAAACAATCTTTCCCAGAAAATTTTCAGGATTGGGATCGTAAAAAATAATTTATTTAACTTATCAACTAATGATGCTAGGTCTTGTCAAGGTAGGCCCTTTAACGATCTATGCACAGCCCCCACCTTTTCTGGATGTCATGAAAGCAAACAGAGAAAACTTCATCCAGGATGCTTCTTAGCACATCTGTCACAACCGCTTGGATTGCTGCAATATCTTCTTTTCTTTTGACTGACTTTCCAACAGTTCAGCAGTAATTTTTCGTTGGTTTTTCCGTTTCTCTGTCAGTGTACGAAGGACCATTTTTGCATTAAGTTTTCGTCTCCCTAAATCATTAGGTAAAATTTGATGATATATATCTCTTAATCAGTTTCAGCTCTTGTGATATCATGGGCACGGTAACACGCCGGTAGACCAAGAGAAGAACTAAAAGGTGTTTGCACTGTTGCTATCAACGATCTTACTAAACTTGTCAGCGGTCCCATCGGGCGTCAGAGTGTTCTCGATATTTGGAAGCGATGGTCAGAGTGGAAGAACTGGTCGCGCAAATGAAGCTCAGACTCAGTGATGGCGTGGACAACACGACGCGTGCGTTGGGAGTTTAACGATAAATTCAAACGTTTTAATTGTGGTGAGGTCGGACACAAACAATATAAGTTTGGAAAGCCGAAGAAGATAAAGAAAAAATTCGGCTACTAAGTCAACACTTTATCAGTAGCCGACACTGATGACAGTGCGCATATAACAGGTGAAAGTGATTTCTTCAAAACCTTTACACCTGTCACTGCAGGTGAAACTATACAAATAGAGTCTAGGCTACCGACCGGCGTTATAAAAATGACAATAATGAATAAACAGAAACTTGTTTTCTGTGGAGTCCGCATGCGATCATGGTCTTGTCGCCACTGCAACGAAGAAAACAACTGACCTTAAACACAGCAACCAACTGAAGATGCGTGCAATAAAGAGTGAAAATCTATATTATATGAGATCAAAAGTTTTGTAAGCGTCACACGCGAAGGCAATGTGATACAATGATATAGAAGAATAGGTCAAATTTTGATGAATAAAATGAAGTCTGGCGCCAGCGTTATCAATGGTTTACCCAAACAATTAAAGGTTGATGACAGCAAAAGCAAAGACTTGTCTTCAAATAAGCCTGCGTGTAGCAAATTTAAATCGAGCCAACTAAACCCAAATAACTTGTGCGGACTAATGGAGGTTTAATGGCTAGAATAATCACAATATTTCATCACATTCAAAGACTTATAGTGGTAAGCAAACAGCGTACTTCTTGAGAAGCAAGACTCAAGAAGAAATTAAAGATTATATGGTTAAATTAGAAATAAAACAGGACAAAGTTTCATATGCTCAGAACTGAAAATAGTTTCAAATATCTGAATAGAAATCTGAGCAAAGTTCTCAAATATACACGTATTCTACATCAAACAAGTGTTGCTTTCACTTCACAACAGAACGGATACGCAGAGCATAAAAATCGAACACCGGTATTGTGAACCTGGATACACGGGCGCAATTTTTCAAAGCAACATTGGGCTGAAGCTATAAACTATTGGACCGATAGGTTGAACAGAATTCTGAAAGAAAATCGGAAGTTAATGCGGAATCGTATCAACTTTCGTTAAAACATATTCGTGGGCACTTCCGTTAGTGATGGTACAGAAGCAGAAAAGACACAAATGAGACGCGAAGTTTGCCAAACATCTGGTAGCATAAAGCAAGCCGATTTTGAAAGCTGCTTGCGAGGAAAATGATCACTTCAAGGAATGTCATCGTTAATGAAAAGGAATCAATTCCGTTGAGCGCGCACATTAAAGAACCCTGTGGTTGAAGAAAGAGAAGATTCAAATATCAATGAAGAACCGGCACGAACTGAATCTGAATGGAAGTGACATGGTCGCACGCGCGTCTTTGCACGTGTAGACTGTCCATATAATCTAAGAAATAGAATACCACTATGGTAGCCAATGTGGATGAACCTCAGAGTTTGAAACAAAGGGGGGATTCTTCAGAAGCAGAAGACTGGCGCACAGTGATGAAAGAGGCGGATCGATTGAACGATTCAAAGCAGAAAAAAATGCATAGATTATGAAGAAACGTTTTCACCAGTGTGTTTGCAACACAGATGGGCATGGTGTTATATCAGTTCACACTAAACTCGAAGAAGAGGTATATACATATGGAACAACAACCCGAAGGATTCCATAACAACGCGCGCAACGAGCTAGTGATATCTCAAAGCATTATATTAAAATTTTGTTAAAATATTTTAGAATGAATGTCTGTGTCAGCGTTAACAACAACAAATAAAACTATAACGAAGTCCAAAGACTTGCCGGCGACAGAAGAAGAGATAAAAAATGTATAATATAGACATGGCAAGTGGACATATCGTTTAATATCCAAGTGCTCAGTCAATTCTTAGAAAATCTAGGGTCGGCTTATTGGCATGTAATAAAGTGAGTATTAAGATATTTGAAAATGATTAAATACCTGTCGCTTCACTACCAGACACCAGCGTTCGAATTGACTGGTTATTGTGATGCAGGCTATATAAGATGTAAAGACGTCAATGCGCCAGCGATCTTTATTGACTACAGAACTGGAATATATGGTCCAATGTTAGGCATCGAATTGGTTCTGAACCCGAAGTTCCACAAAAAGAAACAAACATCGATATTCAATGGCATTTCATCAGAGTCATCTTGATCCAATAAATCTCGATGAAGGATCAGTTGACCGATCTCCTGACCAGTGTATTTTCAAAGACCACATTAATACGCTAGCAACATACAAGCAACCTAGATAATAGTTCAGACCTTTCTCTGTGTGAGAATGTTACGGATAAGAACATGGAGTGCTCTGACTGGCAGTTACTGAGCGCTTACGTTAGTTGTGGTATCACAGGTAGAAGAATCAGGTTTAAGCAAAATACAATTTCAACAGTCCGAAAAGCAATCGAAATGTTGGAAACATTTCTGTAATTGTTAACCATAAAAGTAAGAATATATATTTAAAAATAACTGCCGGCATCATCAAGTGGTGAATAGCAAAAGTATCACAACCTATCCAAATTAACATGATAAAGAATTCTCCCAGAAGATAAGATTATATATATATTTTAAACATATTTTCATAATTGAATTAATCTTTAAAAATTATTAACTAATCTTATCTAAAATTTATTATGAAGAAAATTATTCAGAATATTTTTAAAATCACATAACAGTAATCTGTAATTCATTATAAGTTTATGTAATTAATCTTGTTTTTGAAATATTATTTAAACATTATTTTTACATTCTAATCATATTGCATAAAATTGATTCGATAAATTATTAGCAATACAGCGATCTATACTTGCGCCATCTGTAGGCCACTAACTGGCAATAATATCAAAGGAAAACTAACGCTATCTGACACATTTCTAAATAAAAGTATTGATTTTATTTATCTCCTTAAATTCCTAATACCCTGGTCAGAAAATTTTGATCGCGATTTACGTGTCCTTCGATGGACACTTGAATTTGTTTTAGATGCATTGGCTGTCTTCCCAGTATAAAGAAATTTATTTTGAATATCATAAATAAAAAAATAGTTAAGGCTACCAATATAAAAAATGTAAAAAAACTTTTTTAAGTTTTATATTGGCTCTCAGTGCTTAGAAGAAGTTGCACCATCTCTAATACGGCAAGCATCGCGCCTTAGAGGACCGCCATTACTACCCTTTGTTCGAAATGAACGTAGGTACTCAATTATTTTTAGTGACTAAGTAAACCAGGCATCAGAGAGCACCGGGGAATGAACCCGGGTTCCGCACTATATCATGAAATAAAAAGATAAATATGAATTTCTTGATAAACAAAATAGATAAGTGGAGACTGATTCAAAATCTAAACAGGCAGCTCTTCTCACATTCACTCTTAAATCCCAAAAATTATCATAAATACGAATAAATTGTTGCTGAAATAAAAACGCGATTTTTTTATATAGATTGGCAAAGAACATGAGATAACATCTATAAAAAAACATTTCATTCATTCATGAATGCAATGACCTTATTTGTTCTAAGCCCGGATATGTATCAAAGAATCAGTAAGAATACAAAGGGATAACCTTTGACAAAGATTTCTATAGCACAGCCTAAAAGAATAAGCTTTCTCAATGCTCCTTCTCCACGAAATCCGGTCATAAATTTTAGGAAACAACACTCATCATGTCCTTTCACATATTTTAAAATGGCGTTGTGTATATTGCCAATGACTATTGTATACTCCGTCTTCTCTAAATTGAGACTGGATGGCTACCCTGGATGTTGAGAGTTATTGGAACTACGAAGGAATCGCTGTTAAGCTAAAGACCCATACCAGTGACATTAAAACGTCACTTTAATGGACAAGTTAAAATTCTTCAAAACAAATTTTGTGAATATCCATAAAATTAAACCTGGATCCCTTTCTTCAGATCTTCAAAAGCATTAAAGCTACATAAGAGTGGCTACTGAAATACAGATTATGGTGGCTAACTATTGCAATGAAGCTTGAAGGAATATGGTGACTCTAAGACTTGCTGAAGAGTTTTCCTTTGGATTTAATTTAATTATAATAATAATGGCGTTCGCTTACATATCTCTACCGCTAATGTTGATGTAGGATATCAACCCTTATATCTTAAGAAATAGTAAAACTATAAAGAATGGCTACAGAAACAAAATTTCTGAGCATTATATTTTCCTGGAAAAATTTTCTATAAAGAAAATGGTACTGGCTACCGCTGCCAATAAAACATATCAGATTTTGAATCCTAAACCATGACAATAAGTATAAGCGATATGAACATCGTAATGCTTCTAGACATACCTCAAAAAATAGATACAAATAGACAAAGACTAAAGACATCTTAAAACAATACTGATACAGCTAATTTCAGATGTTTATCTCTGAAAAGTCAGACAGCAACATAAAAGGATTGTAATTAGGCTAAAAACTTCTGATTCAGTGTCTAAAAGAGAAAGTCAAAGGTTCTCAACGTTTGTCTACATAGATTGGTTAAGGACTTGAAAGGCAGTTTTTTCTAAGTCCACTTAGAAGAATCCTCAAGTTACTTTTCTAGATAAACTGATAAGGTTCTAAGAAAATATTTTTTCTCAAATCTATCTATTCATAAATAGAACGACGTTGTTTACAATGTTATCGATAAAGTTAAGTCCAGACATCTACACCTAAACCCTATCAATCAATAGCAGTATAAAAGTAGTATAAAGGTGAAAATGCTGTCATCTTACAATGAATAAACAAATGAAGGTCTTTATAGAAATTAGTTAAACATTTGAAAACATATACTTTAAGCCCATTATCCATAAAAAATATTGTTCCCTATACTACTACCAATAAAAATTAATTCAGACACCACCAAATATAAATTTGTTCTTCTTGAGATTGGGACTGTTGTTTTAAAGCGTGGAAGAGAAGTACTCGATGAAGCTTCTCTTTAGAAACAGCCGGCGGACTTGAGAAAGCATTTCTTTTCAAGTCAGTCCATCCGTTCGAAATTACTATTGAATTAAAGATCGCTGTTGCAAAGCATTATAACGTCACTTGGAAAATCAAAGTGAAAATTTAGCAAGACCGATCAAAACAAAACGAAAATTGAACCTAAGCGCCATTTTCCAAAGAAGAATATAAAGGCGTGGACAATTTTCGTAGAGCATTTTAGTCAGTGCCGATGCTAGCCTCATGATGCAACATTCTGTAATACGATCACGCTAAATTAGAGGCCAGTAATAGATAAAAGCAAAGTAGGCGACAAAACAATGTTTGCCTTGATAGAAAAAATTCCAAAAGCCGTGTAAAGAGTGTAAAAAATAGATGTATTTGTGAAAAACACCGAGGCTTTGAACAAAAGCATAATAATCAAGCTCGTTATTGGAAAACCGTTTCCCTTTTAATATGATCTATAAATGCTGTACACATAGCAAGATGTTTGATTTTTAAACTTGTGGCATCACAAAACTTGTCGTGCCATCTGCTCATCGGTTAAGGCATGAAAGCAAAAAGAACAATCTTTTCTCACTTGAACGTGGTCGTGAATATATCCAAATACTCTTCTCTATCTCGCGATAGGTCAGATACCTGTTGGACTCAAACATCTTCCTTATAGATGGAAGTAGGTATTCTGACTTCGAAACGTCTTCCAAACTGAAATTTTCTCTTTGGAACTTTCGACACTATCTCAATTATAATCACACGACGAGGACAATCATCTCTTAACACAAGAGTCATTTCTTCCAAACATTGACCAACAGTCAAATCGCGTGCATGTCGTAGCTCAAGATTGCTAGGTATTTCGTATCTGACTAAGATCACATTGTCACTTCTTAAAAAGAACGAAATAAATATTTTTTACGAAAACTTCAGATTTGCTTCTGCCTTTCCAGGTCAAAATCATTAGTTTAACGATTGGAGTCCCTATTGTTTTGTGGACCTCCTGAGTAAATTGAGACAATTCAGTTTGGTTTAGACATCTTTGGATGCCAAATGTATAAAAAAAACCTTAATAAATAAAAAAATAATCTAAAGGGGAAAAAGTATTGTACAGATTTCTGGATTATCTTGTTTGGAAACAGATCAATCACCTTGCGTCAATGTCGCAGCTGCATCCTCTCACACAAGTTAGATAAATTTTAACGATTTCAATGATCAGATGTCCGACCACTTCAAATTCTAAGGTATAGTGAGTTATTCGGAGTTTTGGTTGTAGTTATCTTTACAGTTAGATATAAATGGTAGTTGTTAAGAACTTGGACAGGGCAAACAATAATCAAATCAATAAATTAACTAACTGGATATCTTTAGATAGTTCCAAGATTTTGTATCTTCCTTCACCTAAGTACAGTACTCTTACTAGTCATTAGGCTGACGAAATTACTGCATGTGTTGTCATAACATAAACAAGTTGATAGCAAAGCAAAAGAACAACAGTGGCATTTTGAAATAGTTATGAAAATAGTTGTTGAAAACTATGTAGAGAAACTTAAATGTTTTACTTTAAACTTTGTGAAAAACGATAACCTGTATTGTGTGTAGATGATACGAATAGACCACATAGATTTTTCAAAGTACTCAGTGAAGGTCGATCTTAAGTACAGTCGCCCGAGTAGTAATCACCTGAGTACCTAACACATTGTGAGAACTACAGAACTACAGAAAGAGCGTGCTTGAAGCTCTGGCTGCAATAGCACCATCTTCTTCTAAATAAGGAATAAAAACCTCTATAACATGTTAACTCAGTTTATTTTTAGATAAATGAGGGTTACTTTACAAATTAATATTCCTGAATTAAAAAAATCTTAACTATATCATCACTAAAGGTTACCAATACTTCTTATGCCAGTGTAGAGTAAGACTTTTCTAAGAACAGTGAGTAGGTGTAGTAGTACTGCCCATTTCTTTTTGTATAGGTAAAGTTTCACTAATAGTTCTAACCTGTATTACTCTTAGAGGTTACTTCTGACTGATAATCCATCTCTGTCCCCTGATTTTATGGATTCCAACTTATTGTGTAGAATAGCGATGTAAACTGGCAGTGCTTTCATTTTCGTTCTTTAAAGATAGATGAAGTTTTTCTCCAAACCTTGCGCATTCGTTGGGATTTCTTTCATTACAGAGCATGCTTACACATAACTGACGACACCTTTTTAAACCGAGCGGTTAACGAGGACCAATAGATTCGAGGAGGTTATGAAGCATTTAATTTGGTCTTCCAATTATTTTTCAACTCATCTACTGTTGCTGGTTTTATACAGTAAGCATTATCTTTGAGCTATTCTCATAAAAAAAATCTATTGAAGGAGAAAAACACCCACCACATTTTGCCCAATTAAGATGGATTCTTAGTAATAGTAGAAAGATGTTGCATTTTGCTAAGAGTAAAGCTTTTTGTTACCACACGTTTTTTGACAGGTGAACTTAGGGATTTCTGCAGCACCTTTAGATAAACATCCCAAGTAATAGTATGACCAAAACAGTTGTTTTAGAAAAATGCCCAAATACTAATATCCCACACCACACAGTAACCATTAGTAAATTTAAATGGTGTTTCACAGTAATATACGGATTTTGAGGAGGCTAGTAAGTACAACTATGTCGATTATTTGAGCCATTTAAGTTAATGATAACTTCATCGCTCCAAAATTGTTGGCTGAACATACTGCATCACATTTGTTCAGATACCATTGATAAGAAACAATGCATTTATTGTCATTTAAAGAATAAATGTATTTTTTGCTCCCATTTTTTTTATATAAAAGTATATTTTAACATTTTTTAAGTAAAGTTTATCAATTTTAATTGTAAGTTTTTATTTCGAACTGAAAAACAATTATTTAGTAGACAATACAGTAGATGTCGCTAGTAAATAATAGAAATATACTTTATTTCGGTTTTAAAAAAATACACTTATAAAGATAATTTATGTGTATATACATATATACCATTAAAAACGCTTGTTAGTTAATAACACCGTAATTTGTTATAAATGTTGAAGTGATTTTACAGATTTCTGCAATTTGTAACTGCAATATTTTGAAGAGAGCTTTTTTACTTTATGTTATCCTAATAAAGAAACTGAAATCGCGATGCACGCATTGAGTGACAGTCGTTTAAGGAAGTGGGCGTGGGGGGAGGACTAGTTTAAGATAATGTTCGAGGAACAATCAATCCTTCCCTGTTTGGAAAATTCATTTTCTCACAAATGATGTATATACAATTTCTATTTTTGTCGATATAACAAGCATAAGAAAATCTTTTATAAATAAGTTTTTTTTTTGATAATACAGTACAATATGTAGAACAGTACATAGCCTTCCCGCTACATTTGGTTAGACTTCTTACTAATTAGTGATGAAGCAGCTATCGTTTGCGATTTATGGTGACTCCAATTAGAAGAGCTGATAGAAATGCCTGGAAAAGTTAACCATCTAAAACAAATTATAAGAGTAAATTATCAACAGCTACTTTACCATTACTAATACAGGCCGAGGCAGACAAATTGGTAGACTACCCTCAATGTATTATAATCTAAAATGGGTTATTTTATTTGATTGTTGATTAAGTTCACCTTAAATAAAAAATGTAAACACTAGAACAAAAAAAAAAACATCAAAAAAAAAGAATTCTAAATTCTCAAAATTTCATTAAAGCTAATTTCGAACGTGATTAAGGTTCTTTTAATACCTTCAGTTCTAATCAATTCATTTCATTAGACAAAAAGTCATAGATCTCAATTCATCAAATTATATACAGGGTTGTATCCAAAAGTAGTAGGACTGTTTTTTCCCGCGCGCGCGGAGCGATGGAGGGGGGTCTGCAAGGCCGGATGTTATGGAGAGGAGCCTTGCGTTAGTTGAGTGTGGACCACTGTTTTAGTGACCTCCTGTTGTGACGCCTCGTCGTCAGTTGCGATGGAGCGAAATTTGGAGCAGCGGCACGCCATCAAGTTTTGCTACAAACTTGGAAAATCAGCGACCGAAACCAAGGACATGCTTACGTAGGCCTACAAGAAGGATACCATGAGCCGTTCCTCGATATTTGAGTGGCACAAGTTGTTTCGGGAGCGGAGGGAGCTCGTCGAGAACGACCAACGCGCCGGGCGTCCGTCAACCTCGCGAACGGACGACAATGTGCTGAAAGTTAAACAACTTTTGAACTCTGACCGACGGTTGAGCATTAAATTAATTAGTGATGAGCTGAATCTTTCGTACGGGACAGTCCAACGCATCATCACAGAGGATTTGTCGATGAGAAGTGTGCGCGAAAATGGTGCTGAAAGTGTTGAGTGACCAGCAAAAAGAACTGCGTGTTGAGATTTCCCAAGAAATACTGAACTGTTTGGAAGAAGACGAACATTTTCTCGATAATGTCATCACCGGAGATGAAACCTGGGTCTTCCAATACGACCCGGAAACAAAACGTCAGAGCGAAGAGTGGCACACCACACAATCACCCCGTAAAAAGAAGGCCAGAATGTCGAAATCGAAAGTGAAATCGATGCTAATTGCATTTTTTGACCGTCGTGACATTGTCCATAAGGAGTTTGTACCTCCTGGACAGACTGTAAATGCAATATTTTACGTGGAAGTGCTCACACGGCTGCGAAATCGGATCATACGCGTGCGACCAGACCTGGTGGGGAAGTGAAAGCTCCACCATGACAACGCGCCGTGCCACGGCGCGTGAATTGTGAGGGATCTCCTGGCCAAATTCGACGTTTCCACGTTGCCTCACCCCCCCCCCTACAGCCCTGATGTGGCACCGCCGGACTTCTTCCTGTTCCCCCCGAATCAAGAGGCAGCTCAAGGGGCATCGTTTCGACTTGGTGGAAGCAGTCCAAGCGGCAACGACGAGAGCGCTGAACAGCATTCCGAAGGACGACTTCCAGAAGGCCTTCGCCACCTGGAAGGCTCGCTACCAGAAGTGTTTGGATGCCCAAGGGGCCTATTCTGAAGAGTATTAAGTCAATGTACCAAAATGTTCAATGTTCTTTTTTTTTTTTAATTAGTCCTACTACTTTTGAATACCACTCTGTAGTCCTGCTACATCTAGAAGAAAAGATTTTGGTCACAGATTGCTAAAAATACCAGTTACAGTAATTTTTATTTTACCCTATCAGTTTCCGAATATCATCATGCAAACTAAGAATATGGAACCTTGGAAAAAGTACGGTATTTGCAGATCATTTAAAAAAGAGTTCGAACTTCAATCTTTAGGAACTACTCCCGAAGAAGAGAGATAAGTTCAACATTTTCTCCAAGAACCAAAGAAACAAGATCTATAATTTGATGCCAAAAAGACCATAAGTTGGCAGACTACAACCAGACTACTATACCAGTAGAATTGCCCGAAAAGGCAATAAATATCTAAGAAAGTTATTTAACACAGTTAAACAGGTTAGTTTCCTAACCAGTGAAAGATTGCTATTGTAATACTAATTTCAAAACTTGACAAACCTTTTGATTAAGTGACTTTTTGTAGACCAATAAGTTTACTTCTGTTCTTTTTAAATATATTTGGAAAACTTCTAGTGTAACACTCAGACCAACAATCTTGCAAAATAATTTACTTTACAGAGATATTTTATCCAGAGTTAGTGCCACAAGGAAGCGTCCTTGAACTACTATTGCACTTATTTTATACGGCGCATCTATCTACAGCAAAGCTAACGAACATTGCAACATACGCTGATGATATAGCCACCTTGTCATTCCATCAATATCCTATCGTAGCATCCCACCATTGCAAATTCATTTTCACAAGTGACATTTATCTTGAGACGAGAAAGTACTTCACAATGTTCAACAACTTCCTTAACAAAATGCATTTGGACCGTCGTCTCATCTGGAAACAGAATTTTTAGACCAAACGAAAGGAATTGGTACTGAATGCTCCGAATTTGTGAATAAACTGGTACACTACAAAATCTTTTTAAATTTTGGATTAATATGAAAAATGCCTTGGGGATAATATGATTAATCCAAAAACGACCTTTGTATGAATAGAACTCGCATATGAAAAAGGGTTTCCTTTGTTACTATATGTAAATGCCATGGTAATAATACCACTTATCTTTTTTTCAATAGATGGTAGCTCTTGCTATAATCTTTGATAAATTCTGAAGTTTTGAATACTTTATTAAGTGACAGACAGGTTTCATTTCCTTCAATCTACGTGGAAGTAGCAGATCGGTTAAAGTTCAAGAAGGGTAAAGGAATATTAATGCCACGACGTAGATGTTAATAAGAACACGATTTTAAATTAAATGGGAACATTAATCGTTTATCATGCTGTAACTGTAAGGAAGTATCAGCTGATTTACAACTACTTTTGTCTTCTTTGTTCTTAAATCACCCTCGGTTTCATAGAATGGTTTTATGGAACCAAATTTTGTCAAAAGGTCATACTTTATTTTTTACCATAAAAACACTAAAGTAGAAGTAGCTATTGAGTCCATAAATCTCATAAATTTTCTATATTATTTTAAACCATGATAACCATAATATTTAATGATCATTTTATTTTTAGTAAATGGGAATTAAAAATGCCTCCAATATAGGTCAAAGTTATCTTGCCAAATTGATTCTGTCTTATCACCAATACAGGGTAACTTATAGAAAGTTTGACAATCAACAAAAAAAAATCAAATTTCAGTTTCGAATTTTGCGCGTCAATAAGTTATAAAAAAAGTTGGTGAGCATCTTCCAACAGATGACAAACTTAAAGTGACTACTTCAGTTTTCCCAATGAATGTACATAAAAATAGGAGTAGGTAGGTCATCCAGGCTAAATGTGAAAAATCTGCCTTTAGATCTTTGACAACCTAACCAATGAAGATTATCTACCTTAATTTACCACTTGAAAGTCCACAAAATATCACTAGAATTTTTTTTATCAAAATCTGTAGAAAATTTGCCCGATATTTTTGGCAAGGCTTCCAGGAATTTTCTTCATTGTCGCTTGATCTGCCATCTTCTCTTTCCCGCTTTTATCCAAAAATCACCAGTTACTGATAATTTTAGACAGAAGACTGAGATTCAATAAAGATGTTGAGTTTCTTCAAATTTTGTTGGAATAAAATGAGACTTTCAAAGAGGACGATCTAAAGTTTCGAATACTGCCACTAGAACGCAGTCATGCAGCAGCATTAGTTGTAAGCGTCAGTTGAGAGCGAGATGGCTATAGTATAGCACGAAATATTTTTTTATTTGTGAGTTCAGTAAAACAAAATCGATGATTTTCATCATTCCTCCAAAGAGAAAAAGCATTTGTCGTTGGAATAACGAATGTTATGGACCTTTCAAAAGGTAACACATATTGCGATATTGCTAAACTGGCTTTTTCCTCAAATGAATGTAGATTCAGATTGGCACCGGGGTGTTCAAGGTTTTCTGTATGAATCTCTACCTCATCAATGGATGTCCTGATCTCACACCTTGCGACTTTTCTTGTAAGGATTCGTGGAAGAAGCAGTTTTATGCACCATCTCTACCAACAACTTCGGATGGCCTAAGAAACTGCATCACAGCTACGGTGAACTCGCTGACCCAAGATATTATTCATCATGTGTGAGATGAATTCTGCTACCGTTTAGATGTTATCCGTGTAATCGGAGGGAAGGCAGATTGCACAATACAAACAAAAGTAATTTACATCGTATTTTATTACTGACTCTAATTTTGAATTGTAGACTTACAAAACTGAGTCTATCATTTTGAATTAGCCATCCATCCATAAAGTCCCAATACCGAAAGGGATTGGGACCGTGTGATGAGTCCACATTTTCACAGTTTTCTATCTGTTTTTACTATGCTTACAATGTTGCTCCAGTTTTCCTATCCTCTATATCTGCTCTCCAACTTTGGCGTCCCATAATATGCAGGTCGTTTTTATACCTAGTCTTGCCACCTTTCTCTTGGTTTCTGGTTTCTATTTGTATGTTTTTTTTATTGTTGTTTCAAGGTCTATACCATCTAATTCGTTGTGATTTTACAAAGTTTACTGTCTTCTTGTAGTATGTTTCTTATTTCATAATTTATCGGCCATCTGTATTCTTCTTCTGTTTTCTTGGGGTGTATTATTTTTCTAATGATTTTACGTTCAAAAAAGTGTTTTTTTCCGTCAACTTACGGAAAATCTATTCTAGCGACTATGAGATTTGAACGCTGAAGATACAGGAAAATAGCACAATCATGTGTTTTTTTTTAATTTTGTAAGAAAAAGTCTCCGCTTGTTTTATAGAAATTTGTTGCTGTGAACAAGTTCTTGTGTCTCTGAACCAGTTTAGAACCCCCCGTGGTCATTCTACTCAAATTTGGGACGTTTCTCTCAGGAGCATTCACACAGTTGTAGGCTAACTTCCGAACTTAAAAAGGACTGAGCGGTGTCTAGGTAGTAGAGTAAGGACTAAGATACTGAGACAATTTCGTTATTCAGAAACAAAATTCTCGGTAATAATTTGCAATAAAACCAAGGCGTGTTCAAAGACCATAATTTGTTTAATAAGGGCGCAGAATATTTTGAAATTAGTTGCCAGGCTCATTTAGATTACATAAAATAAGCAAAAAAATAAAAGTAGAACTTACATTCGTTTGCTTTCTAAAAAATGAAAGGAGTGCATTTGCTGAAACTAAGCTCGCTAAAAAAAGCGCCGCGTTACAATTCTATAATCATAAGGTAGGTATTCGCTATTTTAATTGACGTCAGTTATCTTAAAATTAGTTCATTCATTGGTTATCAAAAGTATAGTCAGGAATTATTTTAAATTTATATTTAGGTTTGCTTAAAATAATGATAATTTTTATTGTCACGAAAATTTTTACAGTTTTGAATATACATAGCACATCCAAATAAAATGGAAACTAAAATAACTAATTTTTGCTTTCTTTGCTTCAAATAAGCGCACCATCTTTTATACCTATATAAGCGTGTCCAAAACTATTTACAAGTGACCTAAACCATCTTAAAGTTTTTTAGTATCAATCGCTTATAGGAAAATAAAAGAACGTAAAGAGTTGTTACCATTCTGGAAAAATTAAATTCAATAAGAGCAACTTTGTACAAGACATTAAGGGCAATTTAGACATTTTACCATACCATAAAGAGCAGTTAATGCACATTCGTTTTATAGTTGGGGTCAATGCAAAAGATAGTGAAGTTATATAGATAAGGAACCATAAATAAATGCTAGTGTCAACGATTGTTTAACAAATTTAGATCTGGAAATTTTAGCCTTTAAGATGGACGATCAAAGTTCTAGTGAAACAGTACAGGAATTGGTAATTCTATTCCTCATCTGCAAAAGTTTATAGACATTTGCATAACATTGGACTGATGTCTAAACTGGGTATATAGATTCTACAGCAATTAAGCAACATGGCTTCACATAAACACTTTTGTATAGACTGATAAGTAAAAATAAAAAATGGATCTTATACGAAAATGTTAAACAACCTCAACTTATGCTAAAGCATAACTCCTCTGTTGTAGATGTGGTGGGATATAAAGAATATGTTTTTTGTAACAATTGAAATGCTAATGAAACATTTGTCCAAGATGTCTGTTGTTAACAATTAGACGAACTTAAGCTAGTAGTGGAAAAAACAGTCATATTTGGTGAATAGACATGACGCGTTGTTCCTTCATCACAGTGCCAGGCTACATGTTGCTAGGCAACCATTGAAAAAATCAAAAAACTTTTACACCAACTTCCATATTTCCTTGGTTTTGCAACTTCCGATTATAATATGCTTTCTGTAAAGATGGGATATTATAAAAAAAAAATTATATCTAAACCTAGAAGCGTTTTTCACAAGGAATTCACAAATACTAATCTTAATGTTCTTAATATTTGTTCGTGAACTACTCTTCTACGATGTTCATCATTGTAACACCTTATCAGAGGTCTTTAAAGATCCATCTATTTGCCTAACAGGCGCATCCTGTATAGAAAGAATAGATTATATTGTACACAAAATACAAAAATAAAAACGAACTTCAAAATGTTCCTCCAACTCACCGAAATCTCGAATAGTAGTTGCTATGCCTGCATATTTTTGCTCCTAATTGCAGATTAAAGAATTTGTTACATTTTAATGCCCCAAAATTTGTAGACTTGTGTAACGCCGTGATTAGTGTTGTAATCTATGGATAAAAGTGAAAGGAAAAGTTTCACATACAATGCTTTCATTGCGACATTAACTTTGAATTTAATTTGGTTTGGGTATTTAAGTAAAGGAAAGTAATTGTGAGGGAATTGGTAACAGAATGCAAGCGCTTTAAGGTATGACCCACATGGAGAGACTTGGAGGTCGACTACGCTAACATGAATGAAAGGCATTTCTAGTAGTTACGTTACGCTATTTGGGAGGCAGCCACAAATTTATAATTTTTGGAATTCGATACTCGCTGCACATTTTTTATTGTCATTAAAAAAATGGGTTTCAGATCTCTTCAATTTATTTAATTTTACAACGTGATTTAAGCTAATTATTGTCTTTGAAATAAATTTTAATACACACAGGTGTGCATTAAATGTAATTCCTTTTTTACATACATTGAGGTAAACGAAAAGGGCCATGGCTTCTGAACGTTGTAGTTAGGAATGCCTTAAGAGGATTCCTCTCACCTCTTCTTCAGTCAATATCACAATATTAGAGCAAGATCTAGCCTCGTCCGTTACACAACGGATTATTATCAAGTTTTTCCTCTGTTGTGAGGGCATAATATTATCCAAATTAAGAAAATTTAAGGCACAGTTCGAAGGCAACACCCTTAAGAATATTCAAGTATATGAGTGGAATAAGTAGTAATCTTTGGAAGGATGAAAATCTATTAAAAATAAAGACTACCAATGTTGCTGGAAGACCAACATAACCGAAAAGAATATTTGCATTGTTCGCCGTCTTCCTGAGAATGACTGTCGATTAACGATTGCTGCAATCCGAGATGTTATCTCACCTCACGACAACGTTCAGCCTCATACAACTGCTCAAACTCAACAAAAATTGAGGATTTATTCTGCATTATAATGGAACACCCTTTCTACAGTCAAGATTCGTCACCCTACAATTATATAATTTATTTGGACTACTAAAACAAACACTGGGAAAACAGAGAAGCTTCTGTGTGTGATTGGCTGGTCTCACAACCATCTTCGTTTTACCATAGCGAAAAAGTAATAGCATTAGCACTTCACGATGTGGATTTCTGGAGTTTGAAGTGAAACCGGGGTTCTAATTTATTCCATAAGTATGGTAAAGCATAATTACTTCAAGCATTATTAAGTGTTGCATTAGTATTTACAGCATCGATTTTAACTTGTTTAGAGCACCTGGTGAAGACTCTTAGAGTATGGAGATGGAGGGCGAAGAGTGGGTTGTTCCAAATGTAGCCCAGTTGTTGTTATCGTCTTGTCTTGAATGAGAGCTGCGCGAGTTTGCTGATTCACTCTGTAACGCTATATAATCAACATCTGTGGAGAAATGTCTCCACGGTTAAAATTATTGATATAAATTTAGCTTTGATAAAGAACTTTGTCATTTCATAAGAAGTTACAAGTCGTTGTCTGATTTCTTTGGTAGTTTATAGGTATAGTGTGCGAACAGTGTCAGAATAGTTATATAATTTTCTTTTATACTATCAATAAGATTGAAACGTCCTTCCAAGATAAGCGGTACTAGGGTTTGATGTGAGAGTTTCATTTTTTCCGCACAGTTTTTGAACCATTTAATTAAGATGTTTTATTTAATCCAGCCCAATAGGTAAGCGACACCAACCGTGTCTGAAGGATTTCCTTTCATAAGATAATAGTAGTATTTTATAAGAATACTATCAATGACGGAATATGGTGCCCTGAAGCACTTGTTCAACCTCTCTCAGCAGATGCCAATAAAGCAATTTGATACTTTCCCTTCCTGCCAATAACATGGAATTTTACCTTGAACATCTACATTGTAGGTGCTTCAGCGGGAAACATATACTTTTCAAAAGCTTCCTTTAAAAAGTGTCAACGTTGTCATTATTAAATCTTAAGACACTTAAAAAAGATGTTTTACAAAGATCATGCAATAAAAAAATATTTCTATGGCGCTCAAGAAAAAATACGCACAAGCTTTATCAGCTTCTTTCTAATAGCTAATTGCTACGAAATTCAAAGCTGGTCTACCGGTAATAAGCAATAAAATCTCTTTCCCTTTTGAAGTAGATACTAAACTAACCATAGCTTAGTCTAGGCTTTCTCCCAATTTTTCTCTCTATTATTTTTGAGGGAAAAGCATCATTTCTCGTTCTTAAAGACTATAATATCGTATGAGATACATTATGTCTTTTGGCAACTTTTAGAGTCTCCATCTTTTTTTACAGATAGCTTTCGCCATATTCGCTTTGTCCTGATTCTTCTTTTTGTTCTTAAAAACGTATTTCAAATTATTCCTTAGCATTCCGGAGCAAAAACGGCTCATACAAACTTTTCATGGTGTTTTCTAAAATTAGGTTAGTAGCTCAAACATAAACCATACATGACATCCCAAATTTAAACTTGTCATAGTTCGAATTTTTGTAGTTAATCGAAAAATAAAAAGGTGATAATCATTTATAATACAACTGTACATTGAAGTCTGATCTTGAGCCCTGTTTGGAATTATTTCCCCTAATAAACAGCATCTACGGCACTTAGAACCTTACCAATCTCAACAGCAATTTAGACCCTAGCCCATTTTTGGATTCTGTTCTCTAGTACAGAAATATGGATTAAAAGAGATTTTTAATATTACTATACCAAGTTCTATTAAACAGAAACATATTGTAGATTTAAAGTTTGCATTTATCTGAACTTGACATTTTCTAAGTACTAAAGTAGCATAAAAGAAACTATGGACTAGCTAACATAATTTTTAGATTTGTTTATTATAACTTTTTCGATACAACAACACGCAAATTGTTGCTGTAAATAATGCATCAATTCAATTAATATAATTTTTTTCTAAATACATGATTAAATACTAAGAAAAAGCCTTGTAAAACAATTAACAAAGTAGAATACAAATCTTATTTCCGGTCTCAAAAAATCTGTAACTAGCGAGTCCAAGAACAAATAGGAACCCGATGATATTTCTCATGACTTTAGGTTGACCAGTTCTGATGCAGAAGAGTCAGCACCTGTTACATGGAGTCAGCAGAAATGAAAAACCAACAAAGTGGTTAGTTCTTCTAATAGTACTTAATTTCTCAAGCTACATATTCTAGGAGGTCCACCCCAAAACAGAAAAAAGTTTCTTAAATAATTAGAGGACAAGGACAGGCCACGTCTCGACCTCCGCCTAAGAAAAAAATCTGATAATGCATTTTCTGCTATGCAACATTTCTTTGGTTAAGTTTTTTTAAATAATGAAAACAATGAATTTTTCTTTTGTAAGAAAACACCTTCCACCACACTTTATGCACTTTTGCATCCTTCGAAGCTAGTCATCAAATCAACTCTTCTATGTTTATTCAAAGATCTATGCACATTTGTCATCCCGTGCCATTAGGGGGTTCTTATCGTTAGAATACTTTGATTTGGGCCTTAGTGCAGGCCAGAAAAATAAAAACGGATCTGATATAACAAAATGTAACATTTCATGCTGTCAGTGCAATAATGTTTAGACGGACTTCTATCTAGCGATAGGTCATATCAAATTTAAGCATATTTTTGATAGATATAATATCGTTCTACCTTAAAGATAATCATCTCACAGCACTGTGTGCAAAGTTGTAGCCCAAAATTTTTTAAGATTCCTTTTTTGACCAAGATGACTTTGCGAGCTTCTTTAGTAGCCACACTTCAAGAACAACTAACACCAAGAGGTCGTTTGTTACCAATTATAAATATCCTCAAGCACAGGAAGAGAGTGGATGTTAAATGTAGTAAATGTAACAAACAAAACTAATATTCTCATTTCTATTTTCGTCCGTCATACTTTCATGAGCAACAATTACGCAGGATTTATAGATCACGTAGCAGACGTTTTGGTATTCATCATTTCACTGTTGACAATCTCTTTTTATTACGAAATATTTAAATAGCTCATTTATCTTTTATTTGCTATATGTGGTATTCTTCATGCACCAATTGAATACTTCCAAGTTTAAAAGCTGCCGACACGCTATTTTAGTTCGTCATTGTTGTCAATACTCACTTTTAAGGGATAACGAAATTTTGAAAAAGTACTGATCAAAACAGTAAAGCCAGTCCACATAGATTAATGTTTTATTTTGGTGCTGTTTAAAGCTTCTATATTATTCTAAATGCACTTAGAATAGTTTTGGTTCAATAAAGTTGTGCAGATGAGATCTTCCTATCTACTATAAATAAAGTATCCAGTTCTGGTCACTATCCAAGTGAGATGTAGTCGTTTTCCCATCTGTGTTCAGTTAAATATTAGTTAAAATTTTTTTGTACAGTTGTACCAGTTGTAATCAAAATCATTTATTAAAAAATAAGATTATTTAAACACCAACTATGGTTAGCATTTGTCAATCCTTTGGGACGCTACCAGCCTTAATTTAAACTTAGTGTGAAAAGTACACAAACTGTTGGTGTTGTAAGCGATGAAACCAAAGTATTTTACTTTCATACTCATCTCTGGGGCTATAGCAAAAAATTGATTGAGTTGGGAGTAATTGCGGGAATAGATTGGAAAGCTTCTAAAATCACAGTAAAAACAAAATAATTTTAATTTAAGTTGTATCTTACTTTTAATATAATTCAATATTTAAATTCAACGTTGTTCCAACTTCTGAATCTATCCTAGAATCAACTTTCTTCAAGTTCGTCAAATAAGCCCAATCGCCTTTTTATCTAAAAATATTTTGAGTTTCGAGAATAGGTAGGAGCCAAGTTAAGCAAACAGGATGGTTGCTGACTAGATGCTAACCATGTCCAACCGTCTTTTGAAATTTATTGGATTTTCTCCAGCTTGAAAGCGTCTTTAACTAAATAAACATGACATATATATTGCAGAATTTTGTTACTTCCAATCTATTACATAAACCACTTGTCCATGTCATGGGCTCTCATAATGTGTTAAATGCTTAGAAAATTCTGTTTGACCTCTACCATACAGTTGAGAAAATAGGAATCATTTTATCTTTATTGCCTTCAAGAAAGTTTAGGCGACCAAAATAAAAATCCATTCCGCCAAGAACATGCCTTAGGCGATTAAGTGTAATATTATACAGCAACATAAGTCTTAATATATACTTGAGGAAGGGTGATGAACAAAGGTAAAGGTGGTCTTGCTTCAAATTTGAAAAAAATGTTATCCAAAGTATATCAATGCCTTTGTGCATTAACGTCTAGAAGTAGTACCTCTATATCCAGAATTACCGAACCTACAGCTCATTCTGGAATAGTGGTCTCCAGACGAAATCTCACTTTCATTTATAGATGCAAGAAACTTATTATTTAAGCGGTCACATCCTGGTAAACTGTGTAGACGCACAAACCAAACTACATGAGAGACTATAGGAAGCAACCTTCAATTACTGAGCTTAATGGCTCCTATAATAACCACACGTCTGTTCTTCATGTTAGGAGCGGCTTCAAATACACTCGGGAGCTCGCAGTAGGATAGCATAGCGTACTAATCCTAAAAACCTCTGATGGCGAATTTAAAGAGAAATGGAAAAATACCCCAGGTAAATTCCACACTTTTAAAAAAAGGTTTGGCTCGAGGATTCTGGAGAAAGCAAACATTTGCATACTAAATGTAAAAATCCCAAAAAGAAACACCATGTCATCACAGCAACATACAATTGTAGTTCACTAATATCTGAGACACAACTATACGACTTAGACAATCAATTAAGTAAAATGACAATGAATTAAGTAAAATAAAGTTTGGCGTTCTGGGACTAAGCGGAGTAAGAAAACGTGGAAAAAACTTGCAGACGTTCAAATCAAGAAATACATTGTACTACAAGAGACGTGAAAGTGAAAGCCAATGATAAATAGGATTTATAATACACCCGAAATTAAAAACATGCGTCCAAAGTTACAACGCATCAGATAGAGTGGCATACTTGGTACTGCAACTATCAGAAAGTCACACAATGTATACAGTGAATACGTTTTTTGTAAAACAACCTCAAAAAAATAGACCTGGATGAGCCCAGACGGGAAGACCAGATATGAAGTAGATTACATCCTTTCATCCACCAAAAAGATTAACTCATTTAACACCGAAAACGACCACCGCTTGATAAACGCTAAAATAGATATAAAATAACCAAAAACGTACCCAAAAAAAGAAACACAAACAAAATAAATAAATGTACTCTTAAAAAAAAGAAAAATAAATATTGGAAGAAACTGGACGAAAAATTTAAACAGGTGCAGAATTTCTCTAATGTCAATGAAATTTTTAAACAATTAAATGAGAAATCAAAGCAACAGCAACCAAAATAGCAAAGAGCATCCATAGACAAAGGAGCAAACTATCTCAAAAAACAAAGCAAATGATAGAAAGAAGAAGACGACCATACAGAGAAAACAAACAGAATACAACAAAATACTGGGAAGTCAGAAAAGGGACAAGAAAAATGATATGTAAATATATAGACACACATTACAAACAATATAAAATAACAAAAACATAAGATGCTTAAGAAAAACTGAAGGAAAAATTACCCTAAAAAGCTCAAACAATTAACAGACAGGGGATATAAATAAAATTTTAAACATAACAGAAAAATTCTACAAAAACCCACGTAGCTCTCAGATGCAACAATCTCCAGAAAGACAGGAAATAAAAAAAAGTAATAAACGTTGGATCGGAAGATATTTGGGAAATAACTGAAGAAGAAATATTACACGCCTTAAGTAAAATGAAAAATAATAAAGCTCCGGGAAGTGACGAGATAATAACTGAGATAATCAAAGACGCAGCAGACATAATCGTTCCTAAGTTGAAAATACTTTATAACAGATATATAGAACAACTAGAAGATGCATTAGAAACATACCAGAAAAATGAAAGGAAACAATTATCGTAATATTTTTAAAAAGGCAGACCCAAACCTTCTGCAGAATTATAGACCTATCGGCCTATTACAACAAACTTATAGATTGTTTATAATAGTAACTGCAAACGGGGTAAATAGAAAGCTTGAAAATTATCAACCAGTAGAACAGGCAACATTTCACCTTTTGACTGTAAAAATTTTAATAGAGAAGATGTTAGAATATAATATAGCTTTTATTGATTACGAAAAGGCATTTGACCCGGACGAATACTGGGCTATACTACACAAACTAGCGAAATCCTGTGTGCATCATAGATATGAAAACATAATACAAACCATATACGAGAATGTTAAAGCTGCAGCAGAAACCCTTAACATGACAGAGTTCTTAGAGATTCGGGGACGAATGAGACAAGGTGATACAATATCACCGCAACTGTTCACCCTAGTATTGGAATGAGTGTTTAAGAGATTAAATTAGGAGAACCGAGGAATAAATGTAAATGGAGAAAGACTTAAAACACCTAATATTCGCCGACGACATAATCTTGTTAAAATAAAATAGTCACGTTTTGAAGAAAATGATAATAGAATTAGAAGAAGAATCAATAATAGTAGGACTGAAAAAACAAAAATAAAACCAAAACTATGTACCTAGAAGACCCAAAAATTGAAATAAATAACCAGAAAGTAGAAAGCGTAGGAGACTATACATACCCAGGATAAAGAATGACACTAACAATAAGCAAAGAAAACAAGGATATTAAAATTGAAGAAAACTCTAACAAACAAAAAGATACCTTTGCACCTATGAACAAGGATATACGACCAATGTATTTTGCCAATACTTACATATGGCGTACAAACTTGAACTTGGTAAATAAACTTAAAATATCTCAGAGAGCTATGAAAAGGAGTATGCTGGATCTGTCATTGCGGGACAGAGAAAGAAACAAATATATAAGAAATAAAACCAACGTTATAGACATAGACGGGAGATGAAACAGCAAAGTGATGCAATGGAGGCCGTGGGCTGGAAGACGATCGGGAAGAGACCAAGAATACATTGGTATGATGATAGTATAAGGTGGCAAGATTAACCTGGACAAGAAACGCTTAAAATTGAACAAAATGGAGAGAACTAAGGGAGATCTATGCTCAATGCTGGGCGCATTAAAGGTTAAAGAAGGAGAAATTAATTTCAACAAACTTTTTGGCAACAATGATTTTCTGAAAACGTGTTCAATTTGGGCTGCCTAAACAAGTCATTGGCCAGTATTTTTACAATTGCCACAAACTACAAATTGATAGATGAGTAAGAACTTCTGGTGTAGTAAACTGCTGGTACTTTCTCATCAATCGCCTCCATTGATGATAATTGTGTTGCCAAATCCCTTAATGTGTGGCTGGGGCTATGTCAATCTGTCTAATCAACCGCGTTTAGCTTTTTATAAACTACTGTACCTATTAATAAACATTTTTTATGTCCATTAAACTAATGAGAAATATCAGCATGTCATACATGTGGAAACATATGTCTATACGATCAACAACCTATTAGAAGGTTTGTATGTACAAAACCATGTTGGTATCTTCGCTACTTTTACAAAATGTTTTGTGTTGAACGCACCTCGTACTGTAATTTCTATTTAAATAGAATTACTTGAACAGCATAAATTCCTATGCCTTTTACATTTTGGGGTTTAACAGTTAAATATTTGAACTGAAACAGCTTCGCCTTTTTATTACAAGTTGTTAAATACGGTTACGAGGTAGTTAAAAGTTTTACCTTTGACTAATTCTCGATAATTGCCGATTGTGTTACAAATGGGCTATTTTAAAGCCATAAATAATTGGGCTATGCCTAGTTAACGGGCTTTTAATTATTAGAACCATTTTGTTAACCAAATTCGGTAACCCTTCTGTTGAATATTTTCAACTTTGACAAAAGAAAGGCTGCACACAAACTTCTTTTGCTTGTATACAATGACAAGTCCGTTTGGCGAGCTAAAGCTATCATCATATTGCTTCTGTTCTAGAAAGGTTACTAAAAACCATATTGGTCGCTACTTTCACCCGTCACTTTGCGTCGCTTGAAATAACAGAAGTTCATTTAGCTAGATCAAAATCAACTAGCAGTGATTTCTTTCTGCTTTGCCCGGATTTTAGGTTTTTGCCGAAGAGCTAAATGGCTATTTTTGTTAGTACAATTATACTGCTTATTAATTCTGGTGTTTTAAAAGCGGAAATTATTTTTGTATGTCGTGAGCTACACTTCTGTACAAAGTGGCAAAATTTTTAATTGACATCTTAATAAATAAATTTAATATTTGTATTTTCGATGGGTTACTTCAATAAATACAATATTAATTAGCAACAAGTAAAAAAAAATAAAAATCAATAAAATGTAGTTTAAGTGGAAATCGTAACCTTAAAACACAAACAAGGAATGGAGAACAACATCAACTTTTTAAACATAAAAATTGTACCAAGAACTATGTAGCTCATTTTGCCCCTACCAGTACCGCCACAAACCCGTAGGCGGCGAGACGGTTGCCCCAGGGGGTATGGCTTTAGGTCAACATTAGACTTAATATAAAATTACAAAAAAATGATAGTGAATTGAGTCTCTCATACTATTGCAGTATTTAAATATTAGATATTTTCTCCTTTTTCCTTATTAACCCGCGTGCAGCAATGTAAAATTGTCAATAAAGATCTCGTCTAGCATAGCGCCCAGTTGCAAGGCCAAAATAAAATGAAGGAAACAGTTTTCTGTTCAAAATATCTTCTTTGGTGAGCGCTTTGATTACCTTTTTTTTAAACTTCAATTGTTTGTCAAGCAGATGTTGACACAACAATGATTGAAAAGGGAGAATCTACAATAATGTTTTCATGCTTCCCGAAGGGACACAGGATACTTACAGAGTCAAATAGACTACCAAACCACGAACAACGACGTTTTCATACAAATCTGGCACCTCCTGACGCATCCTGTAAACTGCGGCACTTCTCCGCTTCCCCGTTCAACAGTTGCTAAAGGAACGACTGGTGAAAACACCCAACCTCCTTTAAAGACTCTACTTCAGCTATACGTTAGCTTCAGAAGGCGCAGTAAGTGACGCCAAGCTGCCCTTCAGACTGAAAAAGATCATCAAAAAATGTCGACTAAAATATAAATAAAGAAAACAAACCCACTCACTTATAAAATTATCTAAAAATACGGAACTAAAGTGTTAACTTCGTTAGTAACACAAAATGTTGAGAAAGAAAAGAAACTCATTTATGACTAAATTTAGACCAAACGAATTTAAATCACTGCATTAGCAGTAGGAACAGCCTCCCGGCAGGACACACGAGTAACTTTACCGGGAAAAAGTTCCTTAATCATCCAAAGCCAATGTAGAGAGAGGGAGTTTACTTCACCAACCACAATCACTCCCCCTAGTACTAGTAATAGATTAGATTTCTACTATTTTATTTATGTTTACAATTCATGCGTATACATCTTCCTCCAATGCTTGTAAAACCATTTGGACCAAGTCAATTTATTTTCAAACATTTTAAAAATGTCCTTGGGTGGCAATGAATTTATGGGAAATAGCAATATAAATGCGCTGGATTCAGCGTGCTATGACTCAAAAAGCACAATGGCCTAGAATTCAACAACGCCTCAATTTGAACCAACACTGTGGAATAAACATCGCTTAAATGCAAGGAGGAACATCTAGGTGAAACGTTCCGATAGCAATTCCAAGTGGGTGGCTTTGGTTGTCAAACACAAATAGGAATATATAGCTTTTGGTGATGGTTGGATTTCGACCAAGACAAGTAGAAAGATAAAAATGGGCAAGTTCACTCCAGTATGGGCAAAAGACCTTGATTCTTTTACACGACAAGCTGAAAATGCGCCATTTTTGGCCACAGACAAATTTGAAAAGAAAGGTTGCACACTCGCACTCATTTTTGAATGACCTGTCTACCAAATACATTCAACATTACTGTCTCAATAAAGGCAATAACAAATCCGGGCCTGTATGGAAGTTGGATTGACGATAATAACAAAATAAAAGAAGTGAATAATATAATTGTTTTGCACAGGGGTCGTTAAGCACCGAAACTTGTCGACACAGTGATAAAGGATATAAATCTGGGTTTAGAATCAATAACAAGTGGCCTTGCCCAAGGTAATCAAAAATAATCTGATGATAAACACTCTTCAATTCATCAGACTGCCATAGAAATTTATTCAAAGTCAAAAGTCTCCTTTTCGGTTTAATATGTAATTCCCCAAGACAGAAAGGACTTTATTTAAACGAAAGTGAGACGACAAGTCTTTCAACTGCATTTCGCCAAGCAGTAGCAATATATTGTGTTTTTTATGGCTTGGCGGGTGGAAAAACCTTCTTTATAACTCAGAACCTCTCTAACAAGGATATCATTTTTCATCACACAAAAGCGTGACTATTTTCAAAGAAATACAACACAAGAACTTCACCCATTACAGAGCAACCTAAGTGTAAAGGATTATAAATGACAACCGGGTGGTGGGGAAAACTTATCACTATTTTCCCGCTCAACAAATAAGATACAAGCTCAGCTCCTATTACCCATCAATTTTTCGAGAAGTGAAAAACTCACCATCAATCACTGTTAAGGGCAGCTTATCAACAATTTTGTCAATCACTAAATGTTCAATTGGGACAAACCGGGAAGCAAACGTTATACATATTTCTCCAACACAGCAGTTGGCTTCCCTCCTAACTTCAAAATAGAAGAACTTAATTTTTGTACAGGCAGAGACAAATCTTAAAAGTTACAAAATGACTGATTACTCGAGTTTAACAGTAAATGAATATTTTGAGTATTAATTTTTTACATTTATAGCCTAGATGACTGCCGTAAACAGGACTATAGATTTAATGGATAATTGAGAATCTCAAACAACACAAAAGTTCTCAGATTCTCCTTAAACGTGAAGTGCAAAAGTGAGTTGTGAGGAAGATCGGATTTACTACAACAGTCCTTTATCTCATAAAGCAAAATAAATATTTTAGATACAATCTGGCTTACTTAGCAACTCTAAAGTTCAAAAGGTCAACTTGAGAATCTTGGTACAACCCAAAAAATTATGACTTTATTATAAGATTCACAAACTTGACCCAGCCTCGGTTTTGACAATTTTACCCCAAAACTCGGTATCTGTAAAAAACACTGAGCTTTAAATTACTTTTCAATGAAATTGATAAAATAGTCATAAATTGGGATATCATTTGTCATATGTGCGGCTTCAAACTCAAGATGAAGAACTTTCAACCCCAAATACAAAAAATATGATCAGCAATGGTAATTAACCACTTCATTCAAAATTGCATCTAAACTCACTTTCGATTCACTATTTCAATAAAATTAAGAAAATCCGTAATTGTCCAACTCATTTAACTCTTTCACAGATTTACCATGTTAAGTATACATTAATTTAGAAGCATCTAATTTTTTATTCTTTTACACCTTTTGCGACATCATACACTAAAAAAACAAAAAATGTATTTCCACCGTTTCGATCTGGCTCGAAGGACCAAATTTGATCGGTGTAAGTAGTAATTTCCTATTAAATACATAAATAATTATGGTAAGATACTCATCTAACCTCTCGTAGTCAAGGAAAATGTCTCCGCACCTATAACAAAAGGGAGATACGGAAAAGAAATCAACGATGGGATCGGAATCAGGATTAGTTATTTTCTATTTTCATTCCAGCAGATCTTGAAACAGTGACGATTGAAAAGAGGTAATCTACAACAATGTTTTGCCAAAGGATATAAGGCTTCAACAAGTGCTAAAGGAACGACTGGTGCAAACCTTTAAACTGTAAAATCGGATCCATCTCTTACCGCTTTAACCAAAAATAATAGTTTATGAGCTTGGTCTACAGTAATTACTTCCCCGGACATTTAGAAGTCAAGATAATTGAATCAATAGAAAAAATAAAGAACGGAGGCAAGATACAACGTAGACAACGCAGAGTGGAGACAGGGACAAAATAAGCAGGGTAGAATGAAGGCAGAAACAAAGATGTTGCACTAGCCAAAAAGAACTTATTATGCGAAAAAAAAAATTTTTAGACGCACAAAAAAAATCTTACTATATTCACATCCGCAATGCTTACAACTTATCAAGAGTTGTTTGACACTTTTGGTAGACAAAATAAATGACTAAAATTACAAAACTACTCTAATCGAATACTTTGACGCTAAAATAGAATTACGTGTATGTTTTACGTGTCATGAACGCACGCAGCATACACTCTTCCTTCAATAATTTATGGTTGCGGAGCCAACTGGCCAAAAGCTTCAATAATAATAGTTATTATAACAACTAGTAGAACTTAGAAAACCACAAGGAGTTATCAATGAATTTAATTTGTTTATGCAATCAAACAAAAGAAAAAAGGGGAGCAACAAAAATGGTGATAAAAAAACATTAATCGTGTCTAAAAATAAAATAAAAGCTCTGAAAAGAAAAAAGAGACAAACAGCATGATGAACAGAAAAATTTTAGAAACTAACAAAACAAAAATGTAGTTAAAAATTCTTACAATATCATCACAAAGAAAATGGTTACAACACACAAAAATTAAAAAAGGAAATAAGTAGAACTCAAGGAAGCTAGTGGTTATAGAAAAAACTAGAACACATTAGATACAAGGCAGAAAATTGCCAAAGTAATAAAATCTTAATTGAAATCCATGAGTGAAAAAGAACAAAAAAGAAACCAAAAGGCAGATTAAAAAAGTGCGCACTTCTATATAGTGCCGTTCCTCCTAGCCACGTCATACTATTAAGAAGGACCACAGGGCTTTTCAAGAAGCAATACATTGCTACAATCTTTCCTGGCGTAACCAAGATCTTCGACAAGATGTGACACAACGTACTCATTTTCAAGATAACTTCAGATTCCATCCCGATGCCGATGATACAACAAGTGAATCGGAGAGTCTTAGAGCCAGTGTGCCCCGACGCTCGGTGCTGTCCCCCACCTTTTTTAACATTTACCTTAGGGACATATCTACGACGATTACTTAGTTTGTATAAGACAATGCGGTGCTGTCAATTTTACTGTGCCCCTTCATAGCAGGATAGTGAATCCAAAAGCAGCTTAACCAGATGAAAATAACAAAATAGCGTGATGACCTAAAAAAATTATGTTTTAATAACATTATTTTTTTCAAATTTCTTAATACAACGTTTTCCTAGTCTATCGTCTGGAAGTTAGACATTATGCCAATAATTTCTCTTCCCTAACTATACAGTCCCAGTGGCTTAAAAACTTCAAAACTAACTGAATAATTTAAGACCAACATGACAGACAGAAAATAGTAGTAAATACCAATAAAGGTACTACAATTCTATTCTCCCCCCAAAAAAAACGCACTCTTTAAATATATCTTGAACCACAACCTGAGCAAACTGAAAATGAAGAGAATCGCCGTTTAATAAAGAAAGAAATGCGTAAATTCCTTCTGAGACTAACTCTAAGGCACAAAAGCATGCGAGTAAACTTAAATCCTTTAAAAGCGCGTTGAGCTTCGCCTTTAGCATTCTGTAATTTATACACTTTTCCAATCATTGGATCCAATCCAACCACTTATTTATCCAAGTTTTAAGTAGCCTGTGGTTATAGGCTATAGTGTGTAAAATAAAAAGGCACATGATTTCTGCAGTTAAAGAATGTTTAGGTGATGTATACGACGTCTCTGTTCTTTCGTATACCACAAAAAAGAAATAGCTAAAAGATTTCGTTTTAATCTCGACATTGTAGAAGATGTTGGATATGGGCTGAAAGTGCTCGCTCGTGAAACAATTTTTCTTACTATTGTGCGGCTTTTGTTTAAAAATAACAGATATTCTTGCAGAAGTAGAGCTTTTAAAGAGAAATGTTCACCGTATCTTGTACGATTATCTTTATTTAGGTAAAACTGATCCAAAATTAGGTTCCTTTGTACATCTCGTATGGATCTCTCTGTCGTCATTTCATGTTTAATAACATAAAACAGTATCTACTATTTAGTCAAAGTAGTAAACATCTTTCGAAAAGAATTATGACAACCATATATTCTGTGTGCATTTTAGACTTCTGGATAACTTTTATTTGAGTGAATTTGTTAGATAATTAAATCAAAATATTTCTTTCGTCAACAAGTCTTCTTGCCATTAATTTTTAATTAAGGAAAAATTCAAGACATAAATCGTAAACAGACTGCTTAATATCAATCACAATATTTAACAAAAATAGCAACAGAAAAATAAAAACCCAAAACCAAAAAAGAGATGCCAGATTGGTAAGGTTCTTTTCCTACTCGAATCAAGTAGAATATTCTCCAAAAGTTTGATTTCACCTCCAGATGAGTGATTTAACAAGAGAAATAAACACTTAATAGCTGGCGGATTTCTAAGATTTTTGCCTTAAAATGGTGAGACATTTTAAGTCAAAAAAGATCTACAACAGAAACAACAATTAACTATATCATACAAAGGTTTTAAATTGGAGGAAACAAAAGATACAAGAAAATGAGAATTCAATTGTAAACTACATATTAGAACTGTATTCTGAACTTTCAATACTATCTACCGCAATTATGGGTAAAATATCAAGTTTCAAGAACTTAAACGTGCCTTAACAATTTGAAAATATTCAGTTCGATACTTCAGTCATTTGCCTATTTTTTTTAAATTGCAACGTGTCCGACTATTATGGAAAATCACATTTGGTGTTAAAAGAAACAAGAATCCCATCTACTTCAAAGGAGTGAAACTTTCACTAAGAGAAAGAAAAACCACAAATAAAAAACAAAAATTTAATAAACTCTTTAACATTGATGTTTTGGTGTCGAAATAAATATGTAACTTACCTGGTCTTTCGGCCAAAAAATTATCTACTATGTGATTTTCATATATAAATCATTGTTGAAAGAAGGAAACTGTTTTGAGTAATAAAAATTAACTTAAAGAAAATGTATATACTGGAAAACAGATAAAATACAACTGACTCACTAACTCCAAGTTAGAGGTTACCAAAACATCACTATATTCTAGATAAAAAAAGATGGAAAAGTAACGATCATAGAATTCTAGATGCAAAACTTAAATGTCAATGAAATAATATAACGATAAAATTTGACAAAGATGCTAATCAAAATGAAGATGCTACAAAGAAGATATAAATGAAGATTGTTAACGATGGTCTACCTTATGACATTGTAAATTTCTGGTTAGTATATTCTTCGATTATTGTGATATAAGCTGTTAGTATTAGAAATGTCGGAGCATTTCTTTATCATCAAAATGAAGACTTATTTGAAAAAATGATGACGTTCTACCTTTATACCATGTTTTTGTTTACTATATTTATGAACATATAAAAATTATTATTAAATTAAGAGCTAAACAAAAAACAATACATTAAAAAAACAGAGCTGACTATAGAAAGGTGTACCTTAAGATCCAAAATAAAATATCACAGAACACCACAAAGGTAATATCTTCACTACACCACTCATTATAGATTTTTTAAAGGTCTCCAAATCAATATTTGTTCTCGTGTCACTCTTTATGTATCTATTATTAGATCAAAAATTATCATTTATAACTTTATAATAAACGTAGAATTTATGTTTACGTTAGACAACTGCAGTAGATATTCTGTTTCTTAAAAGATTGATTTTGATTGTCCGACAAGAAACTATCCATAAAATGTTACAAAAAGTATCAAACACTCATAGAGGTATATGATAACTGTTTTGTAAACCTTACATGGTAGGACGATTATCCATAATTAATGCGACAAAAGAACTATACATCGAGAGATTTAGCAATCTGAATGGTCTTCTCTTAACTTTTTCGCAGTAAATATAAAGTAAAGCCTCAACTACATCATGCAAGGTACCCCACAGTAAAATTCAAAATCCATCATTACTTTCAAGAACCCAATCTATATTTTAGTTGGCCAAGAATATATCTGATAGACAACTAGTTAATAATAGAAATAAAAGTCCGGTGTGTTCATCTCAAATAAACGCTAAATTATTTAAAACTCTTAAATTACTATAATAATCTAACCACTCTGACCATAAGCGAGAATATCACGATTATCTCCATAACTGTCAATTAGTATGCTTTGGTTGATGTTCTTGTCCCTTCTTATAGAAGTCTAATTTAATTATGCCTTCCTAACTCACGACTTCTAAACACAGTGACTGAAAGTAAACGGTTGTTTATCTAGACCTTTGGAGCCTTGTCGCAACTTGTAACGTACTCCCTCTCTTAGAAATAGAAGTTTCGTCCACGACAAGTAAAGAACAGAATCCTTTCCTTGTTTAATCAAAATGAATTAATACATATTTTGTGACTAAGAAAACATCTGCGGTCATTCTCATTCGCTTTCACTTAAGGCTCCAATAAACGCTTGGGTTTTATTGCCCTCTGACGCTTTTGTGGGAAAGTGGCCTTTACTTTGTTTATAAATATGGAAAATTTTTTGGTATGCACAGTTTACTGCCTCTTATCAGAGTTTTTGGTGGCACAACGTTTATGATTTGTGGTCATAAGTGCCTAGGGAGTATAATATGGTAATCCCTTGTGAAATAACCTTTTTATAACAGATCATAAAAGCTATACACAAACGCCCTCTAGTTTTTAAAACTTTTATTCTCTATTTTCTTAGCCATGTTTCCACTTTGTTTCCGTTGCGCTGCATATTCTTCGTAACAGTTGCTGGATTAGGGCCATAAGGCAAAAAAGTGACTGTAGTTGTTAATCTAGATTTTGACAGATCTGATGTATACATCGGGTGTATTCATAAAGATGGTCCAATTAATACTAGAGAAAAGAGAAAGAAATGGACGTAAGAAAAACTTTGCAGTGTACTGGTAAAACAACCACATCGCATTGCGGCAAGGTGTTGCATGCTGAGGGCGAATAGAGATCAAAACAATGTGGAAGCAATGGCGGAGACGCAAATAACAAAAAAATACGATAGAGAGACTACAAGGTAGCCATTGACCATTCCAAAGTACAAAGATGGAACAAACTGAACGAACTGCAATCCGACATATGGGGAAAAGTATATACGATTGTCAACAAGAGGCTGAGATACATAATACCCGAAATTAACCCCATTGACGAAGAACAGATAAGAACAGCAAGGATTTCCAACACATGGAAGGATGAAATGGAAAATAGATGCAGAATAGAAGAACTCGAAAAGATAACAAATACAATGAGTCTCAAGGCCGGGCAGTATTATAGCCGAAGTAATCAAGCCAAGAATCAAAATAGTCCTGGAATTAATTTGTAATAGTATGAACAAATGCCTTATAAACAGAATCTTTTAGACAACCTGAGAAATACCCACACTAAAACTTTTACCAAAAAAAGCAAATCAATACAGACCGCTATGTTTACTTGATGTACTTGAGAAGTGACTGGAGAAGATCATAGTCAGCAGACTTCAAGAAGAAATATAGAGAAAAGAAAGCCTAACACAAAACCAATTTGGGTTTGCCAAAAATAAACGTACCATGGATACTATTAGGCAAAAGAGCACGAAATTACGTTATCAGACATAGAAGATATTGCATTCTGATCACCTTAACTGTAAAAAACGCAACCAACGCTGCTGTAGAAAACATCAACCAATAACTCCACGCTAAAGGTCAACAGCTAGCACCATGCTCCTCATAAGAAGGAAAAAAATAGAAGGTTAGATATTCAAATAGAAGGTTAAGCGATATCAATAAAACTCAGTATTGAATATCTGGGATTAAATATTGACAAATATCTTTTGTTCACCAACCCGAACAATTAACACACTTATAAGACTTATGTTAAGAGTAGACTACTCAGCAGCAAGAACAAGATGTGGATCACAACACTAACAATAAGATATGCCAAATATGTAAACAAGATAAAAACTTCATAAAGACCACTAGCAATTCAGCGCGTATCGGACAGTTCCTACCGAATCTGTACTTATTTTAACTGAATTAAAACCCTTGGATCTGAAAGTAGAAAAACGGAAAAGAACATATGAGAAAAAGGGGCAATTGGGAGCAAATAGATCAAAATACAAATAGACGAAAAATGGCAAAGACAGCGAGACGTATAGGCTTTTCTCAAACATAAAAGAACCTGAAGAAATAGATCAAGCAGTTCAGTATCTTGTTACCCTCATCCAACGAGCTGCCTGGGAAGCTACGTCTACTGTAAACGTCCATCATACAAACAAATACCCTTATATATATATATATATATATATATATATATATATATATATATATATATATATATATATATAACATACCCTATATATATATATCTTGTAATGCCACTGATGTGTTGATTTACTGATCCTAATGGATTGTCAAAATGCTTTAAGAAAAACTTTCCCTAAAGGGGGAAAATATAATTAGAGCAAAAGAAATCGAATTCTTTTTTGGGTTAAAAAAATGGTAAATTTTCGGTAGAATACGTTGGTGAAACCCCGGAATTTAAATTTGAAGTCCTTCTATCTTTTTCTGCGTTTTTCGAATACGCCTTTTAGAGCGCGCAGCAGGTATTTTCGAACGGTCGACATGGGGACCCATTTTCTATTGTATCTTATTTTGGGATACTTATGAAAGGAATTTATATATCTAGGAGGGTTACATACAAGACTTACTGGCTACAGAAATCACTTTTTTGGAGAGACTGAAGGTCTTTTGTACGATCCTGAAATCGCTGATTAGAAGGTAAATACCATTTTTCGGCAATCAAAACTTTAAACGCGTTTTTCTCAAAACAGTACTTTTTGAGTTGGCGGTCGTGATAACTCAAAAACTAATTATCCGATTAAGCTGAAACTTATAGCATTTCTTCTTTATAGTATTAGCTTCTAGATAAATTAAATTTTTTTGTAAATTTTTATTGATATATGTAAAAATTATTGCTAAAATAGTGGAAAACCCGTTTTTTTTCTTTAATTCATCGACTAACTGTAAGTGTAATTAACGTAAATTCTTTTGCCTGACTGTTTCAAATCAAAATTACAGCATATAGAGCGCCCGCCAACAAAATTCAAGGACTCCGTAGGCCCCATCGTACATTCGCCATTTTGTTTAAAATAAAAAATAAAAATATTTTTAATATACTATAAGGGATCATTAATAATCTCACAAAGTTTCAATTTATTTGAATAAAAACTTTTACTAAAAAAAATTCTTGAAGAATGCGTTTTTTTTGGCGTCTAATTGTATATCCCCCCTTAAACATATCTTGCATAACACTGATATTTTATCCTATCTGCCACTGCACCACTTTGGATTATGTGATAGACATTTTACGACTCAACAAGTATATAGGATCGTTTTTCACATCACAAGAAATCTTGAAAAAAATATTTCCCCTAATTTATTATTGCTTTTTTTAAGTCTTACCTTTTTGACAGATATTTTACAGTCAAGTATAACAATAAACTCTTTTACTCTTATCCTGTCAAACCCGGTGTCTCGCATAGTGATAGTATTGGACCCCTCTTTTACTTGATTCCTCTTGCTGACTTACCAAAAACCAGAACCACCGTTGTCACCACTTTGCTGGTGAAGCTGCCATTCTATTGAAGATTCTGTACTGGTCGCTAAAAATCTCCAGCGCTATTTGAACATCTTAAACGAATGGCCTACTAAGTGGCACATTAAATTCAATCCAACTAAATCAATACAAATTACGTCGACCAGCCGCCTTAAATTGTTTCAGTTCCTATTAAAATAGAAACTAAATACTTAGGTTTGCACTTAAGTCAACGTCTCACGTGAAAAAAATATCTCCAAACCAAACTTCAGCAATTAAATCTGAAAGCTCGCCAAATGCGTTAGATATTGGGAAGAAAAACGAAATTATCAATATCTAACAAATTCCTACTTATAATATAATAAAATTATATAATTATAATAAAAACCACACACTAGCTTTAGTCCAAAGCCATCTGTGCTGTGCTGGATGCACCATGGTATGTAACAAACTAAACTTTGCAAGAAATTCTCTGATTTGCCAAATAGTGACAATAGTCTTCATAGTCATTCCAATTATCTAGTTTACCAATTGGCTACTTCTTTCTCTCTCGTGAAAAGATCAAATAGAATCTGGGTCTAAAAACTATAAACTTCCTAAAGTGAAAAAAACTGGTATACTGAGTGGTTTCTCCTAACATTTCCTATTTTCTCTTATCATATTTGCTTAATACTTTTTTTAGAATAGATTTACATTAAAATAAAAAACCCTTAGGTATTTAAAAATAGCACTACACACATCATAGGTGACTTAAGTGAAAGTTACAAAACATTGCTAATGAATTTCGTATATATTCATTCATCTGTAAAGGTTGAAACTTGGTGCAGCTGAGATTATTTGTTGTAATCATAATTGTGAAAAATCAAGGTTTTGTATTTTTGTAACGCAACAAATCTCGTTTTTTTTATATATACTAGTAGTATAAAGCGCTGTTTATAAAAAACTTAGTACTTTTAAGCTTGGGTTTAGTCTCTGTGGTGGAAGAATCAGTTTCTAATCCGATCAGGAATTTTACCTTGAGAAATACAGCTACCCAACTCAGCAGTGATTTGTTACATTTTTTTCTCATTACTTATCTAATGAAATAAGTTTATATGGTTAAACGTACTAATGACAAAAAGCGGCTTGGTTTATGGGACTTCTTATTGTGGCGCAAAAGAAGTTCAAATGGTTATCATATCAGTTCCACAATGTGGTGTTCCATCAGAATGGTTCATAGTATATAAAATTAACGTTATATCAATTTTGCTACTTTATACAAAGTATCAATTTCCTGTACGCATTGATACGGACCACTGGCATTCCACACTTACAATTAGTAACTCAACTATTATAAATGCTTACTATACATCTGCCTTTTTTCCTAGGATTTCCTATCTAGATTTTTAGATCTTTCGTGCTCTAAAAAGGGATTCAACATGCTTAACAATTTGTACATCTTCTTTTTGGCATTCTTTACCCATTTCAGACGTTGGAAATTAATATGGCAATCTTCACTTTGTCGACGACTTTCCTGCCTTCCATCTTACCCTGCAGTATTAGTTGCAGTACACAATATTTATCATTCCTCATTGTTCCTCAACGCTGGACCAACACCTGTAGTGCAAAAATGGCTTCTCTTGTACAAAATTCGATTCTCCTGCTACCGATTCACATTTAGAATAGATATACGCCGATGTATAATGCTTAGAAATTCTTTGGTTACATCATTTATTAAGCTGATAAGTCGGTAATCGTCAGATAATATTGATAACAGCCAGTCCTGAGATATGTATCCAGTATCATAGTTTTTTTTGTTGTAGATCAGTTAACACAATAAAGAAATTTGTATTATTCTAATACATAAGTTTTAACATTTCTCCATGTATATTATCAGGACCTAATGCTTTGTTGTTTTTCAATGAGCAAATAGCATTTTCAATTACCTCTTTAGAAGTATATGGATTATCTTCACCTATACACGTCACTTCTATACTGGTACGATCCTCTTTAAATATTTTCTCTATATGGGCTTTCCACGTCGCCATTGTTAGGTCATTATTTTTAGTGAGTTTCATCAGTTTATTTAACCACAGGTGCGTACATTTGTATGATATTTAAATTTCTTAAGGTTAAATGCATCTACAAGAACGCCATGCCGTCTAGTGAGGTGCAAAACTTTTGACGTATTGTTTTAGATGTTAGTGATATGAATCGTTATTTCCAGAATGGTAAATAACGTGGTCTTTTATAAAACTTTCACTATTATTCGACCATCGAGTTTCGTTCAGGTCCATTATGTCAATATCTAGTCTTGTCACTTTTTTAGTAATGTTATGTATTTTTCCATTTTCGTATTAGATTTTACATTCCGAGTACATATTTTTAACTTCACAGGACTCTTCACACCATCTTTCTATTTAAAGGCTGCCGGGGACTAAGGCTCACATGATTTTGGTATTCTGCCGTAATTAATTATACTAAGGAAATAATGAGGTGGTCTCCTATTGTCTTCCTCATTACAATACTCTCGCTACATCAATATCGTTTGTTCCATACCTCGAGTTGCTATATAGGTGGATTGTATGATACCTATTGCAAAAATCTAATAAAAACAAATGTTTAATGTTGCAAACTTTTTGTTTTTCAAAATATTTTCTCTAACGGAAAATACATTGTTGCATACGCTGGTACAATTTTTACAGCATTTTTCCATAGCGAATCAGGTATCTCCGAAACATTTGTTTTTGTTCTTCACGTGTGGGAACAAAAAGGAATTGTTAAATGCCAAATCAGGACTGTACAGATGACCCGTTAATTCGACGTTTTGAGTGCTCAAAAAGCCAATTATTTGGGTCGATGTGTGTGGGCTCGCATTGGCATGGTGAAAAGCGATCCGGCGCCGCGCGTTGGTTTTTCTTATTTTCCAGACTTCTGGCAAACGAACGATTGTGTACTATTTAGAATTGACCGTTGTCCCAACCACGGTTGCGACATGTCCAATTTTTCCAAAAAAAAACAGGCGATCATTCGCTTCGAAGTGCTTCGAGCGCGAGCTATTTTTTGGGTTTGGTTCATCTTGAAAGATCCATACAGTCGACTGCTGTTTACTTTTGGACTCATACGCATAAATCCAAGATTCATCGCCTATGAAGATGTGGTAAAAGTTTTTTAAAGCATGGCGATCCTATTTTTTTGAGTATTTATTTCGACCAATCGGCTCGAGCTGTTTTTGAGCAATCGTTAACTTATGCGGAATCCAACATTTCACAACTATTTCAGGGTCAAATGTTCATGCAATTTCGAATGTATGCTAGTCATACTAATGCCTAAGGATGCTTGAACTTCACGATAAGTCACATGAAGATCTTACTGTGTCAGTTCGCGCACGGCAACGATGTTTGCTCGCATGACAGTCGATTTTGGAGGGTCTTCTTTAAATTCATCCGCCACCGAACTATGACCACGATTAAATTCATGGAATCAACGATACACAATGTGGTGGTTCATCACCAAAAGTCGAAGTTAGTTGATGGAAGCACTGTTGTTGAGATAATCCACGTCGAATGTTGTAAACAATCATCGCACAAAAATGTTCACAAGTTAATTCCATTTTTTTTCCTAGAAGACATTTCCAACTTAATGAGAAAACGTTCTGAGTACGTGTGCCGTCAGAAATGTCAAAATCTGTGATGCAAACGTCAGATCGCACCTAGAACATGCAGGGTTATCAATTTTCAGTAGATATCGTACAGCCCACGTATCAGATATACCAGTCCCTTTGACTAAAACCTAATATATTAATAGTAACACTGCTGCCTCCTGTTATGCCTATTGGTCCACGAGAGGTATATTCCCATCTTGGAAACATTCCTCCATCGACCACTTGATAACGCACTCTCTAGAATATAAAACTATAAAATGTTGTAAATAACAATTAACATAAATTTCACTGATTTCCAAAAAAATATGTCGGTGTAATACAATATTTATATTCATAATTTCCAAGTGATACTTAAGATCTACCCTGTATATACCACTTTATAACTCTTCTTTTTAATATTCTTTAAAATGGTTAACACAAATTATTCAACAACAGTGTATTTTTAATAGAAAATGTCATAAACCAGAGACATTATACACTGGATGGAATTTTCCATCTGCAAGACATCGGCAACTGCGGTATTTGCACAGAAATGCGATTTTAGTGGCTTACAAAGAAACAAAGTTAGGCGATAGTTTAATTTCGCGATTGGTACTTCCTCGCCACCGTAAAAAGTGCGCAGCTTATTTGTTACGGTTTTCACTAACTTTTTATCCAGTTATAGAAATATTAGCATTCTTTGGCGTTTAAGTTTCCCTGTTTTTACCGGAGTGTCGCTGCTTGCGCCAATCTGAGGCGACAAAAAAAACTTATATAAATTGCGCCCGCTCGCAAGGTAGGATTCAGTCGATTTCCATCGAGAAAGACGTTTGCTTTTCGGTACGTGCTGGTGACTGTTCAGCTGTGGAATAAGTAGATTGGCTATGCACAGGGTTTATGGTTGCGTTGTGTGCGTCCGTGTGTGTTGTGCATGCATGCAAAATTCATTTTGTGTATTTTTTGTAATCTTACACTGATCCAATTCTTACAGCGCCCTGAACAGTAAGATGCTGCGGTTTATCGTCATTGCTACTTGCGCCTGTGAGTTACATTTTTTACTATCATAAGTGATTTATAATCATCAAAAACTTAAAATTGCTAACATTAACGTCCTAATTTGTTGATGCCATTTTTTAAATTTTCTCTACCGCTCGGTGAATACTAAACAGGGCCACCAGCATAATATGGCAAATGCTAGCAAATCCTGATATATCTCATCATTTTTAACATCAACTTTTTTCCAAGTATTCGACTTTTACCCTAGCTTACTTTTCAGTCGCTTTGGCGTCTTGCAACCCATCGAAGCGGCAAGATTTTGCTAGTGACGAGTTCAGGAGCGACGACTTCGGAAACGAATTTGGCAGCGACTTCTTTGGCGCCGAGTCGAACACCTTCGAGCGATTCGAAGCCCAAGGTACCGAAATGGAGGGTAGCGATCAGTGGGAACGGCAATTGTGTTGCAGGAGCGGGCCAGGCGAAAGGCAAGGGTCAGGCAGGAGGAGGCATCGGCGGAATCGGCGGCGGCAGCATCGGAGGGGGCGGCGGCGATGGCAAAATCGGGTTCAGCTCGGGAAGTGGCTTGAGGAGCATCGCCCAAGGGTCAGCGGAGCAGGCCAACACTGCCGTATTGAACCAGGACGCAGCAGGGCACCAGGCCGCCTACGTGGCGAAGAACACCCTCGCCCAAGCAGCAAATGCGGTAAGCAGGCCCAATAACCATTGAAAAATTAAAAATCGACTTTTTGTGTCTAAGCATACACTGATTAGGTCCATCATATCCGCTAAAACTAAAACACTCAACAGAATCTAAATACTCTCCTGATTTATTATATTTATTGTTTCTACCTATTTAAACTTAATCTAAGATGTCACAGACATTTTTGTACTCCATCCCAGTCTTGTTTTCTTTAAGCTCTGTCTGTTGTTCCTTTTTTCTTTTCTTTGATAAAATCTACTTCGTATTCTTATACTCACTTGCATTTTTTAAATTTTACACTAAGCCCTTAATCTGCATATATTGCTGTGACGCTCGTTAAATTGTCTTATTCATAAATAGTTCCTAAATTCTTGTAGCTTACTACCTCTATCGCATTGGGCAAAGATTATTCAAATGTTGAAAAGACAACTGTGCCATATGAAAACTTTAAATTTACAAGCTAAAGGCTTGAACTTCTTGTTGAAGACTTTTAGGTCTTAAATCTTTAAACTCGATGTGGTCTATAGCTGTCTTTCTTTCGTAAAGTAAATATAGATTGCTCTGTAATACTTCCCCAAATAATTTTCTTCGCTCTGTTTATAATATGCGGAGTAAATTTTGCTCGTATTGATTGAGGCGCGCTAGCTAATTCTACACCTTCGCAGCCTAAAAGGCTGTCCTTTCTTAGGGTATACGTAATGAAACTAATTTTGTTAACATGGGAATATTGATAATAAGATAATTATATTGCCACTTGCACTACTGATCTTGCTACCATACGATTGTTTGTGGTATAGCGTGGAATCACAATCGTAGAGTGAAAATTTTTGAGAAAACTGGTATAATTGTTCAATAAAAAGATATTGGAAATTGTATTCATCTTAAAAAAAAGCTCGGAAAAATGATTCAAAAGAGCGATTGAGTAACATATATAAGCATGATATCTTGAACCATATATGGCTACACCATTCTACTTTTAATTTAAAAACTTTTTAACATTTAAGCATTTTTGGACCAAATTACCGTCGATAAAAAATGGTACAAGAGTTCTAAATACATGACGGAATATTCTATTTTTGTATTGCTACTTCAAAAATATTTGTATTAAATTATTATCTGACAAAAAAATATCAGGTTAATCATAGTTCATCATAATTTGCATTATTGGAAGTTTGTTCTGTGTAATTATAGCCGTCCGAAATTGCGCCGCTTTAGACATTCTCCTGCACAGATAATATCTAAAATGGCCCACAAACGCCAAAACCTTTTTTTATTGTAGTCCACATTATTAGACACACTTTTGTATTTCGAAATAGTGGAGCGCAACGTTCGAAAGAAACGCGCAGTTCGCGATTGGGCAGCGACTCCGCTTCTGGCCAGCAGGAAAGCTCTCTCGCGACCGCAACTGCACGCTATTAATTATGTAACGGAGTTGATTGATCTTTTATTGCCTCAAAAGAAATTCATTCAGAAACGGTACAGTTGCTCTGCAAACGCATGTATAAGTAGTGCTTTATGTAATTTAACAAATTCTTTGCTACGGACAAAAAGAACAAAAAATGTTGGGCTTGAAGATAATTATACTTCTATAATAAAGCAATCGAGTTATGATGGTCTATTAAAAAATATAATTGTAGAATAAGACATTTAACATAATTTTCGGTTAAATTTAAAAATTGTTGATATACGTCAACCTTCTTTTTATCTATAAAAATCAAAAACTTTGGTCTACTATACCATGTTTATCAAATGCGTTTTTTTTACCATTCACTAGACAGAAGAGAAGACTTACCAAAGTCTCAAAAAAAGTAAGAACTAACAAAAGAAGAATACAGGAATAAGACTGCATCCTTCCAAAAAATGTTATCAAAATTTTCGTTTCTTTTATTTGTCTACGTTTATTTGGTGATTTGATAAAAAGTGTTTTCTACAAATCGCCAAGATTTACATTATCACTTTTATTCTGTTTGTTCCGCCGTTCCCCTTTCTTCGTTTGGATATTCCATCTGGAGGTATGGTCTTCCTTGAAGAACTTGCCTTCCAACTACTTATGTTTCTTTGTATTAAATCTTTTATTACCTTAGTTTTTTTAGATCGGTTAATACATTGTCCCGCCATCTTAAACAAGGTCTTCCCCTTGTGCGTATTTGGAGGTTTCTTCTATTACGTCAAAAAGAGCACCAGGTCTATAGAGGCTTAACATGTTCTAAGATCCTATATTCAAATCCTTCTTCCGTTGCAAAAGACGTCTCCAATTAAATCAACCATCTTTCAGAGACTGTTGTTCAGTTTTCGTAGCACTGCCTTTTTTTACGGTATGTGGTCGTTGGCCAACATACCAAGCCTCCTCCTTTATCTGGGCTTGGACCCAGCAGGACGCCGCAATACAACCGTCGCGTCCTGGCGGAGTTTATATAAAATGCATGTAGTATATATATATATACAGTCGTTATCTTTACAACCACGTACTAGCGTCCTGGCATCTTGAAGGGTCTTTATCCACGCCCCTCATACAAAGCTTTTTATTATATGACTTCAAAGTGAGAGGGAAAAAGCAGCAGAACTTTGTCGTCACTTCTGCAATGACAATTTCGGCCTCTGTTCAGAACGTTGATCGGAATCACCTGTAAGAGCTAGTCAAAACTATTCGAAGCAATAATTGCAGAGAAGCTTAAGATGCATTGTAAAATGTAGACACTTTAGATTATCTGTCAAAATCGAGTCAATTACGGCCGCTGATGCCGTTAGAAAATTGCCATTTCTCTTCTACCCTACCCCTGCAACAACGCTTGTCTCAATTGCATCGTGGTGAATAAAACAGAGAGGCCTTCATGCCATTATTGAGCACAAAAGGTCAAAGAGACACCTACGGTCGAAACAAGAACATCCGTCTAAGTTCATACTTTGCGTTTGGTGGGAATTTTTGAGATGTTACCATAAGGTCCTAAAGTTCCAGCCAAGCTATACTGCAAACACCTTCAATCCATCGTCATCGATGACGATGAAGAGAAAACAAATGGTAAAAAGTAACAAAAAAGAAACTACTTTCGTAGCTTGTTTAACTGGTGGGGCTAGCAATTTTAGTTATTAGTATGGAATAAAAAAATATTTTTCAGGCATCTGGTACAGCACAAGCTGCTCTAGCAGGCAAGCAGATCCTTCTGCAAGGGGTGGAACAACAGTACCGAGATGCTCAGGTGGCCCTGCAAGGTGAAAAGGACCAGCTGCAGTCGGCTCAGCGAGCAGCCGTTGCTGCACAACAAACCGCCCAGCAAGCCCAGAGACACGTCCAAATATTGACGGCCGCTTTGAACGTCGCTCAAGCCACCTCCGACGGAGCTGCTCAAGCCGCGTCGGAAGCTGCGGGAGAGCTGGCTGCCCAGATAGCCATGGTGGGTAGCGCCCAGCAAAGGCTGGATCAGTTAGCTGAGCAGCTGCATGGAGTGCGCGTAGATTTTGAAGCCACGCAGGTTGCAGCGCAGAAAGCTCAAGTTGCAGCTCAACAGGCGCAAGCCAACGCGGCCGCTGCCGCCGCCGCCGCGGCGGCGGCATCCGGAGTCCAGCATCCTGCCCAAGACGATGGAGCCAACCAGGGCGGCATTTTGCCCCTACCACCCCAAGACAATCAAGGCGGCGGCGGCCAACAGCAACACCTTCAAGCTTACATTTCCTCCGACTACCATTTCTGATAACTTTACCTTACTTTCTCTTTTGGTTTTGTACAGTTTATTTCCGTTGTAAACTTTACACATCTCAAAATTACTAGGAGTTCCTATATTTTGCTATAAAAAACAAAACTCGTCAAACAAAAAGAACCAAGTGTATTACTTCACCTCTGTTGCTACTTGCAGATAAGCAGAAATATAATGGTCCTCCTAACCTTGTGTTAAACCAAGTTTTATATACTAAAAACTGAGATGTTATTTTTTTATTTTCTAAGTATTTTAGTTAAATCCAATATGTGTAACGAAAACATTAAAATAACAACTATGTAAAGTATTATTTAACCGAGACCTCTTACTATGCAAAGACTATAAATTACATTGTTGTACTTCATAATGTAATAATATTGTAAGAAATAGTTTTATTGGGCTGTTGTAGGGTTGTTATTTTTATCGTTTATAATAAAATGAAGTAATATAAATCACTTTTTTAAGTCTTGGTTCCTTACTAAACCTAGGGTATTATATTTTGGCATTAATAAAAAAATAAAACTAAACTGAGTAAAACAATAGTAAGAATGCCAAATGGATATAGTACATTATTCATAGTTGTGGTCTACATAGAACTTTAGCTTATGTGTTAAATTTACAAAACGTCAGAAAACTATGGACAAAAAAACAACCGCCATCACCATAAAAATATTGACACTAAAATGAAATTTAAGATCTGTAGAACATTTCAGTTATTGTAATCAATTCTCATCCTCAGCCATCTCCTAATTCCTATTATATTTGCGGAGTGAGGCATTAATTAAACAATAAGATGACTGCCTCTGGGCGCAATACTATAAAGTGCCATCCATTTTGATAAAAAATGAGTGAAGATTATTACACAAAACCAATGCTTGCTCGACTCGAATAATAAAAAAGTTTAAAGCTATGCTTAAACGCGTATGTTTAAATCTTGAACATCAGCCATTAAGATAAAAATGCTTGGTGTAGAACCTGAGATAAAGGTCTTCAGTATGGCTATTCTATGAACACTAGTAGGAAATCTAAGAAAGTAGCCTTTCTAAATCCACCCTTATACCCTAAGAATCGGTAGAATATCAGCAAATCAGAAGAATAACTTGATACTGACATAAAAGCTAGCGTCACGGATCATTTACAAATAACTTGTAATGTAAGATGACGCCTCCAAAAACATTTTATTCATTCACTGAAACGAATGGTGTTATTTATGCTGTCTAGATTCTTAAACTCTGCGAATCAATAGGGGTACGAAAGAGCAATCGTTTATGTAAAAATTAACATCGTAGGATCTGAAAGCACAAGTTGGAGTTTCTCTATGTGACTTCTATAAGGAAATTGGTTAAAAATTTGGGAAACCGCACTTTCCATCGATTCATCCATAGATGTGTTTTGTACAAATACCAACAAAGTCGAGTCCGGATGCTACTTTCAAACTTGAAGAATTAACAAAAATACAAAGGCATCGCTATTGAGGTTAGGATTGCCGCTAGTTTTCAATGCAGTTCTTCCAAAAAAAATGATTCTAAACCCATAAAAGTGGCTTCTTTTAAATTTACTCATCCATTAGAAAAATAACGTTATCTGTACTATCACCAACACAACTAAATATAGACACTTACCTTGGGCCTGAAAATTTACAGCAGGAATGTAAAGACTATTGAGGTGAACATTGCTGTTGCGAAAATTGGGAATTATCTGAACCTAGCTTTGTGGTTCTACGAGGCTTTTCTGTGGAAATTAATCAAAGATTTAACGAAACAGCTCTTTTAACATTCCTGGAGAAAATATAGTTATTTGAAATAATATTGATAAAGTTAAAAGAATTTCTAATGAGATAAAATATTTCAAAAACTTAGTAGAATAAGTTAAAACTCTAACTGGGCTTATGTGCTTATCGCTGGATCATAAAAATTACTAGAACTACTAACGAATTTCTAGTGAATTAAAAATTGCTACCAATGACTCATGCTACGTCACCTGAGTAAACCAAAAATCTTCAACATTTGCAAAGATAACTATCATTAAAGTGGAACCTGTCCTTCCTAGACCTTTAAAACCAGTAGTACTACGTAACAATGACTATTAAAGTAAAGATCGTTGGCGCTGACTACTACAGTACTAGCTGGAAATATAAATGTAGCTTTAAGATTTCTTTTTTTTGGAGATGATAAAAATCCCTCATGAACACCCTTGGACTGAGTCCTATGGGTAGCGTCAGACTCCTACTGACTAAAAAAAAACACCTCTGTCCGCTACTTTCGTATTGCTTCAGGTAGAATTGCTCCTTATATTCCCATATTTCTCTCCCAGCTCTTCTTTTTTTTGTGTCATTACTTTGACAATGAAAGTAGCCACCGTATCCCACTTTTCCTTTGATTCAGTCATGATGCGGCATACGTTGTCAGGGGTTAAAGTCTCTTCTATGTCTGCGTTTGCTCGGTTTCTCACTTCTTCTCACCTCTCGCCGCAAAACCAACAGACGGAGTTATCGAATCCGTATTTGAGGAGGTAGCTGGCACACACTTCATGACCCATCAGGAATTGCGTCAGGTGGTCATTCACATCGCCGTGCTTTCGGTTACGCCATTGCCGCAGATCTGCCATGTCTCCTTATCCACTAGGCCGTTGTTAGTGTAGGGTCTTCCCGTTCTTTTTGTCATTGGTTTTCGGTCCATGTCTTCGCCTCTGTTTTGTCTTTCGTGTTATAAACACGAGTTCGTTCTGCCACTTGGACCTGTGCCGGGGGGGTTTTGGTGATTACTTCGATCCCTGCATTTGCCGGGGTCCTGTATGCACTGCACATTCTGAGGTTCGCTTTCCTCGTGCTTCCGTCGATGAGTTTTTTATATTTGTCGAACCTCGTTGTAGCTTCCCATATTGATACTGCGTACAGGATAATCGAGCTAATGACCCATGCAAGCAGCTTTCTTTTCTTCGCTTTTAGCCTCCTCACATTCGGCATTAATCGGCTTAGACTTTGAGTAACCTTTTTGACTTTTCCGACCGTTTTCCGGATGTGTCGTTTCTTTCATCTTGGTCCCAATTCAGACCCACTACCGCGCATCGATGACACTGGATACCCTGGACGGATCTAAATGGTTTTCAACCTTGAATCTAAAGAGTGGATATTAGCAAGTCGAAATGGATTCCAAAGACAAAGGAAAGGCAGCCTTTTCTATTTGGTTTCGACTATGGCAGTTTACGGTGACGCTATTTGGACTTTACAACGCCCCTTCGACCTTTGAAAGGTTAATGGAGGCAGTGATTAATGGGCTATCCTGGAAAACATGTTTGGTGTATCAGGATGACGGAATAGGGACTAGGAAAACGTTCGAAGAGCATCTAAAGAACTTAGAGTAGCAATTTCAACGGCTAACAAGCGCCAATCTAAAATTAAGTCCGAAAAAGTGCTCTCTCTTCAGGAAGAAGGATCCAGAGAAAGTTAGAAAGAATATCCAGTGTTAAAAAATAAGCACAAGGTTAGAAGTTTCCTGAGACTTACACACAACAAACTAAAGAACGTGGAAGTTTAGAGTGGAGTGAAGAGTGTCAAAAAGCTTTCGAGAACCCGAAGCGCGCCTTGGTAAATACACCAATACTGAATTACTCGCAGCCAGAAGAAAAGTTCATTTTGGATAAAGTTGCGAGTAATCTGGGAATTGGAAGTTTGTTGTCCCAGTTACAAAATAGCCAAGAAACAGTCATCGGTTATTTCAGTAAAGTGTTATCAAAGCCAGAATGCAATTATTGCGTAACTAGGAGAAAGCTCCTTGGTGCTGTTAAATCTATGGAGCATTTTCATAAATATTTGTATGGCAGAAGGTTATTTTTGAGGACTAACCATGCTGTGCTAAAGTAGCTCTTGAACTTTAAAAATCCGGAAGGCCAAGTAGCAAGATGGATCGAAAGGCTCCAGCAATACGACTTTGAGATAGAGTATGGAGCTGGGAATAATCATCGTAATACCGACGCCTTGTCGAGAAGACCGTGTCATGACAAACGCAGCTACTGTAATCGTGCAGAGGAAAAAATGGCCCCCATGTCTACTAACTTGTGGCAGCTCACCGAGTTAAAACGTGGCTCAACTTTAAAGTACATCTGAGAATCGAAAGAAGCTGAAAGGAAACCCAACTGGACAGAAGTGGTTCCGTATTCGCTAGCAGTAAAATCGTAGTTCGCACAATGGGATTCCATCAAACTAGAAGATGATGTCCTACAACGCGTGCTGGAGAGCGAAGATGGGTCCAGAAGTGTTCCAACAACTCCATGATGGTATGTCTGGTGGCCATATAAAAACTGCAAAAACTTTGGAGAAGGTTTGTTATAAGTTTTACTGGGTGAATTGTAAAGAAGATGTTAAAGATCGCTGCCGGAAATGTATAGTATGTGTAACGAGCAATTCTCGCAGAAAAAACCAAAGACACCAACAAGACAATATAACGTCGGAAGTCCCTTCGAGAAAATTGCCATTACATAACTGGTCCGTTCCCTATATGTGACGGTGGAAATAGATTTATTCTAGTGGCGATAGACTATTTCAGCAAATGGGTGGAAGCCCATGCGTTACCAAATTGAGAAGCCACAACCATCGCGGAGGTGTTGGTAAAAGTATTGATCAACAGATTTGGAGTGCAACTAGAACTATATTCCCGCCAAGAAAAATTTCGAATCAATGGTGTTCACGAAAGTATACGAAATACGAGCATCAGGAAAACCAAGACGATTCCGTTACACCTCCAATCAGATAAAATGATAAGCGCATAAACAGGACAATGGAGAAGTACCTTTGAAAAGTCATCTCTGACCATCAACGAGACTGTGACCAATATCTCCACTTGTTTCTGTCGGCATACCGTTCGTCTGTCTATGAATCAACTAATCAAACATTATCTGTTCTCTTCGGTCGAGAACTGAAGCTACCCTGTGACTTATTCTTTAGAAGTAAACCTAAAGAAACCATAGTCGGGAAAGACTACATTAGTGACTTGATAAAAAGAATGATAGAAATCTACGACAATGTGCAATACAATATCCACATCGCGAGTGACCTGATGAAGGATCGCTGTGACGTCAACGTATCTAGAACAGGTTATAAAGAAAGCGATCGAGTATGGTTATATAACCCAAAACGGCATTGAAGGTTGTCTCAAAGCTTTAACGCTACTACAAAGGTGCATACGAAGTTCTGAAGAAAATAAACAATGTCATGTTTCCTTCACCTTTGGGAATGTATTTGACATTGTGTAGTAAAGCTTCGCTGCACTCTCTATTCTTTTATTAATCTCTGTTTCATTGCTTCCCTTGCTGTCTATGGTAACGCTTAGATACGCAAATTGCTCAACTTTTTCTAATTTATAATTTTCCAATAGATGCGAAAGCTTTCACGGTCGGTGTTGTTAGGCCGTGGTCGGAGTTCGGAAACTCTTGACGTTTCGTCCACAACTACGGCGGGCATCTTCAGAAGAAAATCGTCTAAAAAAAAGTTTCTAAATCCCTACCTATCAGTCTAGGTATTGTTGTTGTATACCAGGCCTTTTTGTAGATTTTAAAGAATAATCTTGTGTCTTCTACCATACTTTTAACCATTTTAACTCCATCCCACAGTGTTTTGCTGCTTTTCTGTTTTTCATTTTTTTATAGCTTCACACAACTCCTCTATTGTTAGTTCATTAGTTATTTTTTCAGTTATTTCCACTGATTCTTCTTCTTTCGCTTGTATTGTTCCATTCTCCATTGACAGGATTTTTTGAAAATATTCTTTCCATCTCCTTAGCACTATATTATCAGTTATAAGTTTACAAACTTTATTTTTAATTTGATATAATGGGTGCTTTTATTCCAAACTGAGGTTTCTAAGTACTCTGTAAAATAATTTTTTTACTAATAATTTCCATTTTGCGCTCAAAGCTACCCATGACTTTTCTTTTGCTGCTTTTATGAACAGTTTGATTTTATGTCTTTGTTCCTTGTATTTTATATATGTATCTTCTGTTTTCTTTCTTCCGATCTCATCTCATCTTCGTTCCACAAATCTGTTTGTTTATTACAATTATTTATATTGGAAACTCCAGAGTCTGTCTTTACGGCTGTTATTAAAATATTCTTCAATTGTTCCCACATATTTTCTATGCCTTCTTGAAGTAACTCCATATTAATTTTTCTAATCTCTTCTGTAACTACTTCTTAATCTCCTTTTGTGTATTCCACCTCTATATAATTTGTAGATTTTAATTTTTTCATAGGCTCTTTTTTGTGTAGGCTGTCAGTTTTCACTGCGTGTCCTATTTCGGTGTGCTTCCCTATTTTTCCTAGTAATAGGAAATAATCGTTAAGTCCTCTTCTTACCTTAACGTTTTTTATCGTTTTCTTATCTCTTTTTTTCTATCAGTATATAGTGTATCATCAATCTTCCTTCTCTACTTTTTACTTCTCTAATTTGTAACTATAAGTTGATTTTCTCTACAAAAAACTATCAATATTTTTCCATTAGTATTTTTTCCTCTTCTCCATATTTACCCAAGATCTCCAATATTCAATGATCGATTTTCCCCACTCTTCCGTTGAAATCCCATAACATAATTGTTATTCCATTAGTTTCTTCATCGTCATTAAATCTTGCGAAAACCGATCTTTGCTTTCTACATTATCATCTTCGTGACTACTTCTACTGCAATTATGGTCAGTTTATATTTATCTTTTGCTAGCTCGACAGACATTAAACTTTCGTTTAAACCTGTCCACTTGCAAATTTTCCTCGCCCAATTTTGATTTAGAATGCATGCTACACCTCCTTTTGCCCTCTGGTTTCCTCCAATATAAATCATTCCATATTTATCATCCAGTTGAACTATGCCTTGGCCTTTTTTCTTAGTCTCAGTTATTACTATTATTTCGATATTTATTTTTTCTATTCTAGTTATTAACTCTTTCTTTTCCACTGATGCCCCTTACATTTCAAGTCACCAAGTTCCATGTTTGCCCTTTTTCCCTTTTTAATTTTTCTTCTCTTATTTTTGTTTTCCTCAGATTTATAATACAGTGCCTGCTCAAATGCCCGTTCCTAGTCAAGTCTTTTTCCATATATCCGCCCAGAAAATTTGATCTCATGGTTAGTTTTTTAATTGTTACCAGTATAATTTCGTATTTTTCTTAGTTCTTCCTTGTTCTCCTCCCATTTTCACTCTACCCTTCTATATATAGTTTTCTGTGCTCTATTTTAACACTTTTCCCTTATCCCATTTCCTCTTGGAGTCTTTTCCTAATTATAGTTTATATTTCTCTATTCTTTTTAGATAAATCATCGTTAATATACATCTCCACCTCTTTATTATCCTTCTGTTTGTTTTTATTTATCATAATCTTCTTCTTATCATACACATTTTCTAGTTCTATTCAGTAGGTTTTCTCTCCTAGCTTCCTTGCAGATTTAATTTGTATTTCTAATTTCAAGTGTTCTTTTATTGCATTTGCGATACCTTCCTTTAATTTATTTTGGTTGTATATATCTATGGCTAATCCTTGCATCACTACATTATGTCGCCTCTCATTTTTCTATATTTCTACTCTATCCTTGTTATCTTTAATTTCTTTTGTCAATTGCTCATTCTCACGTTTAGTATTTTCATTCTCCTTTTTTAATTTATTGATTTCAGCGTTGTACTTCGTCTAATCGTTCCGAATTACTTTAACTTCATAATTACATATATTTTCTATAGTATATCCTCCTTACTGCCTTTTTCCCAGGTGTTTCCTTTATTACTTTGCTTTTGCCAGTAGGCTCTATTTGCACTGTGGGTTTCCTTTTCCAGCTCCCGTCATCGAACATATATTCGCTATCTTCATTATCCGAATTTGCCATTATAGTATTTATTCTGTATAGATATTAAATCTTAATGCGGCCCTATTTCTTGTTTATAAAGAGTCTTTCAATATGAGTGATAGTTTTTCAAATAGAGACTTCTCGGTTTCTAATGCATATTTTTTTGTTTCTAGGTGTTGCTATATTTAGTATAGTGTGCAGTTTCATGATGCAGCGTTTGACTCCTCTCGATCGGTTGGAAGTAATAACAAAATATAACCAAAGTGGTAGCTCAGTTGTGGGCACTCAACGTTTATTCACTCGAGAATTGGGTCGCCGTCATCGGTACTCTGCGCAGGTTATAAGCCGCACTGTGGAAAAATTTGAACGTGAGTTAACTTTACAAGACAATAAGCCACCAAAAAGACAACGACACGTGCGAAGTGATGAGAACATTGCAGCTGCAGCGGCCAGTGTTTCGATTTCACGATCTCAGACGTCAACTTGAAGAATATTACGTAAGGATCTGGGGTTGCATCCTTATAAAGTCGTATTGACTCGAGAACTAATGCCAAATGATCACAGATTGCGTCGTGAATTTGCTGACTGGGTCCTTGAGCACTTGGATCACGATCCTGCTTTTGCCCAAAAAATTATCTTCTCAGACGAGGCACATTTTTCACTGTCTGGTGCGGTTTATGGTATGGCGGCGTCATCGGACCTTATTTCTTTCGAAATGAGAATGGAACAGCCGTAACCGTGAATGGTGATCGCTATAGGACCATGTTACTCGAATTTCTATGGCTAGAACTTGAGAACATCAATATTGAAGAGATGTGGTTCCAACAAGATGGCGCTACGTGTCATACAGCTGATGCTACTTTCGCTTTGCTGAGGGAAAGGTTTGGCGATTGGATCTATCTCACGGCGAGGACTTGTGAATTGGCCGTCAAGGTCATGTGATTTAACACCCCCCTGGATTATTTTCTCTGGGGCTATGTGAAAGCACAAGTCTATGCCAACAAGCCAGTCTTTGGATCACTTACAAGAGAATATTCGTCAAGTTATTGGCGAAATACAGCCGGAATTGCACAGAGTGATCAGAAATTGGATCGATCAGGTGCATCTTATTCCAAACATAACTGCATTGTCTAAGCTTCAAAATAAAGCAAGAATTAAGTTGATATGTCAAACTTTTGTTTTATTCAAAATTAAAATCCTATCATTCTTAATGAAAGACCCTTTATTTGGTCACGCGCGTGAGGTCTGTGCACCGCGGTAAGGGCCTTGTCCGAATCAACTTTTCGGGAAGTCTCTTCCAGCGCACTTGTTAGTTTTAAAATAAAGCTTCACCTACCTTATATTTTATTACACCACTTGCTACTCTTCTTCATTAACACATCACCAAATCTATGTATTTAATTCGAACAAAACCTCCCAATCCTGAGTCGCCAGGACCAGACACCACAAAAGAATTTTAAGAGTGGATAAAGATAATGAACCCTATTAGTCTTGCTCACGATCCTAGATACATATAGGTGTAACTTGTAAGAAGTCAGTTCACGGGTTTAGCGATATGAATAAACACGGATACGCACCAGTGATTTATTTACGTCTATGGCGATCATCTGGTATAGAAATCAAGTACGTTACCGAATATTTCAGAATCTTCTCAGTAAAAAGGACTACAATCAATCACTTGGAGTTAGTTGACATCAGATCTCATTCAATTATTAAACGGATTCAGTTACAACAAACTTTTGGGTATAGAGAAATACAAATTGAAACGTGTTTGTTGAAAACAGTGCAAAGTATCCTTTCGCATATAAAATTAGGATACTAGAGCAATATTTTCGGAAAGTGTAATCCTGCCAGCCTACCTGATTGGGAAAATAATTTGGACAGGCTACTAGAGTCAAACTTCAAGAAGATCCCGACACGTGGACATTTGAAAATGTATGTATATACCAGTTTGTAAACTCTTCTATACTCCAAAGAGCTAAAACCTTAACTAATTTTCCAGGTGCGATTTTTTTTTTTGAAAAATAGTAACATACAAAACAAGAATATTTCGAATAGTTCAACAAGGGCAGAAAATAGATATAAAGTTTCCCATCTATCTACTAAAATATAAAAAAACGGTCTAATTAAAATGGAGAACAAACCAACTACCATGAAAAACAAACGAATCTATAGTTTTACTATTACGTGTATAAATAAGTTCTCAGATTTAGATTTCACAGGACGCAAATCACCATTTACATGTAACGTATTAGTCCGCCCTCTTGCGATTTTAAAGCAATGACATTTGATCTTTCGAAACATCATGCGATTTGGCGTTTGATGCACATAACTTCAATAATCAGCTGTGTTCACGATGGCAATCACAAAAGAGCATATTCGATGTTCTTACCACTTCGCGTTTCATCTTAAGAAAAACGCTGCTGAAGCCACCAAAATGATTTGTGCTGCATATGGTGAGAATGCTGTAAGTCATGCAACGCGCAAAAAGTGGTACCAAAGATTTCGCGGAGGAGAGTTTAGTCTTGAAGATCAACCACGCACTGGACGCCCTCAAACATTTGAAACGAATGAGCAGCAGACATTGCTGGATCAAAACAATGCGCAAACTGAAAAAGAGCTTGCAGAACAGCTTGGCGTCACTCAGCCAGCCATTTTCATACGTTTCCATGCAATGGGTAAGATACAAAAGGAAGGCAGATGGTTTCCGCAGAAACTGTCTGAAGACAACAAAAATCGACGGTGTAACACCGCATTCCATTTGCTTTCAATGAACCGAAAAAAGGATTTTCTGCATAAAATTATTACGGGCGATGGAAAATGGATCTTGTACGACAATCCCAAGCGCAAAAAATCATGGGTAGACCCTGGCAAACCTTCGACATCGACTCCAAAGCCCAATATCCACACCAAAAAGAATTTGCTCTGTATATGGTGGCATTGGAAAAGTGTGCTGTACTAGGAACTCTTGAAACTAGGTGAAACAGTTACGGCGGATCGCTACCAACAGCAACTCATCAATTTGAGCGAGGCAATCGAAGAAAAGAGGCCATTTACTGGACAAGGAAGTCGCAAAGTCATCCTGCTCCATGATAATGCCCGACCACATGTTGCGAAGGCGACGCAAGAACACATCTTCGCGTTAGGCTGGGAACTTCTCCCACATGCGGCGTATAGCCCAGACATGGCCCCTTCCTATTATCATTTATTCCGGTCGTTACAGCATCACTTGGTTGATACGCATTTCAAAACAGAAGAAGTCCGAAAATGCACCGATAACTTTATCGTCTCGAAGCCGGTGAGCTTCTATCACCAGGGAATTCGCAAGCTACCCGAAAGATGGCAAAAGGTGATCGATGCCAACGGAGAATACTTTGATACTTAAGCTTTTTTTGTTTGTTTTTAAATAAAACTTTAATTTTGCAGAAAAAAGCTGAGAACTTATTTATACATGTAATAGAAGACCACTATACGACGTCATTATTGATTTGATGCGAACATAAATGTAATCATCATGCAGGAATTAAGTTTTTAATGCCAAAACTCTGGGAATTATTGGTGAACGACGAGCAACAGAGCAATTAATTGGCAACAATTGAATATGCAAATATGCGGAAATTCAAAATTATTAGACCTAACCCGAAATCAGCTCCCTTGCCAAAGAATCATGCTCGTGATGTAACTAATCAGCTTGGAGTACACTGGTCCATTGTTTTGTTAAAAATGGATAGAAAGGGAAGGACCATACATTGTAACAACGAACGTATTTTAGTTTGATTGAACGAAATAGACTGCCATTAGATAGATAAAGACAGATGTTAATATTATTAAATGTAGCCGTTTCTGGGAAAGACTGACCAGATAAGAATAGGGGGAGTTACGAGTTGGCATGCCGAATAAATGTGTGTTAGATCTAGGACTTGGAACAGTAATTTATGATTTGGAGGCAGTTATTAATAGCCGACCTCTAACTTAAATTTATGAGAAAGATATGTTAATACCTCTCACGCCATCGCCCTTTATCCCTGCAATAAGTGAAATGTCGGTAATATTGATTGGACCAGATTAGGGAAGCACTAGCCTTCCGTACATACATTGTTTTAGCATTGTACCACAAAGACTATAAATAGATGTTACTGTTTTAACGTTTCTGCTCTTTACAGTAGAAAATAAATCATACAAATTTCCTTAAACTACTTATTTATTTTACTTATAAGTTATACAAATTCACAACACTAGAACATGCGTACAGTAGATATTGTAAAACTATACACTATTTATGTCAACACACAGCTTTCGCAGCAACCTCGAATATCCCTGTCGTCCCACCGTCTATATTTATGCCTATTCAACGGCGTTCCAGAAAGGGAATCGAAAACATCTCGAAATCATGGAAAAGTCTAGAATGTTCGCCGTACACGTGTACTGCAGCTGGATTTCTAGAAGGTATTGTGTCGGCCGCCGAGCGGGATCAAGTACTGATATCTAGTGGCCGCGTTACGGGGGGCGTTCAGAAATTCGTTATACTATAGATCGTAGCTGTCCGCTGGAGATTCTCCCTATACTTTTAAATGTAATTTTTAAGGTCTTGAAAAGGCTCTATTTTAATTAAATGCAAACAAAATTAACATTGGTATTCACCCTGTCCCCAGTAACGATAAATCGTTAATTTTACCGTAAAGCGAAATTTGACCATTCAAGGCGTTTTTAGAACAATTTATTATTCAGTCAGCACCTACCCTATCCTCAGTACCTCAACGAGCTGACTCAAACGAGGCCGTTTTTAATATGATGAGATCAGGAGTTACAAAGTTAAGCCACTTAAAATGTTCCTGTCTGAAGTCTATGAGAAAATCTATTTCAGCCGTTCAAAATGTTTTTACAGCAATTGAGATATCAGTAGCTACCCTATTCATAGCAAAATAATGATCAGAGTTAAATGAAATCAATTTTATCTTAAAAAAATAAACGTCTGCAAAGTTATACAACTTAAAAAACTTCCTGTATTAAATCTAAGAGAAAATCTATTTTACGCGTCCAAAATGTTTCTACAGCAATTGAGAAATCAGTACCTACCCTATCCTTAGCAAGATAATGAACCGAGTCAAATGAAACCTATTTTAGCTCAAAAAAATAAACAGCTGCAAAGTTATTCCACTTAAAAAATTTAATTAAATTTTAGCCTGATACATGTACATAAAATATTTTGCCGGTACACTTGTACAAATTTAACAACAAAAGTATGTTGTATGTTTAAAATAAGAAAATTACAGTTTTTATAAAAATTACAATATTGCAATATTAACAAGTGGCAACATTGCAGACGCCATGCTGATCGCCGTTTATTTCAAATTTGACGCTTCTTCTAAAGTTATTAAATCTGCGTTTAATTCAAGCACAGGTAAGCTTCAGTCTTTAAATTATTTCAAATAGCTTGCTTTAACACAATTTGCAGTTCATACTAAAATAGTTCGCAAAATTATAGAAACATACAAAATGTAGGAATACACATCGCTTATAAATTTTTCAACACAACTTATTGTACTACGCTAACTCATGGTTTTTGCCCTTGCAGCATGGAGGACGAGCAGAAATTAACTCATCAGACTCTAAAGTATTGTTATGACAATAATTTGATTGTGTGTCAAACTTGTAGTCGTAGCTGGAAAGAACAGTACGTATAATATATAACATAGTGTTATTAGTTTTAAGTCCCGAGCAAACCGATGATTATACTATTTCTTTATTATTTCTATAAAATTAACGTATGATAATGACACTAATAAATTGGTGCAACTGTAAAACGGTATCAAACGAAGGAGCGAAGAAATAAATAGAAATACAGTTAAGTGGCCCCCATGTTGATTAGTATCACACTCGTAAATAGCATGTTCCATTACTTTTATACATATCAGTTTTACTTCTTGAACTCCAAATTTCACTCTTTCAAGCATCCCGATGGGGTCCGTTAGGAGGCAAAAGTCGGCTTGCTGATACCACATTCGTAATTGGCAAGCTCGATTACTCCTGCACGCATGGATTTCACCCTAAGTTTCAATCTTGGGGAAATCCCAAGAGTGGATTTAGAGTGGAGATGTAAGGTAAGTTGAAACCGATGGTAAAAGGAATTTTAAGATTCTTAGCCGTTTGTGAAATAAGAGGGGAAAAACTGACTAGCCGAGTAGCGATTCCAGGAAATTATCCATAAATGGACCTTTGGTTCATTTATAATAAGTATTCTGCACTTCTTGCATCAATCACAATGATTTCAGTCATTGTCTATTTTTAACAAAGTCTCTGCTACAATAATCAGATGTAAATTGCAACTACAGATGAGTTAATAAAATGAATCAAGTTCATTATAAAAAACACGCTATGTGCAGGAGTTCATAAACGACAAAATTATGGAAGCTGTACCTACATGTATTAAGTACCTATCACCATAAACCAAATGGCTGTTTATATGTCCAAGAAATAATTCTGATTAGCATTTTCAGCATTCATCCGTTAGTCTGAGTTTCGCATATACAAGAGATGGACGATGTGTGATTATAACGTATTTCAATGTGGAAGTGCCCACACAAATGTATCAATTATAAGCAAATGTGTAGTGTCAAAGTATTTTAATTTGAAAGAAAGGCAGACCAAAGACGTTCACACTGATGAAAATTATGCCATTGTTGAAATTATGCAATACTTCACTTCTCTTGTACCATAAAGAAATATTAAGCTCTTGATATACTGGAAAAATGCTTAAATCTTTATAGGGCCTATGTGAAGAAATAAGTAATAGACACATAGTTCAGGTTTGGTAGCATCTTTTAAATCTGCAACCTTATATGCCAAAGTGCCTTCTTATTTAATTATGCAATTGAAGTAATCAGAAAGGAAAGTCCAGTTGATAGAAAGAAAATATTATGTGTATGTCCCTCCTAAAAATTTAAGTGCAAGCAATGTAGTACATATTGATACCAATAGTTACAAGACCATCTTGAAAAATCTTTAAATAAAGTTGAATGAGGTATGCACATCGTACAATGTTGTACAACGTTATGTGCAACATTATAAAAAACCAATTTTAAACGCCCGGCAATACATCTTGATCGAGTAAAAAGTAAATTTTATTTCACTTCCTGGAAGAATGCACTGCAAGAATGATAAAACGTTTGCTTACTTCATAAGGTACTGCTTTGTATGTCTTCTCAACCTTGCAACTTGCTTTCGAGTCCCATTTGAATTCCTACAATAAACAGTTCCGCATGGACAGCTTAGTTAAAGATCAGTTGGCCACCACACTAAAAAGTGTTTGTATGATTAACAAATGGACCCAAGTATCTTTACTACCACAATATATCACATATATTTAATTGGTAAAACTTTTACATAAGGTTGTCAAACTGAAATTACTTCTACGATCCACTGTTTGCCTTTATTTATTAAAGCTTACCTGTGGTATTTACGTAATGTTTACAGATTTTCTGTATCAACGATATGTTTTTTCATAGGGTACCATGTGAAAGTTTTTCAATAATTTCCAATTTCTGACTCGAGTCCTGGGTATTGTTCCCCACTATGGTAGTTATCTTAATATGATTTTTCTCTTTATAGCTCTAAAAAAGTGCAATGTAATTTCCCTTTGCCTGTAAGCCCATGTTTCTATTCTCCAACAGAATTATCCAAAGGAAAAAGGTCACTCTTCTTTACAGCTAACACATATAACTTAATACAAAAAAATACACCCTGATTTACCTATTATACCTTAAATTATTCTGATATCAAAGCCACTAATATCTATTATATCCAAGTTTTCTAATATCTTCCGTCACACTGTCCGAGTGATTAAATAAAACTATCCGTGCCCAATTTCTAGTCCTTGGAGGTAGCCAACCATCCTCTCTGGCAACAAAATAATCGAATTTTCCTTCTTTTTTAAAGGACCTTGGCCACTGCTCACTAATTTTGAAAAATAAACAAGTTTTGTCGTTCTTCTTATCATGTTAAACTTCTTAACATAAACCTGCATTTCACCTTCCATGCAAACCATAAATCCAAATTTGTTCCCCTTCATTATTTCAGAGTAACTGAAACTTGTTTAATTCACTCTGTTCATTGTTAATAAGCACGTCTTCAAAATTACACCCCCGGTGAAACCAACTTTGTAATTAATATGGTAACAAACTTCCCTCTAATGTGAAGAACCCCATCTATCAATGTTTGTGCCTACAATTTTAAAAATAAGTTAGTTAAATGCATTTTATGAATAAACCTTCTCATATGAATGTAACAAATATTTGGTACAAATATGGGATACTTGGCAAAAAACTATAAATATAAAGTTATGTAACCACCGCTCAATTTTTTGTTATATAAATAATTCTTTTTTAAGTGCATCTCTTGTATTGAAGTTTTTCTTAGCATATTCACACAGATTCAGAATGAACTAGGATTCCAAGATGTAAATTCTCGTAATCTGCCACTAGGATGCACTAGCAGCTGCAACAAAAAAAAAACTGAAAATGTCAGATATAGAGACCTTAGATCATGCTATAGGTCTGCCATTCAACCCAACATTCAAGAACAAATGAGTTGTTATATGATGGAAGGTGAACTTCTGCGACATGTCCAGATATGCATTGTTCAGATTTTTAAGTGTGCTAATAGTAAACATATATCATAGAGAGAAGTCAAAATTCTGCACCCATTGCATATTTTATGCAGAAGAATTTCAACTTTTAAAAACATCATAGATAATCCTGTGCTCTTGCCTCTATAACAGAAATGGTTTTAACCAGAAACCCCTTTGTTATTATATATATCTCGTAGTGGTTATCAGTATTAAGTTTGAAATGTTTTTGTATTATTACAAAAACTCAAATGTGGCAAAGTAGAAGCATAATACAATTTTGTGATGCATTGTAAAAGACATTTTGATGATCATTTTCTGAAAATGTAAGAAGTTCCTCGGACATTTACTGCAAACAATACTTATATGGAAGATTATGCGACAGTGTAGGCAAGTGGTTATGATTCTTGGCTGCAGTAGAAATTGGCAGGTGGCCTACTCAGTCACTAAAAATAATTGAGTACCTGCGTTTATTAGAACAAGGGGTAATAATGGTAGTCGTTTAAGGCACAGTGCTTACCACATCATCCTATAACAAAGACAGATGTATGACCACGAGGTATTGAGAATAATTATGTGGAAGTCATGACCTAGTTTGCAAGCCATGCTCCTATACAGAGTATTAGAATCTCAGCATTACTATATATGCCAAGTTACAAAATTTTCATATACCTACATAGTTTTTATCTCAAGTATTTTTGTATGGTTTTACAGTTATTACAAAATTATTGACTGATTTAAAATTACCAGTTATCATTTGTAATCCTTAGGGCATTGCAAAAAAAAACAGATTAAAGAGATAATATGTCCAGAAAATCTCAGAAAATGTCATAATCCAAATGTATTGAAGAAAAAAATGTAAAAGAAACAACCAGTGCTACACTATCAGATAAGATATAATCTTTTTCAAATGAGAAAGGGTAATAATGTGCAAGAAATTTAATTAATTTATACTCTGTCAATTGACCCACGTATGAGTTTATTCTGCAATAAATTAGAACATAAAAACAGAGTCCATATGCTGGCCGTTTTACTGCAAATGTCCTAAAAGGTACAAACTGTTGTCATCTATATTTCGTCTTCCATCATACGAAACAGTTGCATAGTCAATAATTTTTGAATTTCTATCACTATTGCCATAATTTTCTATACCTTCTATACACTAATTTTTCTTATTTTAAGAAAGCAATGGTTTTATTGTTACTTCATCAAACACAACTACACAAAAGACGATCATTCGAACCTTTTAATTTACTGACACTATCTTTGAAACTATCAAATACTTGTTTATTAAGTCCAGGACCATATGGAATTTTGTTTAACAATAATGTTACAGTTCCATACAATGGAAGACAAAATATAAATGACAACAGTTTGTACCCTTTAGGGCTTGCTTTATATAACGATGAAGATAATACCTTTTCATTTAAAGTAAAATGGTGAGCATGTGGGCTCTATTTTTGTGTTCTAACTTATTGCAGAATAAACTCATACGTGGTTCAATTGACAGAGTCCACAAGTTCATTAAATTCTTTTAGCATTGTTACCTTTTTTGCGTTCCTTAATCAATCTCGGAGATTTTTAATAGAATGTTGTAAAGTAGCTGCCCATCAGCCCTATTTAGCAACAATTTTGAAAAAGTTTTTTACACCATGGCATAAGGTCACATTGATATCTTACTTCCACTTGTAAATTTAATTTTTTTCTTTTCCCTACAGAACAATACATTTATATTACAAATACAATCTTGGCAACTAATTACATAATACAGGGCAAGGTAAAAAGATGTTAACATTAAATGGGTGTTTAATCACTTTAAATTACAAGGCAGGAATTTGGTTACAGGGTTTCGATTTGGCACCCATCCCTCTCAATGCACTTATGGAGTCTGTCCATTGTTGTTTGTAAGGCCCTCTGGGTCATTTGGGCAGAACTTCCAGCGATGACGTGAGTGATGCGGTGTTTCAGGTCATCCAAGTTGCGAAGTTTGCTGGCGTAGACCTAATCCTTCACCATGCCTCACAGCCAAAAATCATATGGCATCACATCAGGTGAACGTGCCGGCCATGGGAGATGACCACCTCTACCAATCCAGCGTTTACCGAACGTGTCGTTCAGGTAATCCCAAACCATCAGACTGCAATGGGCAGGAGCTGAAAGTACCCTCGCTGGAAAACTGGTACGTTCTCTTCCATGAATGTACTTAGCATGGCAAGGTAATTCTCTCCCCTGATGGTCTGTTCTTCAAAAAAGAACTCCAAATTTGCTAACAGCACACCAAATGAACAAAAATAGAAAAAAAGAAGAGCAAATACAAGTGAACAAGCTTAGATACAAGAGCCAAAACTTTTATAGGCTTCTGGAATGTAAAAACAATGGCAGAAATAATAAAAACATATCAAATATCAAGTGAAATAGAAAAATACAAAATTAGCATATTAGCCAAATCAAGATGGAATACAGTGGGTCAAAGCAAGCTGATAGGCAACACCTCTATAATCTATTCAAGCTACGAAGATGAACAGGTATATAAGAAACGAGGCGTAGCAAACAATCAACAAAGGCACTGATACAATGGGACAGAGTATCAGAGAGGTTCATATGGGCAAGCCCATATGAACCTCTCTGCAAAATTTAGAAACATAATAATCATTAACGTATATGTCCCAACAAACCAAGAAGGTGAAGTGAAAGAAATTTAAAAAAAATACAAACGAGATGCTATAATTATGATGGATAACCTGAATGCAAAGGTAGGAAGAGATTACAAGGGAAAAGAAAACGTAATGGGGAGACATGGAATAGGTGAGGTACAAACAACGTTGTGAGACTATAAGAATTCTGCGCCCTAAATAACCTTGTGATAGGAGAAACATTATTTCAACACAAGGAGATTAACAAAATAACTTGGACATCACCACATAGAACAATTCGCAACCAAATTGATCACATCCTTATAAAAAAGAAATGGAGGAACTTGTTACAAAATGTAAAAGCCGTGAGAGGAGCAGACTGCGATTCAATATAAATAAATTAGACATCCCAGAAATAAAAGAAAAATTCACAGAAGTGCTAGAAAGAAAAACTATCATGATGGACCTATCGACGTTGTCTATTGAGGAGATATGGAATACCTACAAAAATACACTAAACGAAACTGCAACAGAAATAATAGGTTACAAGGAAAGATATGATAAAACGTGGATTTCAACTGAAACAAAAACGAAAATAGAAAGAAGAAAACTAACAAGAGCAAAGCTCCTAACAGAAAAAAACCAAGACCAAATAAAAATATGACAAGAAAATTATACAAAGAAAAACAACGAAGTAAAAAAGAGCGCCAGACAAGATAAAAGAAATTACATTAACAGAATGACTAGCATGGCAGAAGAGGCAGCCAGAAAACATGACTCAAAAACATTATACAAGATAACAAAAAAGCTAGTGGGATCAAATAAAAAGCTGTCAACCAAATTAAAAGGAAAAGATGGGGAAACACTCTTCACACAAGAAGAAATTAGAACCAGATGGGTGGAATATTTCACTGAAATGTATAAAGCAAATACAAAGACGAACAGAGAAATAGAAGATATAATACATGAAATATTACAATTGTCTACAGAAGAATTTTCCAAAGCAGAAATAAGAGATGCAATACAAAAACTGAAAAATAACAAAGCAGCAAGAATAGGCGGAATCCAAGCAGAACTAATAAAAATACTTCTAAATTACTCTACCGAGATGCTTTATATACTACTTAATAAGATATGGACACAAGAACAAATCCCAAGGGACTGGGCAGAAGGCATAATTAAATTACCAAAAAAAAGGAAATCAAACAATCTGAAAATTAGAGACCGATCACTCTGCTTAGCATAACTAGTAAAATAATGGCCAGAATAATTTTAGAAAGATTAAGAAACCCTATCAACTTAAAGCTAAGACACAACCAAGCAGAGTTCAACCTAACAGGGCATGTATCGATCACATAACTACCTTAAGAATTATACTAGAACAAACAACTAAAGTAGATGAAGAAATCCTTATTACCTTTATACATTTCCAAAAGGCCTTTGACTCAATAGACAGGGAAGTCATGTGGAAGATATTGGAGCAATATGGCATACCAGCCAAATACATAACAATAATAAAACTATTTTATAACAATGTGCAAGTGGTATGGCTTCATTCCTAAATCACGATGCAAAATTCTAATCAGTGATCTTTGCAAAATGTTAGCTTCTAAAGAAAGTCTGTGCATGGACTTGGTTGGGTTGGCTACCATCGCTCCCTGGATGAGGATGATATTCTCTTCAGTTCGGACAGATCTCTTTCTAACGCTGGTTAAAATCATCTTGAACGGACCCCGTCTGGACAAACTTCTCGTAGATCCTACCAATTGTCAGGCGTGTTGTTGCATCCTGTCCAGTCCAGGCCTTGAATTTTTCTTGTACGATGATTGGAGACTGAAAGACCTCCATCCAGACAGCTATTTTCCTTCGTTCCTCAATGGAATATCAGGACGCCATGTTTTAATCTGCAAAAGAAAAATATTTAGTCTCTCATACAGTGTTAACATCTTTTTGCCCAAAGGGCCTTACAAACAACAATGGACAAACTCCATAAGTGCATTGAGAAGGATGGGTGCCAAATTGAAATCCTGTAACTAAATCCCTGCCTTGTAATTTAAAGTGATTAAACACCCATTTAATGTTAACATCTTTTTACCTCACCCTGTACATATTTAATCACAATATATTATTTCAGTAGTTATAACACGAATTATAATTTTTGATATGCTGTTATGTATACATGCTCCTTTCTTTTGGTTTACTCCTTTTCTTGTCAACACATTTTGATTTTCTAACTTTCTTCGTGATGTACTTGGAATAGCATCTCTTACATCTGTTTGCAATTTCTTGGCCTTCATTTCTAATATATCACAATTAAATGTATAACTATAATGTGCAATAATGAAATAAACATTACAAATTAGTAATAAATTTTAAAACAGCCAACAGTGTATATTAATATAGCTGAAATATTTATCTTTGGACACGCTTGTATAAATAATACATATGGCCTTACTGATATTTTTTGCATAAACATTTACCACACACTTAATGTCTCTCTCATGAAATGTAAAATTCTTAATCCATAACACTTATTTGCATAGCGGCACATTTATACTTTTTAACATATCCTAAGCAATCTTATCGAGCACTACCTCTTACAAATAACATTAAATGAAGTGCCAAATGTTACCAATCAAGAGTTAACCTACAGAGAATAATTTCGTGTTTAAAGCAAGGAACAATTTTAGGTATTATATGAACAACTTAGCATGATTATGGGCAATTACCTTCACGTTCAATTTTGCTGGCATCTTTACTTTCTACTATTTCAGTGATATCTTTCAACATCTCCAACTTTTTCAGGTAATACTAAAAAAAACACATCACCTTATTGATCATAATAATTGAATCGTCTTATAGTTTACATCCAAAATGCAACGTATGAGCAGCATCCCTCCTAAGTTCTCTCAAGGTATCTGCAACAATATATTTGGGTCAGAATGAACATTACACACATAAAATGAGTCAATGTTAGCTTATCGAAATAGGCTTAATAATTTCAACCCGATGTTTTCACAAATCTAGATCTTTTGCTTTCTTTGTTATTACAACCAGAAACACATTTATTTTTATGTTTTACTTCTATTTTCATCAATTTCATAAACAGACAAACACAAGTAAACGCACAATCACGCAATCAAGTCAGAAACAATAAACCCAAGCAACCAAACACAAATAAACACAAAACAATCTGTAGACGACACTACTATAATACAACTTACCTACGAATTCTATATATTATTGTAATTAACCTATATGACACACTGAAATTCCATGCATAAAAGTATCCAACAAAAAAATAAAAATCACAATAGGGAACAGTTAACGCTGTAAAAATTATGCTCAGATTACATACGAATACATCTTTCTTTGTTTAACCAAGCGTTTGTATAGTTGGTAGTCACAATTCAATGAATGTTTCAAGTACAGATCCCTACAAATTTCGAAGGGGAAGTTTTAGCCAAGTTTCTTACTAAATGGGTTATTGCTAATATTTCCATTTAAATGAAATATCTATTATATGCAATATGTGGACTAAAATCATATAATTGGAAATGACAACCAAAGAAAGACAGTAGCGAAGCACGTTATATAACAAGTAAAGATCATATTCACACTGTCATCTGTTGTTCTTAGCACTTATTACGTGTTCTCTTCTGAGATGGAAAGTTTCCGTACATAAAGTTTCTGCAATAAGATACTATATATGTTGTTCTTGCGGTAGATGACAGCAATGTCGGCAAGCATTCGTTTAGTTTTTTAACGTCTTGGATGAATAGTATCTCGTTTTTCTCTTGTTAGTCGAGTCAAATTAGCAAGAAAAACGGCGAAAGCTCGAAATTTTTAGCGGGTACACGTATCGAGACGTTCCAAGGCGCATTCGATTCATAAGAGCATCAGAAAAAAATGTTACCACATATTTTTTTGGTATAATGCGAAAGTGCATTCGTGCACGCAAAAAATGCATTTATTTGATGAGCTTTTCGCAGACCCAAAAGAATATTTTATTTCTCGCTTAATATTGGCCAAATTAAGCTCGTTTCCCTTACGCGGGGGTTTTTGGGGTCGCTGATCACGCTACGATGCTTAGAAAGCTCCTCGATGCACTTGGGCGCATAATTCTGAGGATAAGGGTGATTTTAGAAAAGTACTTCATTTTTGTTTGTTTTCCGAGTTTAAACTGTCTTAATGAAAGTTTTTGGGGTCGGTGATAACGAATATCATGTTTAAAAAGTGCCCCAATTCACTTGGAAGGGAGCATAATCCTGGGATTGGAGGCGAATTAAGGAAAAATCTCAAATTTGTTTGTTTTTTGAGTTTAAACTATCTATATAAGGGTTTTGAGTTTGCTGATCACGAATATGATGCTTAGAAAGTGCTCCAATGCACTTTGAAGGGGGGGGGGGGGCATAATTCTAAGAATGGGGGTGATTTTAGGAAAACAGCATAAAGTCATTTGTTTTTCGAGTTTAAACTGTCTGAATGAAAGTTTTTGGGGTCGCTAATAACGAATATAATGTTTAAAAGTGCCCCAATTCACTTGGATGAGAGCATAATCCTGGAGTTGGAGGCGAATTTGGGAAAAACCTCGAATTTGTTTGTTTTTTGAATTTAATCTGACTACATAAGGGTTTTTAGGTTTACTGATCACGAATATGATGCTTAGAAAGTGCTCCGATGCACTTGGGGGCATAATTCTGGGGATGGGGGTGATTTTAGGGAAACAGCTCGAAGCCGTTTGTTTTCCGAGTTTAAACTGTTTGAATAAGGGTTTTTGGGGTCGCTGATAACAAATATGATATTTAAAACGTGTCCCACTGCACTTAGAGGGAATCATAATCCTGGGGATGGGGACTATTTTGGGAAACCAGCTCAAAGTTGTTGGTTTTTCGAGATTAAACTGTTTGAATAAGGGTTTTTTGAGATCTCGGATAACGATATTGGTTCTCAAATTAAACTCCAACGCACCGAAGTGAGAAAATGCCCCGGGGCACTTTGGGGAAGCGATACCCTGGGACACCAAAGTACGCGTAAGGCATTTTTTTATTTGAGTATAATTCAATTTTAATTATTTTTAAAAACGATTTTTGTCCAGATGTTATTATGAAAAAAAATTTTCAAGCACACAGACAACGTTATTAGTGTCCACATTTTAACAGTATTAAATAAATTTTTTTTCAAGATTTCAAAACTGATTTTCAAGGTTCTATTTAAGTAAAAAAAATCATGAGTAATAAAATTATTGAAATTTGAATTTTATATGATTTTCTTAGCTTTTCTCTGTTATCAAAATAAATTGAAATGTTCATAAACCAATTTAGAGCAACATATTTAAAAAGGAAAACGTCACAATAATTAAATTTTCACAATCAATCTTCTCTGTTACAATAATAATCTTCCAAATGTATATTCATTTTCCATCAGCTAAAAAATAAAATATTTACCGTGTGCTGAATCGGAAACTGCCGAATTTAAAAAAAAATGATATGAAATATAGACAGTTTAATCTCGAAAAACAAACAACTTTGAGCTGGTTTCCCAAAATAGTCCCCATCCCCAGGATTATGCTTCCCTCTAAGTGCAGTGGGACACTTTTTAAACATCATATTTGTTATCAGCGACCCAAAAACCCTTATTCAAACAGTTTAAACTCGGAAAACAAACAAATATGAGGTAATTTTCTAAAATCACTCCCATCCCCAGAATTATGCCCCTAAGTGAATCGAGGCACTTTCTAAGCATCGTATTCGTGATCAGAGACCCCGAAAACCCTTACGTAACTAAAATTAACTTAATTTGGCCAATATTAACCGAGAAATAAAATATTCTTTTGGGTCTGCAAAAAGCTCATCAAATAAATGCATTTTTTGCGTGCACAAATACACTTTCGCATTATAACAAAAAAATATGTGATAACATTTTTTTCTGATGTTGTTACGAATCGAATGCACCTTGGAACATCTCGATACGTGTACCCGCTAAAAATTTCGAGCTTTTTTATTAATTTGCCTCGACTATGTTTAGTTATTCACATCTTAAACCGTTATAAATGTAGACAACTTTAGTACTCGATTCTTTCAGCATTCTAATAATATAATAACAGCATTATTTAATTGCTGTGACGCCACTTTGTAAAAGTATTTCTATGTCCAGCTACTTTTGCGAGTACAGAACGGTCGATCTCATCGATCTCCTTGTACTATTCATGAAATCTACGAAGATTTCGTTAAACAACGTCGAACTTTTTGCTACCTAGTTAGAATTGTTGCACGCGTTTATGTGTGGAATATCTTGCAATGCACTTAAGATTTTGTCTCTTTCAGTTAATTTTTTTTTGCTCTAATTCCTTTACATCTTCTTTCCAGCGCTTTGTTTAACTTGATAACGTTTTTGGTCGAGTAGCCATACTTACGACCTCTAAATTTTTTTGTATTTTGTCATCTTCTTCGTTATTTTATGTAATTATATTGCCATAATTCTTTATGAACCCAACTTTTTATTTTCGCTATCTGCTTGTCGCAATTTCTTGATTTATCTTCGAAGAGCTCCTTTATCTTCTGAAATTTATATGTACAACACAAAGTTTGTTTGTCAAATTGGCCCTTATTTTCGTAGTATTGTTGTATATTCGCAATTTTCTCGAATGTTATGTGTGTGTGTTGTGTACGCGTGTAATAAAACATGTGAGTGTGTAATAAAAACTACAGAAACTCGGTAAATGTTTTTGGGAAACTATCTGCCTATTTTGACATACGATGTATTCTCTACGTTTTTTGTTGAATGAAATTTAATTTTCTTTATTGGTAAGCAAAATCAACAAATCTATTACTGCAGATAAATCCGCAAGTAAAAATTTTTACCTATAGGGCGAATCTGATCAAACAGGATAATAAACAATCAAGAAATATTTTTGTTGTATGAAAACTTTATTTGATATAATTATGTTATTTCTAGTGACTTTGAAGGACCTTGCAGCGCTGCAGCATATTACGACAAAAGTTTTCCGCCGACACCAAGAAATCTGTATTATATCGTGCATCCTCTTGTAAATGTTAGATGGAAGAGAATTAGCGATTTTGGTGCAAATGCATTCTTTAAGAACTTGAGTTGGAGTGCCATAATGGATTCCGCACAACCTCAAGATGCAGTACAAGGTGTGTCTTTGTTCTTTACTTTTTTTACTTAAACAATTAGAAACGTGTGTTTTAGGCTGGACAAAAGATTGCTGGCTAATTGCAGCAATGGCTATGCTTCCTAGAAATAAAAATGCATTAAAAACCCTGTTTTCATCTCCCCAAAATGATCCCAAAGGCATATATAATGTCCGACTATACTCGTTCGGAAGCTGGACGAACATCGTCGTAGACGATTTCATTCCGTGCGACGAAAATTTACAGCCTTTGTATGCCAAGGTACGAGATGTTACTTTTCCAACAGTTAAAGTTAAGTATGTTCATTATTGTGAATTTATGCACGCGGAGAACAAAAAAAAAAGTTTAATAATACTTACTAACAAAAGATAAATTCATAACTTTTCATTTTCCATTATAGGTAGGTAGTATTCGATACGCAATTTGATAAAAATTCTACTGAGCAATTGTGTGTTTTTTGAATTTGTACAATTTAGAAACTCACCACGATAAGTGGTAGTCTTTATTTAAAAAATAAGTTTGACTAGTTTTTCGAAAATGTTTTAGGTTTATCGTATGTGGGGGGCCCTCATAGAGAAGGCCGTAGCTAAATTCTACGGCTGCTATGAAGTTTTATGCGCAGGTGTACTCGTGGAATCCCTGAATTTATTAACGGGTGCCCCGTTTACTTATACACTTATTGGTGAAAAATTCGATTTAAGATTTAATCCAGATACGCTTTGGCAACGGTGAGAACGTTGGTTTTTCATATTTTGACTGTAGCTACAGATATTCTTTTTAGATTGAGATATTCATTGGGTGAAAACTACTTAATTTTGGCCGGTTCTGCCGGAAACACAAACAAATCCAATGCCGATGCAGAGTTTGTTAATCTTGGCTTACTAAAATTCCACGCGTACTGCGTGTTAAGTATCGCGAAGGTGGAGGAAGACAGGTTTATCAAACTTTTAAATCGAAACAGTAAGTTCACCGATTTTGTTGAACGGTCGGCGGTGTAACCGTGTATATTCAGATATAGTAGAGTACAAAGGCAAGTGGAGCCACGACAATTTGAACGACAAACCGGTCCTGCAAGAATTGCTATACGAAAAGTGTAGAGAGGGAGAGTTCTGGATGGACTACGATATTTTTGTGGAGTATTTTGAAGATGTTTGTGTTTCTAAAATTAGAAATGATTACAACAAACTTTCTGTAAAAGGGACTCTACTTCCCTTGTTGTATTTTACAACTGAAAAGAGAACGGTCGTAGATTTTGTTCTACATCGAGTATGTCTCGTTTGTTCTTATTGAATTATAGCAATTATGCTACTTAAATTTTATCAAAATAAGTACTAAGGTAGTAATAGTTTTACTAGTCAACTTTTGGCTAAGCAGCAGTATATTACCAAAACCATATACGAGCGTATGGGGAATAAATGGAAAAAGAACGCTGGTGTATGTCACAAGATAATGTACGATTTTAAAATCTTCACAATTATTTTGAAAATGTTCGATAACTAGATTTTGTTTTGATCGTAACTGTTAGAATTCTATAATTTTTTTAAATCACAACTAACCTATTACTATTTATTTGTATTTGCCTTTTTTTCTTTTTGAGTGTTATATATCGCACAAGTTACAACTAAAGGGGATATTTTAATTAGGGTACATTGGATTTTTTATTAGTTAAAGCTTTCGGTATTTTATTTATCATTAATTTAGTTAAATATTAGAGGTGTAATTTATCCTAGAAGGAAATTGATAAAGGCAAGTTTCTCATAATTTATCATTATTATCATTTGGATCTTGTTTTAGCCTACTATTGAGTGACGCAAGTCTTACTACGCTTCTTTCATTTTGCTTTACCATTTATTTTTTTGTCCCGCTCGTTAAGAATTAACAGTGACAAAGTGAACGCTGCTAAGGACGAAATTTGTATGGGTAGTGTAACAATATGCAACTTCACACTTTAGAAATATTCTATTTTTAAGTATAGAGTATGTCAATTAAAATTACATTAATCAACAGTGGCCCAAGAAAACAACCACATTTTGAAAGTATTCAACTTGGCTTTGATATATTTCAGTGTGATGTGACATATATATATATATATATATATATATATATATATATATATATATATATATATATATATATATATATATATATATATATATATATATATATATATATATATATATATATATATATATAATATATATTATATATATCATTAATTTATGAACAGCAAAACTCATTAGAAAGGCTGTACGTGACCTAATGTTGAGCAAGACTCTCTGAAAATGCTTTGAGCGGCGTTTATTATTATATTTCATTTATTATAAATGTCACAAAAACTAAAATAATTATGAAACGTTACAGAAAACTCAGAGATGGGCCCCAGCACTGGAACGCTTCTTCATAGATTTGTTTTTTATAATACTTAAAAAGGATCCTCATGGTAACTACGTTTACTTCGCTCATAGTACTCGTATTGTGGCAACTCTGTTGTCGCTGAATTTGGAATTGGACCCAGGAGACTATTTTATAGTACCTGCAGCTTTTAACCATTTTGGAAAAACATTCATCAGTCCTTTGTCCCTACAGTAATGACTTTTTTTTGTTTATCAACAGAAAATTATTACTTTTATATTACAGATGCCTTTTGGAGATGTTCACTCTGGATACGGTATTCATGGACAAAAATTGGTGTCCCTTCGATAAGCTCAGGGAAACATTAGTTAACATAGCTAAAGAAGGTGGCAAAAAAAGGTACTATCGATCAACCATTTTGTATGAGTATGCAAATGGGTTTGCTGGTGTGATTGTGGTTATAAAAAACAATGATCGTCGGCGCTCGCTTTCTGTAAAGTCTATGTATATTGGACAACCCGACAAGTACGAATCCACTCGTGGCGCAATGACAACCCAAGATGTCATTTCCCCGCGCCACACACAAATAATTGTGGTGCTTACTTTAAACCGAGGCTCGCACGACGTCAGTGACACGTATTTTCGTTATCGGATCGACTTTCTTGCTGAAGAAAATGCGTCGCAGCAGCCAAAGCATATGCCTTATATTGACTACAAAATAGACCAAATTCATGTTCCTTACCTTGCATAATGGAGACAATCAGTGTAAAAGTGCCATATCAGTGCCTTTATATGAAAAAAAAGTATTACCTGTTACGTATTTTCTTCTATTGCAGAGTACAAAGTGTTTTATTAAACGTGTTCATTGTTCAGCATAGTTTTAGTTCCTATAATGTTGCTCAATAAAATGTTTAAACTACGTTTTTATAAATACATCGTTAATAATTTAATGTTATAGTATGTTGTTGTTGTAGATTGATCAATTTGTTTTTAAAATAAACGGACATTTTTAACAAAAATTGTTTAATATTAAAAAGAATCGCAACGTCGAATGAAGATTGGAATAGTAAATATGAAGGCAGTCCACGATACCTAAGGAACACCTTTTCGCCCAACGATATTTGTAACTGTTTCAAACTAATTATTTTTGTAACTCGCTTTGTACGCGTCGTACAATTTAATTCACGTAATAATATAGTATTTGCAATTATTTAATAGACAATATTATCAGAAGACAGATTTTTGTCGAAATTCTGAGGAACGAGTTTTTATTTATTTGGTAACATTTTTCAGTTTATTTAAGAATAGGATCCCTTCAGGACCAGTTGAGTTATTGTTACTTAAATTCCGCACCACAATTACAACGAAATTTCCAACATAATGCCTTAGAAACCATAAAGTTTCGGCTAAGTTCAAACGACATTTTCACATTATTTACACATACCTTTATCTGTAACTGACTAAAAATGACAATTTTAAATGACTGTAGCCACTATTATCGCGACAGGAATACCATCCAGTTTTTGATTTTGTGTTGTACCAGGTACAATTAAATCTTCCGCTTTCTCATAAGTGATAGTGATCGTCCAATCCGGGGTGCATCCTAAGAAATCTCGTTCCTCATTTTCTAAAGCAATTATGAGCAGTTCGTTCCTTTAGCAATTTCATCCAGTCACATTGTGAACGTTAAGGAAACAGCAAGGGCTGTTTGTTATTACTTGTGCTCAAATTAATTTAGATTTCGTTTGCTCGAGTCTGGTGTTCTAAGAAACCATTAATCCGTTAATTCGAAACAGGCTAGCCGTAAGAGCGCCGCTGATAAAAACAGTTTCGTTGCGTGAAGCTCTACTGGAAGAAAGTCTGGTCGATGAAGGAGCTATCCTGGCAGAGCCATGACTAGTAGAGACGCATTAACAGTCGTTGAAAGAGTTGGGCGCGAACATTGTGAATGCTATAATTACAAAGTAATCTAAAAATTTCCCCAATATGGACTGCGAAGGTCTAGAAAAGTATATGAAGAAGTATTACGTGATCAAGCAAAAGATAGATGACGTCCTGGTGCGAAGTTTATCTATATTTTACAAAAAATCTAATAATGCCTGCCGTAAACATCTGAAAGGCAAGAAAAAAAATAAGCAAAAGTTAATCAAACATTTGCCTTTACTGAGACATGGCGCAAAATAATGCTGTTCATCAAAATATCATTCGTATGGTGGACGACATTTCAAAAGACGTTCGAATATTAAATTAGTCCCTTATCAACAGTATGCTCCTCAGTTAATCAATAATGCTAATTACATGCAAATCCTGAATTGTAATATACAAACTACCATGATAAATCACACTTGTTCTCCAGAGGTTGTTCTTCCCACACTTATTATCGGTGTAGCTGAGAAACAAAAAAAATTGAAGGAAGCAAGAGCAACGGAGGCTACTATGGCGAGATGGTCGTTTATCAAGAAGCAATTAGCTAAATGAAAGTCATTCTTAATTTAAAAAATAAAAATAAAAAACAACCATAATTCCAGAATTTCATGGTCATACCACTTTATGCACTGTATGGTGCTAAAAAAAATACATATAAACAATTACTAATGACGAATACTATCTTCGCGTTGTCTCTGTCTTAAAGTCCTACTTGATAATTGCTTAAATGTTTTCTGAAATCCTCTACCAAAAATTGTTTAACTCGGATAAAGCTTTTCTGGGCCACTGCTTCTTGGAGGTAGGCAACCACCCTCGCTTGAAACGAAATAATTTAATTTTCCTTCTTTTTAGAGGACCCCTGCCACTGTTCACAAATTTTGAAAAATAAACAAGTTTTGTCGTTTTTCTTATCATGTTAAGCTTCTTAACTTATAAACCTGCATTTCACGTTCCATGCAAACCACAAATCCAAATTTGTTCACCTTCATTATTTCAGAGTAACTGAAACTTGTTTAATTCACTCTGTTCATTGTTAATAAGCAAGTCTTCAAAGTTACACCCCCGGTGGAAGCAACTTTATAATTAATAAGGTAACAATCTTGCTCCCAACGTGAGGAATCTCATCTATCAATGTTTGTGGATAAGCCTACAGTTTTAAGAAAGAGTTACTTTCGATGACAAAAACCTTCTGTACGTGTAGGCGTTCACTTCTTTGTCGCCTATTTAAAGGACACTTTCTTTTTATTTGAGCTTCAGGTTTAGATCGCGTGCACGCCGACTTCTTTTTATATGTTATAGGACTAAAATTCTATAATCGGAAATGACAGAGAATGAGAGTAGCGAAACACGTTATATACCAAGATCAGATTCACACTACCATCTGCTGTTCTCGGCACTTACTACGTCGTCTTTTCTGAGGTGGAAAGTTTCCATGCCATAAAGTTTCTCCAATAATACACTATATTCATTCTTCATGCAGTAGATGATAGCAGTGTCAGCAAGCATATGTTTAGTTTTTCTAACGTCTTTCTCTTGTTTAGTTATTCACATCTTAAACTCGTTATAAATGTAGACACTATCAGCAACCTGTTCTTTCAGCATTCTAATAGTAATATTTATAATAATAATATAATAACAGCATTATTTAAATGCTGAGACACTACTTTGCAATAGTATTTCTATGTCCGGCTACTTTTACAACAGAAATAGAGTTCAGAACGGTCGATCTCGTCGATCTCCTTGTACTGTTCATGAAATGTACGAAGATTTCGTTAAACAACGTCGCACTTTTTGATACCTAGTTAACTACTCATTGCAATTTTACAATATCGATTACTAACATCGAGATTAAAGTTGAAATCAATAGAATTGTTACACGCGTTTATATGTGGAATATCTTGCAATACACTTAAGATTTTGTCTCTTTCAGTTCTTTCATATCTTTCAGTTAATTTCTTTTTTGCTCTAATTCCTTTACATCTTAATTTGATAGCATTTTTGGTCGAGTAGTCATATTTTCGACCTCTAAATTTTTTTGTATTCCGTCATCTTCTTCGTTATTTTATATAATTATAGCGCCATAGTTCTTTATGAACGCAACTTTTTATTTTCTCTATCTGCTTGTCGAAATTTCTTGATTGATCTTCGAAGAGCTCTTTTATTTTTTTCAGTTGATGTGTGCAACACAAAGTTTGTTTGTCGAATTGACCCTTATTTTCTTAGTGCCGTTGTATGTTCGCAATTTTCTTTGTTGCTTGCCCAACAACAGTTAGGTCTTGTCAAAATTCTCTTGAAAATTATAAAAATCAACAAATCTTCTACTGTAGATAAATCCGCAAATAAATATTTTTCCATATAGGACGAATCTGCTCAAGCAAGATAATAAACCACCAAGAAATATTTTTGCTGTATGAAAACTTTATTTGGTATAATTATGTTATTTCTAGTGACTTTGAAGGATCTTGCGGCGCTGCCGCATACTGCGACAAAAGTTTTCCGCCGACACCAGGAAATTTGTATTATAACGCGAGTGTGAACATTCTTCTTCCAAATGTTAAATGGGCGAGAATTGGCGATTTTGGTGTAAATGCAATCTATAACAACTTAAGCTGGAGTGCCATCGTGGATTCCGCACAACCTCAAGATGCAGTGCAAGGTATGTCTTTGTTCTTACTTTTTTATTTAAACAATTAGAAACGTATGTTTTAGGCTGGACGAAAGATTGCTGGCTAATTGCAGCAATGGCTGTCCTCCCTAGAAGTAAAAATGCATTAAAAATCCTATTTCCATCTTCCCAAAATGATCCTAAAGGCATATATAATGTCCGACTATACTCACTCGGAAGCTGGACGAACGTCTTAGTAGACGATTTCATTTCGTGCCTTTGTATGCCAAGGTACGAGTTGCTACTTTTCCAACAGTTAAAGTTAAATATGGTCATTATTGTGAATTTATGCACGCGGAGAGCAAAAAAAAAGTTTAATAATACTTACTAACAAAAGATAAATTCATAACTTTCCATTTTTCCATCATACGTAGGTAGTATCCGATATGTATTTTAATAAAATTCTACTGGTCGGTTGTGTGTGCTTTTTGAATGTGTACAATCTAAAAACTCACCACAATAAGTGGCAGTCTTACTTTTGCCCACTGCACCTGAAAGAGAAGTTTGACTAGTTTTTCGAAAATGTTTTAGGTTTATCGTATGTGTTCGGCCCTCATGGAGAAGGCCGTAGCTAAATTCTACGGCTGCTATGAAGCTTTATGCGCAGGTGTACTCGTGGAATCTCTGAATTTATTAACGGGTACCCCGTTTACTTATACACTTCTTGGTGAAAAACTCGATTTAAGATTTAATCCAGATACGCTTTGGCAACGGTGAGAACTTCGGTTTTTCATATTTTGACTGTAGCTACAGATATTCTTTTTAGATTGAGATATTCATTGGGTGAAAACTACTTAATTTTGGCCGGCTCTGCCGGAAACACAAAAAAATCCAACGCCGATGCAGAGTTTGTTAATCTTGGCTTACTAAAATACCACGCGTACGGCGTGTTAAGTATCACGAAGGTGGAGGAAGACAGGTTGATCAAACTTTTAAATCCAAACAGTAAGTTCACCGATTTTGTTGAACGGTCGGTGGTGTAACCGTGTATATTCAGATATCGTAGAGTACAAAGGCAAGTGGAGCCACGACACTTTGAACGACAAACCGGTCCTGCAAGAATTTCTATACGTAAAGTGTGGAGAGGGAGAGTTCTGGATGGACTACGATATTTTTGTGGAGTATTTTGAAGATGTTTGTGTTTCTAAAATTAGAAATGATTACAACAAGTAAACCTGTAAGAGGAGTATCTGAAGCACAAACAGATAAAAGAAAGAGAAAATAGAGAACCAGAAAAATGTGGAGTGATGAAGTTAAAAACGCAGCCGTCAAGAGGAGGACATAGAGTGGAGTGAAGTGCGATTCAAAGCGCAAAACAGAAAAAGAATGGAAAGAAACTTGGAGAACAACACCAAGGACATAACTTAAGCCTCTAACCTTACATCCGCAAAGATCCTAGGATTAAGCAAGTCGGTTTATAGAGAAAGTAGGAGAATTTAAAAATAAATAAAAATTTATTTACAAACTAAAAGCCACTAAATTTTAATAATTCAAATCCAAAATGCATGTACGTATACTATATGAGTTATTGGTTGAGTTTTGCAGTGTATGGTTGTGCCCGACCGCAGCTGCAGCCAGGCAATAAGATAAGCAAGTGACCCTGCGGTTACGTAGTATAAGAGATTTCTATTATTAATTTAACTTATTTTCGTTATATTGGCAACTTATAACTGAGGCCGGTATGGCCTCTCTCCAAAATCAAATCACACCGATGCTGACGGATCAACAATTTATTCCAATGCAAACAGATCAAGCTCAGCCGATGAAATTTGTCCGACAAAGCTATCAATATGCTCACAATTTCACATCTATAACTTCAAATGTCGCATTTTATCAGCCTTACCTTATCTATCAGCAGCAACAAATTCCTACAGTTTCTCACAACACGGAACGGCACATAGTTAATAATAAAAAAACGTATCCGACATGAAAACACTAATAATAATTCGCCAATTCAAAACAAACAGTCGAAAACTACGAGCTACTGACTAAACCCTGAAATCGTTTTAGTGCGCTCACCGATGTAAATTTACAGTAACACGATTCGACTTTATCTAAAAAAGTGATCCTAAACCGCCACTGATATTCGTCGCGGGTGTGAAATCCATCGATTCTTTACTCAACTTCTTAGAACTTATAGCCAAAGACGGGAACATATTAAAGGCTTTATCAAACAATGAAATCAAAATACTTTCTAAAACACATGAAAAATACTCGTTAATAACCAAAGTTCTGGCAGAAAAAAATACAGAATTCCACACTTATCAAATTAAGCAGGAGCGCAACTTTAGAGTCTTTCTAAGGAATTTACATCCATCCACGAACGTTAAAGAAAT